>OZ023262.1:207183210-207783210 GCA_964006375.1 Tillus elongatus | reverse complement strand
TATATATATATATATATATATATATATATATATATATATATATATATATATGTATCCGAGCGGTAGAGAGGTAACTCAAAAAAATACTGAACTGATTTGAATGAAACTTGGCACATGTATTCGTTGTGTTAAGACCGCGGACGAGTTAGTAAATCAGCCATAACGCAAATTTGTTCCCCCAGAAAAATACAAAAATATTTTTAAACACGTTATAATTTTGAAAATATTACAGCTACTGGAATGATATTTTACATGTAGCTAGAAATGGTATAAATATATCTCTGTTGTGAATTTTAAGTAGTTAAGTTCACAAAATTTAGAGTTTTTTTCGAAATTAAAAATAAAGTTTCAAAGACATGCACTGAAACGACTTAAGTGGTTAAAGTACAATGCCTGACACACAGAGTAGTTAACTGCTATGCGTAGGTTGATTAAGCAAACAGGTGGAATTCATACATCAACAATAACCAAACAACAAAATAACACGCATAAAATATACTACCCGAACTAACAACCGAGAAATCTCGGCTACAAAAATTTCACGAATAGTTTAAATCGTTTTTCAGAAGTTACGAATGTGGTAGAAGGCTCGCCTCATGCACAGACGGTTTAGGTACCGTTCCAGCTCGGTGCATGTAACTTTTTGTTTTGTTTCACTTTAATATATTTAGTAGAAACAATAGTGTACAGATTTCGTGAGTTTGGAACAAGATCTCATTTTTGTTTAAAACGCCTGGAACACTCTATTACCTTTGAGTATAAAATTATCATTTTCAGCAGACACTTTGTTACTGTTGTTATTATTGAATTTTTATTTAGAAAATTCACTAACAGAAAATTTGTTTTTTAAACACTTTTTAGTTTCTGGAAAAACCAGTTCGATTGCGTTAATTAATAAGGAAAAATAACTGCTACGTTCATAATTTGGCAGACACTTCATTTTTCTAAATATGATTTAAGTTTTCTTATGAAAAGCTGATGTAACCTTAAAGGACTCTTTCCTGGATCAGATTCAAAACTGCACTCTTTCTGAAGCAGTTAACCCATTTTCATTAATGAAATTTTTAATTTTCTAGCTTCATAGAAAATTAAGTTTTTGGCATTTTTCTCAAGAGGGGCTGAGACACAAAAATTTTTTGATAATAAAAATGTATCGATGGTAAGACTTTCAATTTTTTTTTAATCAGCGCGTATTAGGACCTTTAAAAACGAGCCTCAGAATCTGTGTAAATATAAAGTATTAATTTTAGTAATATGCGGTACCAATGGTTAATAATTCTTATGAAAATTCACTACTATAACGCACTTGCAGCATCCCGACATTTTCCCGGCTTGTTAGGTACATTTGATTTTAATCCTCCCTCATATGTAATTTTTTTTAAGAAACATTTCAATTTTAACAGAAACCGGATATATTCTGTCTGCGCTTGATATCTCTGTATTTGATTCTATATATTTAAAACTTCTTCACAGTTCAAATACTTTCCAACTCACTTTGTATAAAATGAAAGCCGTATTTCTTGTAAGTTCATGTTGCATGACGGATTCTTATGGAGTACCCTTCCTTTGTACGTTGGATGGAACGAGTTTGACCGAATAGTTTCACAAGTAATATCCACTCACTGATAAAACCTACATTAAATGGTATTACATACATGTCCCACTTTCCAGAGAACACTTAGAGAGTTTTGATCGAATTTGGGTCTCTAGAACCCAAGACCAAGGTCCGTTAAAATTTATATATATATATATATATATATATATATATATATATATATATATAGGGTGATTCATAAGTGGTGACCAAAAATGAAACCCCATATTCTTTGAACAATTTTAGAGAGGGTATGTCATATAAAATTTTTTCCTATAATGCTTCATTAAAAAGATACAGGGTGTTGAAGTTGAATTTCAAAAAATAAAATTTCCCAATTTTTTAAAAAGTGGCACATATATTTTGCTAAAACTTCGCATGTGTAGGCTGCTATGTAAGGCGCGTATTCTACCATAACAATTGAATCGGCTAATCCAGCAGTGGCGCGCGTACCCACATGTCATTGGTTATCCCTCAAGAAAAAAACGGGTAAGCCAATGATATTTTTTTTTTATTTTTTGAATGTTACTTTCATTCCTGAACAATGACCCTCTTGATAATTTTCGGTAGGACGCTTATTTTACGAGTAAGCAATGAATCAGGTAAGTGTTTTAGAGCACATTTCATGATTTTTAACCAGTCGTTGTTTGGTAGAAAATCGCAATGATACACGTTTATCAGGCTGATAGTAATTTATTTATTACAATAAATGTTCAAAAATGCCTCCATTGGCCTGAATACACGCACGACATCTTTTTAGTATGGAAAATTTAATGCCTTGAGGATTCATTGTTGCTTGAATATTACGAAAAGCATTATTTATCAGTTGTTGTAGCTGCTCTGGTGTATTTATTTGTTCACTGTAGACCAGTCGCTTAAAATCACCCCAAAAATAGAAGTCAAGTGGGTTTAAGTCCGGTGATCTTGCAGGCCAATATATTGGTCCAGTTCTGCCAATCCATCTTTCATTATAATGTTCATGTAGCCATGTAACAACGTTTCGACTATGATGCGCTGGTGCACCGTCATACTGATACCACATTATACCTCTTGTTGCTAGTGGAATGTCATCTAGAATGTTTTCTACACGGTTTTCTAGGAGCGCTAAGTACGAAGATCCATTTAAACGTTGTGGCAGGACTTCCATGAACAGTGAGCCGTTAAAAATACCACACCATAAATTAATGGAAAATCTATGTTGAAATGTGCGAGTCCTTGTTGCATGTGGATTTTCCAATGACCAGACATGCTCATTATGAGAATTATAAATACCATTTCTTGTAAATGTTGATTCGTCAGACCAGAAGATTAGATTAGGGAATAAGATATTTTGATTGTTCATTTCCAACATCCATTCACAAAAGACTCGTCGATGCACATTATCTCCAGGTAGAAGGCAATGAACATTCTGTCGATGATATGGATGTAAGGCTTCTCGATGTAAAGTTCTCCAAACAAAGCTTTGAGAATATTGTAACTGCATGGCAATCCTCCGAGTACTTGTAGAAGGTAGATCCATCACTGCATCCACCACTCTCTCTTCGTCTTCAAGTTGATGTTGTCTTCTACCATTAGCTCTAGTGTCAGGACGTTGTCCAATACCGCACTGCCGAAGTCTTGAAAACGATTGAGAAAAAACCCTTGGTGTAGGTTGACGGCGAGTGGGAAACATACGTTGATATTCCCGACAAGAAGCTAGAGCAGTTCCATCAGTATATCCGTAGATAAAAATTATATCTGCATACTCTTCTGAGGTGTAATCCATTATAAGAAGTAAAAGTGTAGAAAATCTTGCAATTTTATAAAGTTTACCACTTACACCTATTCAAAATAATAACTTGTTAACCTAAACGTCAAGTGACACTTAATGACAACTTTGGCAAACCAGACTACTACAACTAAAATACAACAAAGATAATCGTCGTACAAAAAATTATCAAGACATTAAATTTTCCATATTAAAAAGATGTCGTGCGTGTATTCAGGCCAATGGAGGCATTTTTAAACATTTATTGTGATAAATAAATTACTATAAGCCTGATAAACGTGTATCATTGCGATTTTCTACCACCAAACAACGACTGGTTCAAAATCATGAACTGTGCTCTAAAACACTTACCTGATTCATTGCTTACTCGTAAAATAAGCGTCGTACACAAAATTATCAAGAGAGTCATTTTGTTCACGAATGAAAGTAAGATTCAAAAAATGAAAAATAAACAAAAATATCATTGGCTTACCCGTTTTTTTTCTTGAGGGATAACCAATGACATGTGGGTACGCGCGCCACTGCTGGATTAGCTGATTCAATTGTTATGGTAGAATACGCGCCTTACATAGCAGCCTACACAAGTTTCAGCAAAATATATGTGCTACTTTTTAAAAAATTGGGAAATTTTATTATTTGAAATTCAACTTCAACACCCTGTATCTTTTTAATGAAGCATTATAGGAAAAAATTTTATAGAACATACCCTCTCTAAAATTGTTCAAAGAACATGGGGTTTCATTTTTGGTCACCACCTATGAATCACATTGTATATATATATATATATATATATATATATATATATATATATATATATATATATATATATATATATATATATATATATATATATATATATATATATATTGAATAGTTTAATTAAAAAGGCACTTACATAACACATACATGTCAAGTAAGAACTGATAAGTAGGTATAATGTGATAAAATTGGGAAAGGAAAAGAAAATATTAAAAAAAAAACAAGTACAATCACCAAATGTTAAAGAATCAGAATATGTACAAAGTTCACGATACACAGACAATTTCTCACTTACTTATGGATATGTCCCAGAAAAGGTTTATATAAAAAGAGATACATGGAAAAATAATCCACATCTTGTGCATAAAGGGGGTCTAATACATCCATGTATAATTAAAGCTGGTGTCAAAAGAATTGCCATATATAATCAACAAACAAATAGGTGTGGGTAGTTGGACATTTAAATATAAATAGAAAGTTTTAAGGGTCAGTATAGAATATAGTGATTGTGGTAAAACGAAAGATCATTAAAAAGAAAGAACTAGCAACAAAATTAAGATAGGCAGTGCTTTAAATGTAAGGGAAAAATGGAAAAACAAAGTAGACATAGAGAATATTGTTAGATGCAAGAGACTATAAATTGTTTGTCAAATTGATGAAATATGTGCATGTGCAACAATTTAACTAAGGCAAAGCTTATAAATAAAGTGTATTGATTGTGTACGAAGAATAATAGGACAACAAAGGAATTTTTGCTATAAAATTATGTAATTATAGCGAGAAAACGAGACAATAAATGGAAAATTGAACGAACTGTTTTTGTGTAGAAATAAATTAGGTTATGTAATAGGTTGTTGAATTAAGGTTAAAATACATAAAAAGAAAATGTTATTTTACGAGAAATTTTGAAGTAAATAAAATTAAGGAATATAATTTAAAAAAAGTTCTGGACGCAGCAAGTGCGTTATGGTAGTGAATTTTTATTAAATGCTTCAAACTTGGATAAATAAATTATCGATAAACCTAGAAAGTTACATTTTGGTATGGTGTAAGTTCTTTCCCAAGGCAACATGTCCGCCAAATGTCATTTAAATACCTTTGTAATTTTCGGAGAAAAAATTTTTTTCGGAAGAAAATTCTAAATTTGAAAAACTAAATTTTCTATAAACTTAGAAAGTTTCATTTTGGTATGTAGTAAGCCCTTTCCCAAGGCAACGCATCCACCAAATTTCATAAAAATATCTTTGTAATTTTCGGAGAAAATTTTTTTTTCTCGAAAGAAAACTCAATTTTTTTCCGGAAAACCTTGTTCAATTTTTCTGGCTAACGAACTCATCTAAGCCATTAATAAAGGAGAGGCACTTGCCGAGTTTCATTAAAATTAGTTAATTATTTTTTGAGTTATCTGTTGGATACATATATATATATATATATATATATATATATATATATATATATATATATATATATATATATATATATATATACATATACATATATATATATATATATATATATATATATATATATATATATATATATATATATATATATATGTATATATATATATATATATATATATATATATATATATATATATATATATATATATATATATATATATATATAGCGTGGCGCATTGAAAACGAAACAGACCGATTTGCGTCCAGAGAATTTTTTTTAAGAAACCCTGAACCACGGCAATTTTAGTATTGAGGGGGACCTGTTTTGACATAAAACTCAACTTTGTCACATCAACCCCATGGGTCGAGTGTTACATCATTTGAGAGCTCTTTCTTTTCTGAATTCAGAACACTAATTTTTTTGGAAGTTTTATTAACTTGTTTAAAAATTATTCACAGTTGGATTTGCAAGAACGTATTTCATTCATTGTGATAAGAAATGCACTAATTAGTCAATTTTTCGTTAAAAAAAAAACAAAAAACAAAACCAGACGTTCAAAAATGTTTATTCAGTTAAGTAACTCTTCAAATTGTTGACCACCAGCTTCCATTCAAAAGTACAAATTTTGTTCAAAACGAGCTCTGACATTCTGGAGCATTTGTGGAGTTATTAGACGGCATTCTTTAACAATGCGTCATCGTAATTCTGTCAGAGACTCCGGTTCTGTTGCAAAAATTCTACTCTTTAAATGGCCCCATATAAAGAAGTCTAAAGGAGTTAAATCCGGTGATCTAGGGGGCAACTCAATAGCACCTCTACGTCCAATCCATTGCTATGAAAACTCTCTGTTCAAAAACTCCCTAACACGTTGTGAAAAATGCGGAGTAGCTCCATCTTGTTAAAACACTAATTGATTTTCTTGATAGCGATCATCATTTTCAACAATGTCAATTAGTAGAGGGTAAACAATATCTTCTAGTAACTCCAAATACGTTTCGCCACTCAAATTGACATAAAAAAAATTGGTCCGATTAAACGGTCTCCAAAAATGCCAGTCCAGACATTCAATTTCTGTGGAGTTTGAGTGTGGACTTCGTGAAAATTTCTTGGATTATTATCTGCCCAATAACGACAATTATGACGATTGACTATAGAGTTTAATAAACGCGTACAGTCGTCTCAAAAACAGATATTGACCAGAAAGTTCCCGTTATCAGCTATTCGTGCAGTCATAACTTCACAAAACTCCAGTCGCCGATCAAAATCATCTTCCTTCAGTCGTTGTACAAGATGAATTTTATACGGGTGAAATTTATGATGCTTCAATATTCGCTGAATAGTTCTTCTTTTGATGCTTTAAACACTGGCCAATTTTCACATGCTCAAAGTTGGGTCTGCAGCTATTTGTCCTAAAACTTCAATCTCAGTAATGAAAAAGAGTTAAAATTGAGTGAAAAATAGTAAGTTTAGAAAATTATATAAGAATACTTATATCCAGCTGTCACATTAATTAATTTGAGGTTTACGCGTTTCGACGGGAGTTTCAGGGGAAAATATCGCTCTCTGATTGGTGGATTCGTTTTAATATAAGTATGGTAATAACCAAGAAGCGAGAAGAGAGCAAGTCATTATAGAAGAAGATCCGAGTGGAGCAGGTTTTGTTTGGCATGATCGAATGTCACATCGTTGCTAGGCAAGAAATGCGCGGTCGTGAAGGAAGTGTGTTTGTTTTGAAAACTTAAACAGAAGAAGCTTGACTTAGTATAGTTATAAAGCGCATTTGTTTTCAAAGAAGTAAAAATGAAATTGTAAACAGTTTAACACGGGATATTTTTATCCATAAATAAATTATCTAAAAGCAAATCTCGGTGAAGTCAGTAAATGAAATGAAAGTTTAATAATAAAAGTGATAACAAAATTTGGTGTGAGGGATCACGCAAGGGCAGAGTCAGCAATCGTTCTTGTGAAAAAATATGGAAGGAGTTCAACATTAGCAAACGCAAAAGATGCGTATATAAAAATGAGGAGGATAGGAGATTGAAGATTGTAATTGAAGGAGCATCCTATTATTATTAAGCTTTTTATTATAAAATAAGCAACTAATATTTATATAAATTTTAAAAACGTAATCACGATATAAGTAAGGTTGGGGTTAAGGAGTCGCGGGCCAAAGGACTCCAGGGGGCAAGCTGAGGAAGTGGAAATAACAACATAAACTCCCGATGAAGCTTTCCCCAAGACCGTCATGCGCGGTAAAAATCCGCATCCTGCACGAGGTGACCCTGCTAATAACTAAACATGACGGATCTAGACAAGGAGGTCGAACTAAACTCCCCCAATCTACGGTGTCACGTGACCCGTGCCTATGGATGGATGGCACCAGGGCGATGGTGTCGTGAACGGAACCTCTGGAGTACCAGGCAACCCTCCAGAGTAACCCGCCTTGCACCACACAGGGGGTTCTGATGGTGTGGACAGTATTTCCCCCATTCTCGTGGGAACAACATGAAGATTATAAATACATATAAAACCAAAACCAATGAGGCTCGAGGAGTGGCTCCGGCTACAGACTTGAGCCTTGAGTCTATCCCGGAAACGGAGACGAGCCAGGGTGCGGCAGCGGACTCTGGAGGTCCCACGACCGGCGTAGATACGGGGGATCAGGGGGTAGCTTCGGCCAGAGACCTGTCCCCGACACCCAAGCTGGAGGCTGGGTCCCACCGGAGGGCGGCGAGCTCCGCGGACTCCGGGGGCCCCTCCACCAGTGAGGACTCTACTGTTAGAGTAGAGGGACTGCCCCGGCAGTCCAAGCGTCTTTCCGGGGCGCAAAGAAAGAAGCTCCGGAGGGCGCAAAAAATGGCGGCCGGGACCTGGACGGTCGAGAAACCTGTAAAGGCGCAAGAGGGGAGTGCGGGTCAGAAGAGGACGCGCTCGAACTCTAGCACGCCCACTACAGACAGACGTTCCAAAAGGGCCAGGGTGCCTGTAAAGGCGCAAGAGGAGAGTGCGAGTCGGAAGACGCCGCGCTCTGGCTCTAGCACGCCTACTACAGACAGACCTCCCAAAGGAACTAAGGCCGGAACACCGGCGCAGACTGGCTCTTACAGGGAGGCTGCGGAGGGCCTCGGGATGGCGGTGATTGACAGACGCCATCCTGAGGTCACGCTAGACCAGGGGAAGGCGGACCTGATCCAGGCTGCGGTGGTAGCTGCAGTGGACTCTCTTCAGGAAGGGGAGAGCCCGCCTCAGTTCCACCGGACGCGCCTGACGGGGGGCATCCTCTGGATAACCTGTGCCGGCTCGCAGTCGCGGGACTGGCTGCGGAAAACGATCGGGGGCCTCGGTCAGATTTGGGAGGGGGCGGACTTGACAGCCGTCGAGCCCAAGGAACTCCCAAAGAGACGCAAGGTCCTCGTACGGATCCCTGACACCGTCCCGCAGGAGACGGTGATCAGCAGACTTAAGATCCAGAACCCTGAACTGGGGACGCAACACTGGTCGGTTCTAAGCAGGAAGGCAGAGGAGAAAGGACAGACGCTCGCCTTCTCGATCGACCCGACATCTTACAGAGCCCTTGAAGGAACCTCCTTCAAGGCATTCTGGGGCATGGGAAGGGTTAGCTTCCGCCCACTGGGGAAGCAATTAAGGGTTAATGGGACTTAGGTTCCTTCAGGTCAACCTCCAACACAGTAGGGCAGCCACGGCCGGACTACTAATGGCTCTGAGGAACACGGATGTGGCCCTCATCCAGGAACCGTACTCCTACAAAGGAGAGATCAAGGGACTCGGCGGAGCTAATGGAAAGCTCATCTACAGCAGGTCCAGCGAGAATCCGAGGGCCTGCATTTTTGTCAGGGAAGGGATAGAGTTTCTCCCTCTAATGAATTTCTGTTCCAGGGACCTGGCAACGATCAAAATCCGATGTGGAGGAGCGGATGGGCTGAGGGACATTACTGTCGCGTCAGCCTATCTGCCAGGGGACAGCACGGACCCTCCTCCACCCAACGAATTGGAGCAGCTGATGGTGGGTAGCAGAGCAGGTGGATGGCAGACCATCATCGGCATGGATGCGAAAGCGCACCATGAGTTGTGGGGTAGCTCGGACACAAACTCTAGGGGTGAGGCACTTTTACAATTCTTTATGAAATTTAATTTAGACATATTGAATAGAGGTAATAAACCGACATTCGTCACAACACGGCGTGAGGAAGTTTTAGACCTAACAGTTTCCACCCAGTTTCTGGGTGACTTTGTTAAAAGCTGGGCTGTGTCTGGGGAAGTGAGTAGCTCAGACCACAGATACATCCGGTTTGAAATCGCCAAAGTCGAAAGAGAAACGGTATGGTACCGGGACCCCCGCAAGGCGGACTGGGAAGCCTACAGGGCAGACCTAGCTGTGGAACTGCGGGGGGTTGAGAGGGCCATAAGGGATTCAATAGACCTCGAGATTGCAGCAGTCCAATTGCGAGACGCAATTACCTCGGCCTATAACGCCAACTGCCCCCTGAAAATGAGGGTGTCCACCAGGAACGTCCCATGGTGGAACGAGGACCTCAGGCAAAGGAGGACGCAGGTTCGTAAGCTGTTTAACGCGGCCAAAAGGTCGGGAGCATGGGATGAATATAGACAGGCCCTATCGACCTATAACAAAAGACTGAGGGACGCCAAGAAGGAGTCGTGGAGGAGGCACTGCGAAGAAGTGGAAAACACGTCCGAGAGTGCTCGACTACACAAGATCCTGTCTAAGGGCCCTCAGACTAACATAGGCTCCCTTAGAACACCCACGGGAGGCTTTACAAGCTCGGGGGAGGAAACTATGGAAATTTTACTCCAGACGCACTTCCCCGGCTGTAACATAATAAACCAATCACCTCCGGACTGGGAACACTCAGAAATAGAGGCGCCTTATAGGCGGGCATCTAGAGTAGACTGGACAGTCGCTAAAGAGGTGGTTACCTGGAGCAAAATCAGATGGGCCATTAACAGCTTTAAGCCATACAAATCGCCGGGATTTGATGGAATAATGCCCATCATGCTCCAACAGGGGATAGATATACTGGCGCCGGTGCTTACCCTCATTAGGAGGGCCAGCCTGGCTCTGGGGTACATTCCGAGGGCATGGAGACTGGCCAGGGTTGTATTTATTCCTAAACCTGGGCGTCCAACAGACCAGGCAAAGTCACTGAGGCCAATAAGTCTCATGTCCTTCTTGCTGAAAACAGTGGAAAAACTGCTCGACCGGCACATTAGGGGCGGTGTACTGGAAGCATATCCTCTACACTGCGGACAATATGCATACAGAGCAGGATTCTCAACAGAAACAGCACTGCACCAACTGGTGCTGAAACTGGAGAATACGCTGGAGAACAAGGAGGTGGCGCTGGGGGCCTTCCTAGACATAGAGGGGGCCTTTAGCAACACCTCGTTCGGATCGGTTCTGGCAGCTGCCCGGGAGCGTGGAATAGAGGAGACCTGCTGCAGGTGGATCGGTTCCATGCTCAGGGACAGGGCGGTGTTCACCTCACTCGCGGGAGGGACTCTGCTGGCGGGGGTCGCGGCGGGGTGTCCGCAGGGGAGCGTTCTGTCTCCCTTGCTCTGGTGTCTAGTCGTGGACGGCCTGCTGGGGAGGCTCTCGGGAGGGGGGTATGAGGTACAGGGCTATGCGGACGACATTGTCATCATAGTCCGAGGAAAGGTCACACAGGCAGTGTGGGAGCGTATGCAGACTGCACTGAAAGTGGTGGAAGGGTGGACGGTTGATCAAGGGCTCGGGGTGAGCCCCGAGAAAGCAACCGTCGTGCCGTTTACGAGGAGGAGGAAGTGTGAAAGCCACAGAACTCTCACTCTATACGGTAGGAGCGTTCCAATGGCCAGGGAGGTAAAATATCTTGGGGTCGTATTGGACTCTAAGCTAACCTGGAATGGTCACATTGGAAAAATACTGCGTAAGGCAGTCATGACCTTAGCCGTCACTAGGCGGCTATATGGAAAAACGTGGGGACTAAGACCTAGTATGGCCCACTGGCTGTACACAAGGGTGGTCAGACCATCGTTAACATATGCGGCACTGGTCTGGTGGCCTAAGGTGACACAATCCAGTGCCAAACAAAAACTAGGCAAGATCCAAAGGATGGCTTGCCTAGGCATCACAGGGGCCATGTCTTCAACCCCAACAGCCGCCATGGAGGTGTTGCTGGATCTACCCCCCCTACACTTCGTTATTATGGGAGAGGCCAGGCTAGGACTATACAGACTAGCCTGCAATGGTAGACTGAAGATCAACCCAGGCTTCAGGGGCCACTGCAAAATTCAGGAGATCGTGAAGGAACCCATGCTTGAAATGAGGTCAGACTTCGCGAGCCCGCGAATGTGCAGGGAAAACAACTTCACAGTGGAAATCCCTGATCGCGGGGCATGGCGGGAGGAGACACCGGGCATACCACGGGACGCGCTCGTCTGGTTCACGGACGGATCTGGCGGGGAGCGTGGGACGGGGGCAGGTGTTTACTCGGAAGGACCGAGGGTAAGTCACAGTATTTCCCTCGGAGCCCATGCAACGGTGTTTCAGGCCGAGATGTACGCCATCCTGCACTGTGTGCGGGAGAACAAGAGGAGGGGCTATACCAACAAGCGGATCCTCATAGCCACAGACAGCCAGGCAGCCCTTAAGGCACTAAGTAGCCCACTGGTAAATTCCTGGCTGGTGAGTGAGTGCCGAGACGAGACGAGCGACCTGGCTGGGCAGAATGAGGTGACCCTCATCTGGGTGCCGGGTCACTCGGGGGTCAAAGGCAATGAAGAAGCTGACAGTCTCGCAAAGAGGGGGTCAGCAGAACCATTTATGGGACCAGAACCGGCTCTGGGCGTGTCAAAGAGCACTGCCAGGGGAGCCATTAAGTCCTGGGTCAGAAACCAACACAAGGTGTACTGGGCGGACTGTCCAGGGCTCAGACATGGGAAGTCAATAATTGACGGACCCAGTTCAAAGAGAGCTGTGGAGCTGCTAAACCTTAGCAGAGGACAGCTCAGAAACACAACAGGTCTCTTGACGGGACACATGGCCGTCAAGAAACACCTACATAAAATGGGGCGGTTCGAAGGGGACCTCGCATGCAGACTCTGCGGCGAGGGGGAGGAATCAGCCCAGCACATCTTGTGCGAGTGTATAGCTCTGGACCGGAAAAGACAACTGATCTACGGTCACTCTAGACCGGAGACAGAGCAATATAAAACTTCACCCTACCAATCGCTGTGCAGACTAGTTCAAGGCACAGTGATTTTGGAATGGGTGGAGTAAGACTAGGGGTATGCACAATCAACCAAGGGTTGCGGTGCTATCGGGGCGGCAAGGCCGCGGACGAGCCCTGAGGGAAAAAAAAAAAAAAGGTTGTTATAAAATTTGAAAAAACGAATTTTATTTTTGACATAATTATAAGGATAGCTTATTTCTGAAACACCCCTAAGAGGGAATTTAAATGCTAAATTTCATATTAATGATAGTTTAATTTCCTTTAAAACAAAATTTTTTAAACAAAAAAATATTTAGAGCTAGTCAGCGAAATGGACGTTTGAAAAATCTGGACGCAGCAAGTGCGTTATGGTGGTGAATTAAAAATATTTTAAATAGCCAGCTTTCTTTTTAAAGACAGTAGGCATCAAATTTGGTTACCAGTATAACCTATATAGTAGAAACAATGTACCATATTTCATAAAAATAACTTAATTGTTTGAAAATGTACACAAATTTTTCGAAAATAAACTTAAAATCTTCCCGAAAAACTAGTTCCCTTGCCAACGAACCTTATAGGTTAATAGCAAATTGAGCTATTCAAATTTGAAGAATTTATTAAAAATGGACTACCATAACGCACTTGCTGCGTCCCGCATTTCTTTTCTTACAAACATGCATTATAATTTTGTGGTCGAAAGTTGACATATTAAAGGTCAGCTAAGAACTGGCACGAAATGGCGGTATTCGACTATCTAATTAAAAAAAAAGCATTGTGTAATCTATTTCAGCTGAGCAGATTTTCTTGGTTGATGAACCTGTCCAAGTCACTTACAAAAGGAAGGTACTCACAAAATTTTATCAAAATAGGCCCATTATTTTTTGAGTTATCGGTGGATCATATATCTATATATCTATATATATATATATATATATATATATATATATATATATATATATATATATATATATATATATATATATATATATATATATATATATATATTATATAAACATATAAAGTGTGAAACCGACTGCGGGTTTGGTTCCAAGAGCCAAATCGCGCTCATTTGAGGAAAGTACAAAATTCAAAAGTCGAGATCTCCTCATTAGTGATTTTTTTTAAAGAAAATTCACGAAGAACAGGGTACATTAGCAAAAGTGACTGAAATAATGGATGGCGCTCATACGGGAAACATGAATTGAGTCAGGAAGTGAAAAACGGTAGGTAAATTATAAGGTTTTTACATATAAATTTTCTATTCTTATGTGAACGGTTACTTTAAATAAAATTATCAATATATTTTTAATAATAAACCATTAACAATACAATTTATGAATATCAATACTGAATTTTAAATACATTTATATTTTTATTCAACAATAATTTACAACATTACATACACCATAGATAACAACAAAACAATAAAAGTAATATGTATACCTATCTTCCGTTGCACCTAATGTAAAAACCACAAAATAAACAAATAAACAGGGGGAATCAAATTTTGTATATATATATATATATATATATATATATATATATATATATATATATATATATATATATATATATATATATATATATATATATATCTATATATATATATATATATATATATATATATATATATATATATATATATATATATATATATATATATATATATATATATATATATATACACGTATCCGAAGGAAAACTAAAAAAATACTAAACTAATTTCAATCAAACTTGTCAAAAATCTTGTTCGGGAGAAAACCGAGGACGAGTTCGATAATCAGCCTTTATGCTCAAGGCTTTCCGGTGGAAAACAGGGAAGAAC
The DNA here is from genome assembly GCA_964006375.1 of Tillus elongatus. Lineage (NCBI taxonomy): Eukaryota > Metazoa > Arthropoda > Insecta > Coleoptera > Cleridae > Tillus > Tillus elongatus. Next base: position 207,768,631 of record OZ023262.1, on the reverse strand, counting down.
TTCTTAAAAACACAATATTATTTAAATTATTTAAGAAAATGGAAAGAAATTTTTCAGACACACACACACACACATATATATATATATATATATATATATATATATATATATATATATATATATATATATATATATATATATATATATGTATATATATATATATATATATATATATATATATATATATATATATATATATATATATATATATATATATATATATATATAGCATTCAAAGACCTCTTCATGTGTTACTTTTGAAGCATTTATCTCAACAGAAACACGAGCTTTCTTGGTCTAAAGAAATTTCAGGTATACGACAGCTCCTAAAAGTACATTAACGCGGTATATATAGTGTAGCACAGGAGCAGATGAGATATGATGTCTTAGGCTGTCTTCTTTGAATGTTGGAAAGCTGGAAAATCTGTGTAAATTGAAATAGCCAGAGTTGTCAAGTTCAACATTTTATTACACAAAATTGGGAATGGTTTCCTCTTTGGTAGTATTTATTTATAGAATTGATTTGTTATTCAACAAAGCTATATTGTGAAATAAGCAGCTAAAGAGTTCAAGTCTCATTTTAACTTGTGATCTAAACAAGAGCAAGGTGTCGCGCACTTCGCGAGTGCACGCCTCTGGCCTTAAACGTATGTCTCTTGGCTACAGGTTTTAACTGTTCCTAAATTATTTCGCCTTCAATGGCTTATATTTGCGAGGCTAGTTAGACATGGTTTAACTTTATATATATATATATATATATATATATATATATATATATATATATATATATATATATATATATATATATAAATATATATATATATATATATATATATATATATATATATATATATATATATTCACTATAACAGGATTTATAACACGGCATTTCTGTACTATACAAGAGAAGGGTTAAGGACAAAGCCGCAAGGGGACAACCGCATACACGAGTTATGGTTGCACCACCCGGTATACTACACACACCAAGGCTACTGTCAGCACATATGGGTACGTTGCGCTACACCGGCTTTTCCGTCGACTCAGCGTCCGGCTGAAGTGCAGCGACATTACCGAGGGGAAATTGATCAGCAATTAATAGTCTATAAATATATGTCGAACATTAATATTCAACAGTTAGTCTTTGCCATCCAGCCTTAATGGTATTAGATTACTCATATGTATTTTATTGTAATTTTTATATTATTTAAATTTTAATATATATATCGTTGTACTGTAACTTCAAGTAAATAAATTTAACTTTATGAAGTTCAATTGAAGTACAACTCTAAGTGGCGCAGTCGTTAGTATGAGTTTAGTGCCCTTTTGACAAAATCGCAAAAGTCCGCACTTCGATTTTTATCGTTAAAAACTCAGAACCAGCTTCAAAGTCAACAAAGAACAGCATCGTCCAAGTTGATAAAAATAATTTAAGTAACTTTCAATTAAAAAAACAGTGAGTGCGCGAGCGATCATAAGAGAAAATAAGGTTTGATACGGAACTTCTGCCTACGAAGTTGTCTGCCTTATTCGCTGTATCTTATGATGCTGAAGCAAAGAAGAACAGAAATCGTCTTCATCTTCACATTGGCGTAAGTGCTTTCATTGTTCCTTTGAATTTCCTTGTCCTACCTTAATCTAAAATCGATTAAAGTTATAAGCAAATATTACGGGAAATATTAATTAAAATTTTACCCAAATTTAAATTATTGGTTAATAAATTGATGTCAGACTCTGAAACAGAGACAGTTGACAATTTTAATAATAAAGTAAAAATAAATTTAGCACCTCCTAAACTTATAGTAACAGAGAAAAATACAATAAGCTCAAATAACAATCAAATTATGGCAAATCAATTACAAAATTATCACATTAATGCTATTCCCGCATACGATGGGGCCAGCATACTTTAGCTTATTTATTTCAGCGTGTGAAAATTTTCTCACTTCATTTGTTGATAGAACAAATGATGACAATCCAAATAACCAATGGATGCTTAGAATAGTAATAAGTAAATTAGAAGGTAGAGCTAGAACATTGATAGGTAGTAGGGAAGATGCCACAAATTAGCCTCGTATTAAACAATTATTGCAACAATACTTCGGCGACCAGAGAGACGAAGACTGTTTAGCTAGGGACCTCTTGCTCTTAAAGCCAGACCCTAGAGAAACCCCATACCAATTCGGTATGAGAATACAAGACTCACGTAGTCTTTTAGCTTCAAAAGTAAGACTGACAACTGCAAACGAAGCATTTCGTTTAATGAAAAATGAATTTTACAATAAAGTGGCACTGAAAACCTATTTACATGGTTTGAGTGGTCAACTAGGGTTAGCAGTTAGGCTACAAAACCCGACTAATCTAGAACACGCTATGTCGCTTGTTCTGGAAGAAGAGAATTTTCAATATGGAGAAAAACAAATGAAATATCTCCACAATCAATCCACAAATTTTAAAAACTCAAATGTACCAAATAAACAACCTCAATACATACAGAATCAGCAAAATAATAGAAATAACGTTCCGCATTTTACGCACCCCCGACAATTCCATAACTAACCCACATACAGAAAGCCCTTAAATTTACGTAATCCGCCCCCACAACAGCTGACACAAAACGTATTCAGACCAAATCCAAATTTCAGACCAAACTATAGGCCAACACCTATGGAGGTATCTGCAAAAAATTCCTCGATACATACACGTACCAATTCAAATTTTAGACATTTCCAGCCCGAACCTATGGAAACGTCATCTAGAAATTTCAATACTCATCCGAGAGGTCCTAACGGGCCTAACGCACAGTCATCACCTACCCAATTATACCATCAAGAGGTTCAACATGAATTTAAATCAGACAACCCTGTTTATGACGAATCTTATGAAAATTATCCTTCAGAAGCACACTCTTATACAATTCCTGAAGATGACGCTCGTTACTTTGACGAAACGAATCATGAAACGTACGAAGAAGAAACTAGACCTGAAGCAGCTTTTGAACAAACAGATAACATCGAACAAAATTTTATTCAGGTTATCGAACTAAACAAAAAAATATAGTACAGATAAATTCTGTAAACCACCCTAAATTGCCTTATATACTGGTCGAAATCAACCCCTCATTTCAAATGCGACTTATGCTTGACACCGGTTCGATGAAATCGCTGTTATGTGAAAATATTGCCCATAATTTTTATTCCAAATTTATAGAGCATGAAAAATTTCAAATTAAATCTGTTCACCAAACCAGTTTTCATAATGAAATTCTAAAAATTCCTCTACCAAGTATATTTAAAACAGGCAGAGCTAAATTTAAATTCTATGTATTTAACATTAATAATCAATATCATGGGTTAATTGGTACTGACCTTCTCCAACAACTGGGAGCTAAAATAGATTTTTATAATAGGAAATTGGTAACGAAACATACATGTATTCCCTTGTATATACCATGTGACGACGACATACATCGCGAATGTAGCTCGAAACCACAAGAATTAAATAACATAATACTGCCTGCGAGATGTGAAACAATAGTCAAACTTCCTATAGACTGTAGTTCCAACATAGGCATAATAAATAATATAAAACTCGAGTCAGGTGTAATTATTCCTGCATCTATCGTGACAGTTTCAAATGGCCAGGCTATAACCTCTATAGTGAATAGTAATGAAAATCCCGTACAACTGATTATACATAAAGCTATTTATGCAGAACCTGTTTCAACTAACGAATTAAATTCCATCCATCATAACAAAGATATCGACTTAGAAAACATAGATGGTACTGCTAATGAAATTGACAAATTACAAATTCAAAACTTAAACAGATTAAGACTTGATCACACTAATGACGAAGAACGAGACATGATAGAAAACTTATGTTACGAATACAGAGACATATTTTATTGCGAAGGTGTCCCATTACCATTTTCTAATCGAGTTAAACATAGTATTAGGTTATCTAATCCTAACCCAGTATTTATTAAGCCATATCGATTACCTGAAGCTCAAAAGCAAGAAGTCAAAAGACAAATTGACGACTTGTTAAGACAAAAAATTATTCAGCCATCTTCCAGCTCGTGGAATAGCCCTGTCCTGATTATTAACAAAAAATCAGATGCCAGTGGCAAACAAAAATTTCGCATGGTCATAGACTATAGACGTCTTAATGAACAAACTATTGGTGATAAGTATCCCTTACCCAATATTTCGGAAATATTAGATAAATTAGGTCGTAGCCAGTATTATACCACTTTAGACTTAGCCTCAGGATATCATCAAATTGAAATGAATCCTGAAGATATAGAAAAAACTGCCTTCAGCTCTGAAGGGGGACACTATGCGTACAGGCGTATGCCATTCGGGTTGAAGGGAGCGCCTAGTACCTTTCAAAGGGCTATGGATAATATCCTTAGGGGTATTCAAAATGAAAAATGTTTTACCTACCTTGATGACATCATAATTTTCAGTACTTCTTTGCAAGAACACATAGAAAGGTTGACAAATGTATTCGAAAGGTTAAGAAAGGCTAATTTAAAAATACAGCTTGACAAGAGCGAATTTTTAAAAAAGGAAGTAGCATACCTCGGACACATTCTCACGTCCGAAGGCGTAAAACCAAATCCTGATAAAGTAAAGGCTGTAAGAGAATTCCCCATACCTAAAACAAGAAAAGAGATCAAAGGATTTCTAGGTCTTGTAGGGTACTACCGAAAATTTATTAAAGACTTCGGTAAATTAACAAAACCATTGACTCGATGTTTAAAAAAAAATGCAACTATAGTTCATGATAGTAGTTTTATAGAAGCTTTCGAAACATGCAAAAATATATTAATGAATGACCCCGTATTACAATACCCTGATTTCACAAAACCCTTTATACTGACTACAGATGCTTCCAATGTAGCACTTGGAGCTGTCCTTTCTCAAGGGTCAGTAGGTAATGATAAACCTATTAGTTATGCTTCTCGTACCCTCAATGAAACAGAGCAGAGATACTCCACCATTGAACGGGAACTTCTTTCTATTGTTTGGGCCACCAAATACTTCCGCCCCTATCTTTATGGTCGTAAGTTCTATATATATACTGACCACAGGCCTTTAGTATGGCTTATGCAACTAAAGGAACCCAATTCAAAATTAACACGTTGGCGGTTAAAACTCGAGGAATATGACTATGAAATAATTTATAAAAAGGGGTCTCTAAACTGCAACGCAGACTCCTTGTCCCGCATCCAAGTTCATGCTTTAGAGGATGCAGAAATTTCATCAATCGCTAATAATTTTGATGAGGACGAAAGACCTCTCCAAGATTTACAAAGGCAGCTCAACACCCCAAATTTTGATGACGTGCAACCAACTGAACCCGAATATGTTCCGCCAATGAGCCCTCCAGAAGTCTCTTTTATTCCAGTAGAAATTCCTAACACCTCAAGCAACACTACTACACCTATAAGCCGAACAAACAAAACAACACTTGAACAAAATAACGACTTACGAGACAGTGATCATTCACAAGTAAATGTAGAACCAAAAATAGGTATTCAAATATCAGATGTTCCTATAGAAAAACAACTAAACCAATATTATATATCTCCTGTACATAATAATCCAAGACCAGTAAAACAACTAAAGGTTAACAATCAAAATAAATATTTGGTGCAAATCCCGAGAAATGACAATCGACAAGCAATCATAAATTTTCTAAGGGAATATACTACAATAGGCAAAAGGTATTACTTTAATTTCGAAACAGAAAAATTATACCACGATTTCTGTTCGGTGTATGTGGAAATATTTCACAACAATGCACCCATTATTATCAGTTCCCCCAAGCATCGTCTGCCCTTAGCCGACGATGAAGAGATTAACGAGGTAATTAGAAATTATCACGAGGGAAAAACTAACCATAGAGGTATAATAGAAACTATAAAACAAATATCCAACAAGTATTACTTTCAAAAAATGCGTGAAAAAATAACGGCTTATATTAATGAATGTGAAATTTGCAAGCAAGCCAAGTACGATAGAAATCCCCCCAATATACCCTTAATGCTAACAGACACCCCTAGTAAACCCTTTCAGGTTATACATGCTGACACCTTTATAATAGAAAATCAAGTATTCTTAACAATCATTGATACTTTCTCAAAATTAGGGACAGCAATACATATAAGTAGTAAGAATCCGATAGAAACTGCTAATGCATTCATACAGTATTTTACGTACTATGGCACACCCGAACATATCATTATGGACAGTGGAACCGAATTTAGAACGGAAACCATCCAAACTCTTTTAGAGCTTCACAAAATTAAAATTCATTTTACTACACCTAAAAATCCAAATTCTAACGGTCCCATTGAAAGACTACACTCAACACTAATTGAACACGTTCGAATATTACGACAAACTTACACTAAAGACCCCATAAAATATTTAATGAACTACGCCCTTCTGGCATACAACTCAACTATACATACATCTACAAATCACACCCCCTTAGAAATAACCTTTGGACACACCTCTAATAGGGATATTTTCGATATAAATGATCATGAAAAGCTATTACAAGATTATCTAATATCGCACAAAAATAAATTAAAGTTATTATATGAAAAGGTGAAAGAATTAATAGAGAAAAATAAGCTTTGCTCCATTTCTAACGCTAATAATAGAACCAATGATACCGACTTATTTAGAGATCAAACACATGTATATACAAAAGTAGACAAACGAAACAAGAATAACCCTAAATTTGACGGCCCCTACGAGGTTGTAAGCATATCTGACAAAAATATAATGACTTTAAGAAAAAACAAAAAATTGTCTAAACGTCATTTACGAAATCTAAAACGACCTAATGTTTCAGGTCCATCTTCTTTATCCAAACCCAAGGACAAAGAATAACATTAGACAAGATCAATGACAACCCCGGACTATTATCAATTAACATGGGCAAAATGCAAAATTCCATTGACAAATGGACCATTATTCGAGTAATCCCTTTAACACCACTTCTCAATGGGTTTCGTTCCATAGATAAACAGTCCCAAGATATCCATGACATTATTCACAATTCCGCACATTCTAATCTTTATCAAAACGAGATACAAAATTACCAAAACATCCTTTCCCATCAAATTGTGGAGACACAAAAAATATTTAACCAAATTATACCCTCTAATAATAATCGTAATAAAAGAGGACTAGTTAATGCTGTAGGTACAATCATAAAGACCTTAACAGGCAACATGGACGCAGACGATGCAGAACGTTATGATACGGCAATTTCTCAATTAACATCAAATTAAGACAAAATTAAAACAATAGTTGATAATCAAATCATGTTAACAGAACAGGCCATAGAAAAATTTGATAAAACCATATCCTCGGTCATTTTAAACCAAAACAAAATTGAGGAACGTTTGCAGTAGATCACTTTAGGTTTCGAACAGGATAAAATTAATAACGAACACATAATGCGTCTGCAGATGGTGTATATACAATTGATTACAGAAATCATTAATATTAAAAGCATTTTAAGCACATTAGTTAACGCAATAACTTTTGCAAGATTAGAAACAATGCATCCATCCATATTAGAACCTGAAGACTTACTAATAGAACTTAAAAGAATTGAGAGTTTTGTAACCAATCTCCCCTATAAGCTTGATGCAAATAATGTAGCTTTATACGAGGAGGTGTCAATAATTAAGTGTTACTACAAAAACTATACTTTAGTGTTTGCCATTGAAATTCCATTAGTAGAATCTAAACATTATAACTATTACCACCTTTATGCATTTCCTGTGAAACAAGGTCCTAGTCAAAATTATACCGTCATCATCCCTCAATCCAAATACCTAGCCCTTAACGATGAAAGCTATAACTTACAAAACACACTATGCCAAGAAGTCAGCCCTGGAGACTACTTATGCAGAGGTCAAACGATGAATCAGATCAGCAATAGCAGCCCTTGTGAAGTCCAATTGGTCAGGTTCACCACCAGATACGAAACTTGCGAACACCACCCAGTCAACATACAGCAGATGAAGAGCCAGAAGATAAGTGCAAACAAATGGATAATGGTATTTCCCCGTGAAAGTACAGCACACCAACGATGCCGTAGCCGACAAGAAACCACAAATCTAGAAGGAAGCTACTTGGTTCAAATCCCCGAAGGATGTCAAATGACAGTAAATAAGCAAATGTTCTCCCCATCTCACAATGAGATAGTATCTACCTACAACATCCAACTACCCAAGTTGAAGCTTACCAACTTTCAGCTACAAGAGGTAGTAAATACAGCCCCAATCAAATTAGAATCAATAGATCTGGATGAATTACAAAAAACAAAGCATCAACTACAACACCAACGGTCATTATTGAATGCAGTTCAACATCCGAAAGTAAGCCTGTCTACTAGCATCTGGACCATCCTGTTGTACGTGATTGTTGCCCTGATAGCGGTCTATGCTTTATGGAGACTAAGAAAACCAACCAAAGAACCAAGATCCAACACCAACCAACAACAACAAAGATGCCCCCTGGAAGAAATCCCCCTGGAGAATATCTCTTTGAAAATTTAGCTCCCCTAAATTTTCTATCTGGCCCCGGAGGAGTTATGGTTGCACCACCCGGTATACTACACACACCAAGGCTACTGTCAGCACATATGGGTACGTTGCGCTACACCGGCTTTTCCGTCGACTCAGCGTCCGGCTGAAGTGCAGCGACATTACCGAGGGGAAATTGATCAGCAATTAATAGTCTATAAATATATGTCGAACATTAATATTCAACAGTTAGTCTTTGCCATCCAGCCTTAATGGTATTAGATTACTCATATGTATTTTATTGTAATTTTTATATTATTTAAATTTTAATATATATATATATATATATCGTTGTACTGTAACTTCAAGTAAATAAATTTAACTTTATGAAGTTCAATTGAAGTACAACTCTAAGTCACGTGTTTCAAGCTTATTAGCCATCATCAGTACGATATAGCCCGGTGAAGATGGGAACACTCTGGATAAAGATGCAAAAAAACACGGAGTCACAACAGGCAACCAGTGCACATTTGCAGCAACATTCGGAAGACCCTCAATCTGAGGAAAACAGCCAAAAAAGCCACGGAGGCAAAGAAATCACTTGCGTGGGCATCCGGAGCCCAGGAAGTTATATTAACTATAAAACACGGCATTTAAACACAGGGTTAAGGGCAAAGCCGCAAATCCTGTTATTGCCGTTGTCTCCTTGCGGCTTTGCCCTTAACCCTTCTCTTGTATATATATATATATATATATATATATATATATATATATATATATATATATATATATATATATATATATATATATATATATATATATATATATATATATATATATAAGTTATATTTTAAATATATTTTGAATTGTTTCAAATAATTATGCCGGATTCCTTTAGAAATGAATAAATTACATTGTACAGTACCATGTCGTCTGTGATGATCAAATTTAACTTGGTGGGAGAAAGGGTTTTAATTATGCCAATAGAGAGATAAAGTGGTTTCTTTCTGAAATACACAAACTGAACTCAAAAAAGATGTGGTTTAGAGTTTGTGACGTAGATCTATCACATGGGCAGATGGGCTCATCAGATATGCCTATTTTGTAGAGATGAGAATTGAATTTCCCATGATTTAAGTCTATTCTTGTAATGGTTGCTGTGATTTTTTTGGCACAAAAAGTTTTTGTCCATATGGTATTATTTTTGGTAATTCCTTATGTGTGAGTGTATTAATTATTTGAATTAACCACATCATTTGTGTATTCCTGCTCCCATTGCACACGAGAGTTATATATATATATATATATATATATATATATATATATATATATATATATATATATATATATATATATATATATATAGCATTCAAAGACCTCTTCATGTGTTACTTTTGAAGCATTTCTCTCAACAGAAACACGAGCTTTCTTGGTCTAAAGAAATTGCCACTTTGGTTAATTCGTCGAAGCATTTGCTTATAGAACATAAAATTTTGTTGTCGTATTGTTTGTTATAAAAATGCTTCGTGGATTCGAGTACTGACAATGAGTCTGACAAAATTGTAATATTCTTTATTTGGCTTTCGAGCGCCCATTCTATGGCTTTAAGTATGGCAATTGCTTCAGCTTTGTGAATACTGGCTATTTCCATTAGCTTGATGGTCAGACTTATCTTAAGGGTAGGTATGTAAAAGGCACAGCCAGTGCCTTCTTCAGTTTTGTAGCCGTCCGTGTAGATATCTAGATGTTCTATAAAATTCGATGCCAACTCAAATGCCAATTTTTGCTTGTACTCCATGTTTTCTGTGTAAACTGGAACATTAGCGTTTTTTGCACCATAGGGTTTTAATATTTAGTTTGTACAGTGGAAAGCTTTTTGTGTCTGCAACTTCAAGGTCACACTGTTTTTTTTAACCTAGAAGCCATCCACTAAAGGAAGGTTATTTTTCTTGTGCCAGAATTTGTTAGTCACTCTGCAGCACCTTGATTTTGCTGACCATCTCTATTTCGTAACCAGTGATACGCAAGCAAAATTTTCGGGCTGAGGACAGTCTTCTTTTATGGAGTGGCGGCTCTTGAGCTTTTGCCAGAAGCGCTGGTATAGGAGATGACTTCATTACGACGATACTTATTTTGATCGCCTTGTGCTGCAGTATTGAGATGCCGAGAAGGTTTATATCTGAAGCACTACCATAAAATATGCTGACATAATCAATGATTGACAGGACGTAACATTGATAGAACATAATCCACGTGTCGCTATCTGCTCCTCAAGTTGTATTACTAACTGCCCGTAATAAGTGTATACCCCTTTATCATTTGGCTTTTATAGAGTTAATGTGTCTAGTCTATAGCAATTTTCTGTCCAAGATCATGCCTAAGTGTTTATATTCGTTGGAGACGGGTATGGAAAAGAGGCCAGAGTTAAAAGGTGTTTGTTATCTGACCTATTCTCTGACGTGTGCAAATAACGATGGATATTTTTTCGGTACATAGATCGAAACGATTTTCGTCTAACCAGGATATATATATATATATATATATATATATATATATATATATATATATATATATATATATATATATATATATATATATATATGTATGTGTGTGTGTGTGTGTGTAAACAAAATCATCGGTATACTGGATACATTTAATTTCTGCCGGTAGTATGTTATGCAAATCAGCAGTATAAATGTTAAATAGAATTGGACTTAGTATTACGCCTTGGTGTAGCCTAATGTTGACTAGCCTAGGTCCGCGCAAGTGGTTATAACTGCCACGAATACAAACTTATCTTTTCGTAAATAATTCAACTATATTAACAGCAGATTTTGTTGTTAAACCAATAGGTGTTAACTTATTTTTAAGGATGTTGAGTTGACACTGTTGTATGCCCCTTTTATATCCAGTTATAAGTATGCCAAATAACCATTTTTAGAAAAATTAATGTGAATATCAGTTACCAGTTGACATATTGCACGGATCTTACCTTTTCCCCTTCTAAATACGTATTGTTGTGGAGGAAAATATAGTTTTGTTCGCACAAAAACTCCAGTCTTGCCTTTATCATCCTTTCAAGAGTTTTCAAAATGCGGGAGAGTAGAGAAATTGGCCGATAAGATGTGGCCAGATTTGTCTTTATTTGGTTAACCTATATAACACGAATGACACTTTCCTATAAATGGCCTATGAAACAGGTACTTTTCCAACATTCATTTAAGATTTCGAGCAAGAGTTTTTTGGCGCTGTGTGGCAAATGGATAATGATGGAATAAGTAAGTCTATATTTTCCTGGTGATGTGTTTCGCGTTTTCTTCAAAGCGATGTTGAATTTTTCTCTGCAAAATCGATCGCTCAAAATATCAGTTATTTCATCATTCGTTGAATTGATTTCTATGAGCTTTGGGGCAAAAGGGGGAGCAAAAATCTAAATTAGCGCATCAATAACGTTATCTGCAACCGGATTTTCTTTGTCAGGTAATTTTGTATTAGAAAACATATGGATGATGCTCCGTATTTGTGTCAAAGTTGTGTTTCTGTTAATTTTACTTACAAAGTTTTTTCATGAGTTCCTGCGTTTCTTGTTTAAAAAGCGTTTAATTTGAGCGTCTATGTTTTTGCAAGCAATGTAATTATCCACATTGGACAATATTTTTTTCTCTTTCTTAGCGCTTCTTTGCGCTCTTCATCCCAACAAACGTAGTTTTCGTGTTTGTATTTACATTTATTTTTTTGTTAAGTCTAGTGGATTAGTAATTACATTCAATAAGTACATAAATTTCTCTTCGTTGGTAGAATCATAAGGAAATTGCAGCAAATTTGTGTCAGTATGATCCTCTAAAATGATCAAGGATATATATATATATATATATATATATATATATATATATATATATATATATATATATATATATATATATATATATATATATATATACACACATTTTAACTGACCATGGAAATGGGTTCCAGAGGCCCTAATTCGCGCTCATTTAAAGAAATTTTCCAAAAGTCACTCGATACTTCTCTATTAGTGAATTTTATTAATGAAAATTCACTAATAGTGTAACAATTTTAAAATGTATACTTATTTAGTTTTACTAATATCACCTTTTTATCTCAATAATATATTTTCCCCAGAACTTTATCGCAACGAGGCGTGCGCTACCGTATTAGAAATACGACTAACAATAACTACATAAAGACCCTATTACTTGAATAACTTTCAAGATAATATTATCATACTTGTCAATTTTAGTTTGGATATATTTATCTACAACCTTGGCAAGTTGAAATGAACCAAAATTTGGCACGTGCTCATTAAACTAATTTGTTATTGGTTTATTCAACGTCAACGGCAAGAGGCTTTTGGCTGTGGTATTTTTATACATTTGTAGTTAAAGCTTATGTTGTATTAGCAAAATGGCGCCTTTTTCGTAGCATGTAGCGTCATATCTTGTATGTCTAAAAATAGGCTAACTTGCTTCTCGGTTAATGCTAATCAGTTTATACGAAAAGCCTGTGTATAGACTAATTTCACTAATAACCCCCAACTGACATAAACAGCTGATTGTGATTGTCGCCAAAACAAAGTGTTTTTCCATATAGGTATCACCGTTTTATATGCTTGTTACCGTTTTTAGCAGTTTTCTGGGCATTTCGTTATAGCTGGTATGATTACTTGAACTTTTTTATATCGTATAAAGTATTTATTTCTAGAAGGGAAGTTATAGTTTTGTTTTAATATTAATATTATTTATAATCGATTACATAATCCACGTTCTTGACGTTTTCATACGAAATTAGAAAAATTTTCCCTACAGACGCCACAAATTCGCCTTGTAAAGTTGAATCGTAAGAATAAAATGTCAGAAATATTTTGGTAGAAATACTTTTTTTGTGCAATTATATTTACATGAATACCTATTTGTGAAGTCAGATGTATCAAGAGTAGTGATTTCTTTACCGTTTTTTTTTAAGGATGTCAGGTGAAAGTGAATATTTCAAAGGACATGCAGTCAGCTTACAGAAAAAAAGGCGCTAACATTAATAATGTGGATCTCTATAGTGTATCAGAGTAGTAGTATTAGTAGCAGTGGTGGGAAGACTGACGCCAGGCAAGTAGGCCACAATGGGCCCTTTTTGCCCACCCCGGCAACCCAGCAACCATGCTCTACACTTCCTCGGTTCCGTCGCCAAACCGTCTCGACCTCGAAAGGCAGGCCATGACGGTCTTCCATTGGACGGTACTTACCTGGTTCCTATGCAGAGTTCTCGAACCGAACAATTCTGCTCCAAGACTCCCAAAAGCCTCGCATTCACACAGGTAGTGCTAAGACGTTTCTTCATTCTCGCCACATTCCTGGCAAATGGGATCCCTCTCGACACCAATCAATGTGAGGTGTCTGCTAAGGGCACAGTGACCTATGAGCACCTCAAGGATGCGGCGAAGCGCAGGGCGACTCCTACTGAGTAGCCAGACAGTCATATCTCTGTCCGACCCATCCACGAAGTCCCTTGCCTGCCTACAGCCACCGGCCGATCCCCAGTACCTCTTCATGTCCTCCTCAGTCCACCTGTCTAAGGTGAAAGAGTCCGTCTCCCTGCATGTGCATATCGTAGGCCCCGGACCACAGAACGGCAGCCGGGAACCAAGTCTTGCGAGATCATTCGCCAACTCATTCCCCGCTGCGCCACAGTGTCCCGGAACTCACACCAATTGTACCTTCTTCATCCTGGCTAGTCTTTTAAGAGCGTCAGAGCACTCCTGAACCAGTGTTGACCCAACTCTGGCCGCGCAGACAGCCTGGAGGACCGCCTCGCTATCCGAGCATATGTATACACATTTCTCGGGGCCCATCCTCACATCCTGTCGCTTGGCTACAGACAGGATAGCGTACACCTCCGTTTCGAATGCCGTGGTATGTGCGCCTAGAGCATAACTTTCGCGCACCCCCAGGCTGTCGATGTATATTCCTGCCCTGGAGGATTGTTGATCCTGCAGCCGCGATCCGTTGGTAAAACACACCCGGCTTTCGGGCTGGAATGCAACCTCATTTTCGATTCACTGAGCCCTACTGGGGATTCTGAGGGTATATGGCCTAGTCAACCTAATATCGTCCTCTGAATTCCGTACCTTGATGGTGGTAATCTGGATTTCCTTTTCCACCGCCTTGGCACCTCTTGCATGTCCTATTATTACCCCCTCTTCGCACCAGTTTCCAGAGTCTCGCATATTCTAAGGTGCGACGCCATAGCCTCCCTTCTGATACAGATGGGAAGCGGTGGCAGCACCAGCAAGACTTCTAGCGCGGCTGAGGGTGTCGTCTTTATATCGCCTGTGATACCCACGATTGTCAGCCTTCGGAGTTTGTCCACCTTCTTGGTAGTAGTTTGGTTCACACCACACCACCAGACCAACGCCCCATAGAGAATTCTCGGTCTGACGATCGCAGTGTAAATACAGTGACGGATCCGTGGGTTAAGTCCCCAGGTCCTCCCTATCACCCGACGCAGCTGCCAGAGGGTCGCTACTCCCTTCCTTACTACTATTTTAATTTGCGACCCCTATGTTAGTTTGAAATCCAGAACCACCCTCAGATATTTGACCTCCCGCACTAGAGCTAAAGGTTCTCTAAACATCACGGGCGCCCTGAGCCCCCCCATATTCCTATTCTTGGTGAATAGGATCATATCCGTCTTCGCTGGGTTTACGGAGAGTCCCAGGTGATCAGTGTAAAACTACAGCATATCGCTAAGCAATGGTGCTTAGACTATAATAGTTGTCAATGAAACTAAATTTACGTAATCAGTGTAGTACTACTTTTCCAAATTGTATGTTCTACATTCTCCAAGAGTATCCAAGAAGCCTGTAACTCCTTAGATAGTTATAAATCAATCTGCGACAAAAAATTTGTGCGGTCATTGCACATGTCTACTGGCTTTAGAGGGGCCTCACATGTTGCAAGTATACTCCTTGCCCTACAGTGTGCTGAGCCACACACATCATAGGAGTTATCTGTAAGTGAAGTGCTTGCAGACTGGATTGGACCACAGGCAAAACATAGTTTCCACAAAGAGTTGTCAAAGACTGATTTTATTGACCAGAAGATCATTTTTAACGAAAAAGTGCCGCTAGCAGCTGCAGTAGACGAGATAATGGGATTCCTGAGTTTTCAACTGGTAATGTGAAAAAAGCTTTAATTAAAGATAAAAAAGACAAGATGACTACTATTTACTACGATGTTCATAAAGATCTGCGAATACAGGAACGTGTCCTGAGTAATAGTGAATTTCAGGCAATAGAATATCCTAAAGCTGAAATTTTTTCTGAAAGGTTCTGCTAGCTGAGTTGATCAGAAAATTTTGCACTCCTCAGGTATACATTCACTTTGATTTGACACTAGCTACTATATTAAGAGTATTCTGCTTAAACTAATATTATAATTGACCACATTTTTAGAACAACCAGGGTTAAAAAGAAGAACGAATACATTACCGTTGACTGAAGTTCCACCAGTTACCTGATGTACCTCATACCAAAATATTAAGAGACATTCTCTTGGTGGATCCACAGTCAAGTTCATCGTTTGCTGGGTTGCTAAGCTCGAAATATTTTGTTTCCAGAAGAGAGAAAGCTAATATAATCTCATAAAGTGCAATTTTATGTAAAATTGATGTTTTCAAATTATTTGCCGTTGATTTGGATTAAGAGTGAAACTTGTGATGCAAAAGTAATGTTAGCATAATAAATTGTGTTGTATACACGTACAAGCTCTGCTTTTTTCTTTTTTGTATAGCATGTTGCACATTTGAGGTATTTCTGGGAAAAACCCTATTAGTCCAAAATTCGTATATTTACAAAAATGATAAAAACTTTTTAAAGTTCCCCATTTAATAGTTAAACACTTTACTTTAATACTTTGTTGTTCTTAACAGATATAAGACATATAACACAAGCTAGGATACTGTTCTTTTGACTAACGATCATGAAAAAAAAATTAAGAGAAACAGATACATATGAGGTTTTTGAAGAAAAAAATGAGCAAGTGGCGATTTTGTTAGAAATAAAATGTTAACTCATCTAAACTTCCTGTAACTAAAAGTAAAAACTTAAAATATTACCACTACTACAGTTTACTCTAATATAGGGCAAGACGAACAGGTAATGTTTTTATAAGAATTAAATATATATATATATATATATATATATATATATATATATATATATATATATATATATATATATATATATATATATAAATATATATATTTATATATATATATATATATATATATATATATATATATATATATATATATATATATATATATATATGTATATATATATATATATAACTGTTACTTAAAAGTCTTTCTGGAACCATCTTTCCAATCTGTCATCCTTTTTCTGACAAATTGTCATTCCACTTCCTCACTTGATTTTATTTTTTAACTAATCATTTTCTGATTGATCGTAATGGATACACAGTTAGTCAATAATATGTTAAAAAAACTTTGCTTTCATTTCATTCTTATAACTATTGGAATTGATAATTGAAAACTAAATAGTGATTTTATTCATATTACATGATTTTCTCAACTCTAAAGGCACACCAATTTACTTATGTATTTATATTTTTTTATTTTCAAACGATTTCATTTGTGTGTAGTTACAAATTTTACATTGTTGTTACTTAGGTATGTTAACTTTTTATAAGAAATACAAAGTCAACATACCTAAATGAACTTCCTGAAACTAAGAGCAAAAACAAAAAAATATTCTACATTATTATAATAGTCTCTTATTCTTTGCAGTAAAAGCTTAAATTGTTATCACTACTACAGAAAGTGAGAAAGTAATTGTTTTATTAGAAATAAAGAATAAACAAAAATGAGTTTCCTATAATTAAGAGCAAAACAAATTCTACACTACTAAAATCCTATAGTCTATGCAGCCACTGCTTTATTATCGTTGTCAACAATATATATTTCATCACTGCCAAGTTTATTCTGGCTTTCTATCAAACTGCCATAAAATGTTCTATTTGTGAATTTTTATTTTTAAAAAAATTATTGAATTTTTATTTACAAAATTCACTAATAGAGAGGTATCGATGGTGAGACTTTGCAAAAATTTTTGCAAACGAGCGCGAACTAGGACCCCTAGAACCCATATCCGGGGTCAGTTTCAATTTTTGTATATATATATATATATATATATATATATATATATATATATATATATATATATATATATATATATATATATATATATATATATATATCCGTCTGGTAACTCAAAAAATAATTAACCGATTTTGATGAAACTTGGCAAGTGGCTTTCTTTTATTAATTGCTTGGATGAGTTCGTTAGCCAGAAAAATCTGACGGGGTTTTCCGGGAAAATTTTGAGTTTTCTTTCGAAAAATTTTTTTCTCCGAAAGTAACAAAAGTGTTTTAATGAAATTTACTACATATGTTCCCTTGGGAGAGATCTTACTACGTACTTAAATTGAACTTTCTAAGTTTATAAAAAATTGAGTTATTCAAATTTTAAATTTTCTTTTGAAAATTTTTTTTTTCTCCGAAAATTACAAAGTTATTCTAATGAAATTTGGTGGATATCTTACGTTAGGAGAGACCTTACTACACAAATTAAACTCTCTAAGTTTATAGAAAATTGAGTTATTCAAATTTGAAGCATTTAATATTCAACATGAAGTTTTTACCACAGAAATCGTAGAAACGACGAGACCATTTTCACGTCTGTAGTATCAGGATTACATGAGAAGATAGGCAGTGGCAACTAATGTTGTACATGCTAGTTTGTTATTCTGCAGATGATGTTTTCGATTTGTTTTCAATATATGGTGAATGTAACAGAATAGTCGAGACAACAGTTCGGACATTTAACAACAGATTCCTTTATTTGGCTCCAATAAATGGAACAAAATTCAGCAGAATTAAAAGTAAGTCGTCAAGTCATGGAATAATACTGACACGACGCGTTGTTAAACGTTTCAAAATTAAAGACAATGAAATGAATGAAATTATAGTTCTTGCATATTTTGAAGCATGTCTACAAAGTTCGTTAAGAAGTAGGTCTAAAGATTTGGGTTTATCTATCTGGGCAATACACAGAATATTAAGAAAAGTTCTTTCAAATGAGTGCGAACTAGGATCCCTAGAAGCCATATCCGGGGCCAGTTTCAATTTATATATGTTTATATATATATATATATATATATATATATATATATATATATATATATATATATATATATATATATATATATATATATATATGTATCCGTCTGATAACTCAAAAAATGATTACCCTATTTCGATGAAACTTGGCAAGTGCCTTTCCTTTATAAATGGCTTGGATGAGTTCGTTAGCCAGAAAAATTGGATGAGGTTTTCCGGGAAAATTTTTAGTTTTCTTTCGGAAAACATTTTTTCCCCGAAAGTAACAAATCTGTTTTAATGAAACTTACTATATATGTTGCTTCAGGGTAGATCTTACTACGCACCAAAATTCATGTTTTTAGGTTTAGAGAAAATTGAGTTCTTAAAATTTTAAATTTTCTTTCGAAAAAAATTTTTTTCTCCGAAAATTACAAAGTTATTTTAATAAAATTTTGTGGATATCTTGCCTTAGGAAGGACCTTACTAAGTATTAAAATTAGACTCTCTAAGTTTATAGAAAATTGAGTTATTTAGATTTGAAGCATTTAATAAAAATTCACTACCATAACGCACTTGCTGCGTCCCGAGTTTTTTTTATAATCACGTCAAAGGGGCAAAGGCTTTGCAAGAGTGTCTAGTTTTGTTTTCTGTATAGGTATTGTTAAGTCGTACGCTCTCTCTAAACATATTTCGTTTTTATGGTTATTTTCAATATTATTAAGGATGAATGCCACGGGGCATCATTGTAGATATCTCTAAGGAAAATACGTGTATTCATACTTCCAACGCGGATCATTTTCACATTTTTGATATTGACGGCTGGTTTTGAATTCCTTCAAAATAACTTCTTTCGTTAACGTATTATTCAACACCACGTACCTTATTTTACATGTAATCTGTAATATGGAGAATACAGATGCAGATTAGATGTCAAACACAACAACCTGAAGCGCTTACATAATTATGTCTATTATTAGTTCTTTCCGTTGATTTCTTATTTACACCTCCATAAATTCCATAATCTACGCACAGGAATTTCCGAACGGGTAAACGCAATTACAAATGAAATGTCAACATTAAATTGTTCTTATTTTCTTATTTATTAATAGGATTCTTAAGATCCGAGTTATTAGACTCTTCTGTTCGACAACGCTTGTGCCGTCAAAAACAAAATATTTAACTGTTTAACATCGCAATCAACGACATACTGGACACCATTCGAAGCCCGGTCGGGGCAAACTTATATGCAGATGACTTAGTTATTTACTGCAAAGGGAAAAATGTCATATCGACCTGCAAACTTATCCAAAATGCCATTCAAAAATTGGAAGAGTGGTCCGATCATGGCGGTGTCAATTTCTCCTCCACCAAAACAAAATTTATGGTATTCTCAAAAAAAAAAAAATGAGACAATTCTGTCACATGTGCCTTCACAATTAGAGGAACGTCGTTGACAGAAGTCAAGGCACATAAATTCTTGGGCATAACCTTTGACTTTAAACTAAGTTGGAAGATTCATGTCAACAAACTCAAAGCTGACTGTATAAAGGCGCTTTGCCTTTTGAGAGCTCTAGCACATCAGAACTGGGGTGCTCATGAGACAGTGATGCTCTTCATTTTTAGGTCACTAATCAGATCAAAAATTGAATACTGCCAAATTATCTATGCAACAGCAACATAATCAGTTCTGAAACCTCTGGATGTGATTGTAAATCATGCCTTAAGGATAATAACAGGAGCCTTTCCAACAAGCCCCACGGACAGCCTGTATCGATAATGTGGAGAAAGACCACTCTGGCTGCGAAGAGAAGCAGCGCTTCTACAATATGTGGCAAAAATTCCGGCAGATTCAAAAAACCCAGTTTATCACCTAGTATCTCAGTCAGATATCAGCAGATCTCAGAATAACCCCCTTGTGCCACTATCGATTATTCAACATATCAGAGGATATCAGCAAATACTCAATTTCAGCGAAACATTACCCCTGCGAAATGGAAAAATACCGCCATGGATCATTAGATTACCATATACAGACACCAATCTCACAACTTGTAACACAGACTCCTTGCCTACCGACAGTGTGAATAGACTATTTGAGGATACTATATCAAAATATAAATTTGACCTGATCATGTACACTGACAGATCAAAGAGCACACGGGGTGTAGGGAGCGGTGTTATATCTCCCCCCAAAAGAGAGGCGTATCACCTATCATCAGAGTGTAGCAATTACACAGCAGAGTTATTGGTACATACAGACTTGGAGACTACTTCTCTGGCTTCACTGTTGGTTTTCGTTGGTGAAGGACGTAGCCAGCGCGTAAGCTAACTGGAGCAAGTGGCCCTACGAATTCTGGAAGTTCTAGGAAGTTCTTCAACGTTTCTGTGACTATAGTTTCGCTGCTTGACAGCATTTTCAGACAGATTTAAATTGAATTAGTACGAAATAATGACAACTAGAAATAAATATATGTTGCTATGTTATGATATGATGTTTTGATCAAAAAAATTATCAAATTGAAAATAAAAATGAAATACAGATAACAGATGAGGTTTTCAAAATGTCTATGTGATGTATGTCAATATTTAACATAAAAATAGAACTAGCCTATGATAACTATGATAACAGTTACAACAATACAATAACTAAACAATAACAGTATAAAAGTAGTCTATATACAACGAAAATATCGACATACATCAGCTCATGATCTTATTACAACTTTTTTGAAAGAATAATTAGATTTATTTTCTTTGACTTATTTAATTAGAAAGAAGAATATCCAAGAAAGGGGAATTCATTAAATCAGTTTGCTCGTTTAAATGTGTGCTTTTTGACTTCCAAAGCTTCAAAAAGTCTAGTTTACGCTTGTCATTATAAAAATGTAGTGGTTGTATGCGGTTATTTACTGTAGGTCTATGTTCGGTATCAATAATATGTTTTGCAAATGTAGATTTGTCAGGGTGGTTATTTCTAAATGCAGAAATATGTCCTTTGTATCGGGTGTTAAAATTTCTAGAAGTTTGATCTATGTAGATTGCGTTACAATGTGTACAAGCTAATTTATAAACTCCAGCTTTTGTCAGGAAACAAGATTTTTCTTTAGCGTTAAATAGTAAATCACGTGTCGTGTTGTAAGATTTAAAAGCTACCTTTGTATTTGTACAGGTATTTAAAATTTTTGAAATGTTTTCTGAAATGGTTCCAAAATAAGTTATCGAAACGTATCTGTTGTCTTCTTTGTCTCTAATATTTGGATAAATTAAATTAATGGCATACATCACATAGACATTTTGAAAACCTTATCTGTCATCTGTATTTCATTTTTATTTTCAATTTGATAATTTTTTTGATCAAAACATCATATCATAACATAGCAACAGATATTTATTTGTAGTTGTCATGATTTCGTACTAATTCAATTTCAATCTGTCTGAAAATGCTGCCAAGCAGCGAAACTATAGTCACAGAAACGTTGAAGAACTTCCTAGAACTTCCAGAATTCGTAGGGCCACTTGTTAGCTTACGCGCTGGCTACGTCCTTCACCAACAAAAACCAACAGTGAAGCCAGAGAAGTAGTCTCCAAGTCTGTATGTAGTATGGACAAGTTTCACCAAGTAAGGGCAACAACAATTAATGAATTGAAGAGTTATTTGCCATAAAGAGGGCAGTCCACACATTTATCGACTCCCCATACAAAAGTGCTTTAGTGTGCACAGACTCTTTAACCTCTATTAATTCACTTGCATCGCTTTATGCACGAAACCCTATAGTAATTTAAATACAAGAAAGAATCCACGGTCTCTATCATGCTGGCAAGTCAATCACACTGATCTGGACGCCTTCCCACAGTGGTATTGTAGGCAATGAAAATGCTGAGGAATGCTCACGGTATGCGATAGTAGAAAACACAATAATACCCATACAAACCCATTCAGACCTTATTGCCAATATTAGACAAAGTTCTAAAGCCAAATGGCAAACCCATTGGTCATCCCTTGACAACCAACTTTGCAAGATCGAAACATCAGTCACCCCAAATACGCTCCCAAGTCTAACACGCAGGGAAGAAGTCGTTATTAGAAGAACTCGTATAGGCCATTGTAAGTTCATCCATGAATACCTACTTATTCATCAACAGCAACCTCAATGTGAAATATGTGACAGAGTGATTACTGTTAACCATGTGCTTCAAGAATGTCCACTATATATCAATCCAAGACTCGAATACCTAAATGGGAAAACACTATCCCAAATTCTTGACTTGAGTGAACCAAATGTGACTAATATACTCTGCTTTTTAAGACAATCCTCACTAGTTGATAGCATTTGATTACATAAACTTTAATTAGCGAAACAAAATGTACCGACAGTGTCAATGACCTTAGATGTTAAGACACTTTAAACTTCCAAATAAAAAAAAATAAAAAAATTATTTAAACCATGCAAACCTGATATTTTAATTATTGAGCACAAGTTCATTCGTTATTCAATATACGCTGATTATTTTGTTACTTTTTCGGATGCCAGGACGCGCATTACGTTCGAGGTATCGAGAAAATTACATACGGGGTATGGTTAATAAACGACATGAATGCACAATAGTAGCTCAGACGATTATTTTAATATGCATAACCATGATGGATTAGCATTTAAGATAGTAGCTTTACTAAATTCTTGTACTACTTAATTCATGTTAAAATTAAAACAACGAATTATTTAATGAGAACTACTTTTGAAAATCAAAGAATAAATGACCTGAATGCACGATAGTAGCACATGGATTTTGCTAGCGACGTCAACCCCAACAGAATTTGTAGCGTTTAACTTGGGGGTGACTTTCACCTCCTAAATTCAGTAGGGAATGTAGGTCGAGTGGCAAGTTTTTGGAAAGCGCTTTTGAATCCCTATTCAAGGCTGCAATTTTACAACCTACTAATTTGTTTTTTAGATATTTGCTTTCAAAACATCAAAACAAAAAATCTAAAATACAGTGTACTCTTGATTATTCGTGGCGCATTATCCATGCTGAGAAATTGATTCAAATTTCAAATCAGGAATAGATAACAATTTGAATTTTTTCATTTCCTTTCGCACAAATATAATAAATGTCCCTAATAAAACCAGCGATTATCTATGTACGGGCCTGCCTATGATAATTTCTACGTTGCAAAAATGAAACTGCTAAATTCGTTAGAATCTGTAGTGTGGTAGTATGTTTGCAGAAGCAGAATCTACTGTTACAGATTACTTATTGTGTTGTGATTAATTCGTATTTATCTCCGAACGTGCCACTATAATAGGAACCCCGAGAAGGATCCATATTCGGGAATGTTTATGTTAAGACCATCTATTTTGATTGCCCTTATCTTTTCACACTTGATCTCATTCGAGATTGTATGGGCGGCATGGCAGAAAGGAACAAGAACAATATTGCTTGAAAAAGACACAGGTCTTAAACATTCTGTATGCACTTTCTTTTCAATTTTACAATGTTACCGAAATTACTTTGAGAATACATTTAAGTATTTTATTTTGTTGTATTATTCGTGTTTTTCACTTATCCGTCCTGCCGATCCAGTGTTAGCCTAGACAATTCAGAGTATACTATATTTATTTCGTGTTTAAGCCATCCATTAGTTTTTGAAAATTTTGTAAAATCTTTGGTGGTCACTGGATATTGAAAAATTCTCTTGTATTTTCGTTGAGAAATTGTTCGAGTTAGTAGAAGGAAGTGAAAATGTTAACTCGTAAGTAGGTTTTTAATATTTTTTAATAAATTTAGTACTAAATTTGTTTTAAAGTGTTGTTCACATGAAATGAGTTTAATACCACATTAAAATTGTATCAATATGTTGTGTAAATAATCGGTGTGGTAAAGCGACTGCTCGTATTTTAAGCCAAACCATCCAGATAAAAATGTTCGGGACGCAGATAGTGCGTTATGGTAGTGAGTTTTCATAGAATAATATATTATAGTGACTTAGCCGTATATTAAAAGTTATAAAACATTACTTTATTTAATTAGCAGCAGTAAAAAATAGGGTAAAGAAGGGCAAGCAAAAACATGATTTTTAACATAAATATTTAGACAGTAATTTGGATAGAAAACCCAAACAAAACAATTGATGAACAAAAAATATACTCAACAAAAATCCACCAGGAATCTGAACATAAAAAAATCCGTAGTACATGCATTGAGGGTGATTGTATGCATGCAGAAAGGTAAGAAGAACCTCCAGGACGAAGAGGATTTCTGCCACCTCACCCAAAAACACGGGGCCTTCTCCTTTCTCTTGCGCATGCATACAACCACCTTCAAAGCATAAAGCACAAGAAAAATATCTTGGGCGCAACCCCAAGAAAGTTACTGGACCTGGGCTAATATGGCTGTTGTGCGGGGTAAACAGGGTTTAAAGGAAGTGTTGGTGCAAAATGTGAAAAACGCATATTTTCAAAGTCCGCTCATATTTCCCCCTCGCCTGTCACCTCTGTTTTCTACGTCGCTTAACTTTCTTGGGAGTTGTTTGCAACAAATTTGCCTTATGGCTTGTGCATCCAAGGAGGGTTCTAGGGATGTTTCTTAAATTTTTTCTATAAACCCTCCGTGCAGTAAACTGTAAATTTACCGAAATTACATTCCACTTCGTCGCCTATAATGTCTTCTTCAGATAATATCGAATACAGCACTAAAGTAAATTAATTGATTTGCTGTTTTACTTCTTTTTATTCTTGTATTACATATATAAGCACAAACTAAGTAAGTATAATAAAGTAGGGCCCTTAATTAACATTGGGGCTATACAAACTTAAAAGTAGAGGAGATATTTAAATCGTGTCTAACTGTATGCACACAAAAATTAGTAAAATCCATATATAAACTCTAATGAAAAACAACAGTGTTACACTATTATTTTAAATCAACCAATAGGAATACAGTTCAGCATAATGATGCTGAAATTTGTAGCTTAGGAAATTGCTACTAAAAAAAATATCTTGACTTATTTGTAGGAGTAATTGTTTTAGAGATAATCAAATTTACAGATTTGTCACCTATGTACTCCTACATAGTATTTCCCTTTTTATACTTTTACTTCTAACATGTGCAGACATGGTACAAGTAAAAGTACTTAGGGGTAAGTAGGGTCGATTTGAATCTTTTTAAAGTTTTTGTTGACACTTTTTCCACATATATAAATCATTGACTTCCATTTTTTAACAACAACTTTATGATTGTTTGCACTTTGAACTGCATCTACAAAATCAATGAAATCGTACGTTTTGCCTTTTTTTAAAATTAAAAGTCCAACTGATGGTAAATGCTATCAGCGAACATGAATATGCGTCATTTAATTAATTTAATTTCACTGACAACCGTTTCGTTCGTATTGACCATTCGTACTAAAAAACTCAGACTACACCAATTCTTGTTCTGGCTGGAACAATTATTCAGCCATATAGTTATTCGAGAAACAGCCTCAATGGGACAAAACTTTCGACACATCAACTTTACAACATTGTTCAGACAAGAAGTCAAGAACATACTGCTTAATTTGCAAGTTACGGCAAGTAAAACGTGCGCTTAGATGGGTACTTTTTCTGGCAAGAACCCTGGATGTACATGATGCTTTGAAAGAACGCCGCATCTGAAACTAGAATTTCGCAGGATCGTCGCTCGTATTGGGAATGTGCAGATACGGCTAAGTAACGTGCTACTATCAGGAGTAGGTACGACAAGAGTAAGACTAATTTACCTATTTTAGAGTGTATATACCGCTTCTTTTGCTTATAGATAATGTAGTTTTAGGTTTTTGTAGATACGGTGTCTTTTTCTAAGGAGGGCAGTTACTACTACCTGAGTTGCCTGCCCGTTTCGAAGCTCAAAAAGAGATAATCTCCCTCCGTGTTCGTCTGGACCCCATAACCGTCAGTATTTGACTCAAGGCGGTATAATGAAATCCCGCACCAGAGCAGCATAAAAACGAGGTCGCTTGCCCGTTTAGAGACTTACAGAAGAAACCTAAATCTCCAGTTGTAACCCACCTTTGAAATCTCAGCTCTTCTTCGGGTTGGTCTAGACCCGACGACTCAAGGCGACGTCCTACCAAGTCCTGCTCGAGAGCATCACCCAAGCGCGGTCGTTTGTCCGTTTCGAAGCACACAGTGAATACCTCAAAATCCGGGTGTATATCATCACTCAGAGATATCCGCGTCCCACCAGGCTCGCCTGGACCAGTGTTTGACTGTAGTTGGTCACCTCTAACGACAGGCACTTTGGGCCTATTCCTCTAGTTCCTCTCCGGACCAACAGGGGATTCGCCACAATAACGCACCTGTTCCGTCTGGGCATTTTTTGAAATCAAGAAAGATGACTTATATCATCGGGTATAACTTGTGGTATCGCATTGTAATAAGTAAATATTTTTATATCAGAATTAAGTTAAAATATCTGTATTGCGTGTTATTTCATTATTTCACATATCTTTTAAGATTAACTAATATACAGCGTCAAACAGCCAAATGAAATAAATTCAGTATCTCAATTATTATAAAAAATTATTATAAAAAATACCAACATTACAATTTCATATTAAAAAATGACATAGTACAACGTGAAAACTTCACTCCGACATATTTTTGACAAAACATCGTAAGCGACGTGCGTAAAATTTTACACTAGGACTTTTTTTCTTCTCATTATTTTGTTTTTGAACTTGAATCTGTTTTTTTTTTCATGTATACTTTTGTATTTTTGTAGTTTAATTTAAACTAGTTAGTTTCAGTCAAACTTCAACACATTCATGTAATTTTGCAGCTTAAGATACATTGTTAATATATTTTTTGAAATTCATGTATATTCATTTGTCGCTTAAGACACACTGACGATGTTTTGTCGGCATTTTTTTGGAAATAAAATTTATTGCATAAATTACAGCGTTGTGTTCAAAAACGAAAATGATATTAATAACATTCTAAAATTATTTTAACTTTTTTTTTTCTTAAATTATGTCTTGGTAATGGTCTTCATCGTCAGTTTCGGCTAATATATCCGGAACGCCTGCCCTGCCTTGGAATTGTAGGTAATCGTTAAAAAAAATTTAGGATAACGTGCTTGTTACAAAAATCCATTAGATTTTGAAACTTTAGAAGGGATGTTTCTAGAGATTATTTTTATATTATAGGTTCCAGTGATTTTTGTGGATTCTTTGATCTTCTACCTGAATTTATTAAAAAATATAGGGCTTTACATATCGTGAGTTCTGAAAACGTTAACAAACCTTTAGGAGCGCCACTAGAAATCTTGAAAATATAAATTTCAGCTGTATCAACAGTTTGTGGCTAATGGACCTGGCTTCCGATGCCATACAGTAGTCATCACACACACACACACAGCTGTATCAGTATATGAATGTTTTAGTTTGATTTCGCCTTTCCCTTTTTCCAAAAATGCAATCCTTACTTGACTTATTTGGAATTGAGTTCCATCTTCGAAGTTCTTCCTATTATTTGAAAAAAAAAAATCGCTCACTGCTTACCAAGATAAAAAATCAAAATACTTCGTGCTAATAACTTGAAAAGGTTTAGGGTGAACCCTAGAATTTGCTATTAAGGTGGGCCATTCTGACGGTGCCCAAACCATGCGCCTACGAATAAATCTTTCTATTGTGGCATGGACTGCATCTACTGGCATGTAGGTATGTCCAGATAAATAGAAAGTTATTTTAATATGGCGAATGTTACGGGCGCTTTTTAGGAACGTAGTCAACATGATCAGCATGGCTTTATTTTTGCTTTGACCAGTGCAGCTGTCGCAATATAAGGCAACACTAGTTACGTTTTCCCGGCCATCAACTTCAAGCAGATATTTATGCAATATTGTGCAAATTTCATTGGTATCCATCTGCTTCACCCCATAGGTAGCAATACGCACTTCTTGTTCCGCTTTCGTACACAGTTTCGCTGTAAAAGGCATATTTACGGGAATAGTATAACAGCATGTTGTTCCCATGGGGCGTATTTAAAACATTTTTCAAGTCAAAACTTGCGCAAGAAAAACTACCGTCTTCTTTTACAATATTCTCGTCAGAAAGAAACTGTTTTTTGTAGTCATCTTTAGCTTTAATATGAGTTTGGTATAACAAATTTTCAGCTTCGCTAAATTTATTTTCTTTATCTCTTCCAGATTCACATATAGTGCATTTATCCTTTTTCGGGAGGTGAAAGCCAATGTTAAAGTCTTTATTAAAGATTGATCTGAATAATTTTAGGGTTACTTTAGTTTTTATTTTGTAAAATTCTTGTTGGCCCTTTTCAAAAATCCGATATAAAAAAGATACATTTCTCAGTTTGCTAGGTAGGTATTTTTTAGTTGAACTTGCTCTACAATAATGTAAGGCAAGAGCAGGTACCTTCTTGATAAATTCGTGAACTCTTTTTTTGTCTTCGGTTGTAGTTTTATGAGGCGGATCGTGTTTGCCCCTTTGATCGGCTTTGGCAAATATACCAGGACCTGCATGATCCTTAGTGTATCGTAGTGTCTTCTGTGAGATGAAAAACGTTTTTACAAATAAATTGCACTTCAGTTTCAACTTTATTCCATTTAATAATGTAACTAAAGCTTCGATTTCTTTTACTATATTCTACTTTTGTTCGCCTTCGCTTTACTTCTTTTTCTTTTATGCATGACAAAAGCCAATATATTTGTCTAGGATGTCTGCCCAAACCCCAGTAGTATTCGAATATGTCATGTCGTTGGTGTTATGTACATTTTCCTGCGCATCCATTTTGGCATCTTTTTTGTTTACACGGATTTTCTTAAATGGATTTGTTTGTCCCTAATGCTTTTTAAGTTTGCTTTCTTTTCTTTCTTGATTCTTTTTTAGTTTTTCTTAACCCTGAATTGCACACAATGCATGTTGTGATATCATGTATTTCTTCAACATCTTCTGATCCAGAATAGCCAAAGTCAGAATGTTTGTCTTCATGAAAAGAGTAATCGGAGTCATATCATTTTCAAGTCTTGCCTTTAGGATGACTTTTATTTCCATTGTTTTCGGATTCTGAGCTGGATGAATAGTCTACCAGTTTATTTTGTAAGGTTGGTTGTTGGGCATCAACCGAAACATTAACAGCAGTTTCTCTTATGGTGTCATTTAAACTAAAAGTCTGAATGGAAACAGTTTTTTGTATTTAATTCTGTAACGTCCTGAACAAAATCATCTACAAGCATTATTAGAATGTTAGCAATATCAAATAAAGATCCATTTGACTGATCTTGTACAACTTCCATACTGCTATTAGGATTAAGGTTCTTTTCATTGTCACTTATTATGGCGTTGTTTCCATTTTGTACTGGTTTCAAAACTGGATGGACAATATTTTGCATTTTATACGCGTAGTCATCATTTACACATTCATTTCGAGTACAAGTATCAGCAATATCACTCATTGCCATTAGGGCTATACGGTAACCTCTTGAATGAGCCATCTAAATAAAAAAGTAAATAACAACATAAAAACAAATAATACCTATCAACTTACCAGCAAAATAATTTCATCGATCTTTATTCACAAATAAATAATTTTAACGTATCTTATTTCTAATATGCTATTCACAGTCACGATGCACTTTCCAAAACCATTTAAGGCAAATTGAAATAAAATTTAGTTTGCTTTTAAGCAAGTCGTTGCAGGCTTGTTACTGTCCAGCTTCTGGGGGAGGCAAAAAATTACCGTAAGCGACATTAGGATAAATCTGGCATGTATTTTGACATCTCCTACATTAAGATTGGTGTGTTCTTTATCTTTTTCTGTCTATCAAGAATGAAATGCGTTTAGTTATTAAAATAAATATATGCATGGAACCTCGGTGGTTCAGGGGTAAGAACGTGTGCCTCTGAACCGAAGGGTACTGGGTTCTATCCCAGGGTACTCCTTTCACTTTTTCAGTACAAACTGTAACATTAACATCAACCGAGGTTCTGGCATTGTATTTGAGCAAGTTGAATGTCTGCACGTTCCGCCCTTTGGAGGGGGCGTAAAGCCGTCGTTCCCGTGTCCATGCGATGTTGGGCACGTTAAAGATCCCTACCCTCCTTACAGAAAGGCTGGGGTTCGGAAAATTTTCCAGGATAGTGAGGTGAAACTGCTCCCTGGCGTCGGTGATTGGCCATAGTCGCGGAAATAGGCCTACGTTAAAAAAAACACACATATACAAATGTATGCACAATAATTGAGATAATGAAATTATTTCATTTGTCTGTTACACACTCTATAGCTGTTTGAATAGAGAGTGGATAACAATGTATTTTCCAAATTTCTTTATTAATTTTTTCTACCTGTTGTTGCTAGTTCTAAGATTTAAATTATTTAAAAAAAGTAGAATAAACGCCTGAGCGCAGCAAGTACGTCCTAGTGAATTTTCATAAAAATATTTTGAATAGCTAACATGTCTTTTTAATGAAAGCAGTCATCAAATTTGGTTACATATAGTAGAAACAATGTACTACGTTTTATCGAGGTAACTTTATTGTTTGAAAAAGTAGCAAGATTTTTAGAAAGTAAACTTAAAATGTTCCTGAAAAAAATGGTCCGATTTTCTTACCCAACGAACCTCTTCAAGCTAATTAATTTCACAAAGCTTTTCGAAGAGACTCGCAAACAATTTTTGCATGATAATTTATAAAAAGGTTTTGAGGAAAATCGGCAATAATTTCTTTTTACAATAACTTATTAAACATTATTATATTATATTATTATGTCCTTCACTTCTGAAACAACAGTAATCGATGTTCCATTTGAAACAATTAGGTTACGGCAGTTTGACCTTTTTTTTAAATTCAGTCATTATTTATATACGGCATTTCGATTTTTTTCGACGAATAATATAAACGAGGATTCTCTGAATTCGTCAGTTTTATGAGATTTTGTTATCTATTGGTTAAAACGCCGTTTAATAATTTTTGATATGCGGCGAAAATGTGAAAAGTCGCAAAACAATTGAAACAACTTTAAAACAATGAACGCTATTCTTTCCTACAAACATGCATTATAATGCGATAAAAAATGCAAAAATACAATGATAGAAGGGGTGTTCTAAAATAAATTGTATCACCGACGACTTATCCGCCATCCTGTGATTGTTAACATAATTTTATAAGATGTCGCTCAAGATACCATATAATTACTGTATACAATTTTTTCTCGTATCTTGTATAATAACGAATATATTGAGTTTTACCGTAGAAATGCATCACTCTGTATATATGTTAATAGATAAAAACTGAAACTTACCCTGGATCTGGGTACTAGGGGGCTTGGTTCGGGCTCATTTAAAGAAATCTTTTTAAAAAGGAAAAGTTGCATTCTTCTCATTAGCGAATTTTTTCTACAAGGATTCTTAAAAACTTATAGATATTAAACCATAAACTCTATAACTAAAACTACTACCAAAGCATCAGAGAACGGGTCTATTTGGAATGAATTTTCTGGAAACATATTAGTAAAATGAATGACAATGACGCTTGAAACTGAACCTTAAGGGTTGGTAAAACACTTTTATTGCATCATAATCCGTATTCATTTCAAGTTTTTTTCCTAAATGTTGTTAATTTTGACGTTTAAAATCGCAACTTTGACGTCTTAAGAGGAAAACCACAAGAATTTTTTCTTTAAAAGCCTATAATTGTTTTACTTTTAACTTACAGATCTAAATCTTGGTAAGTAGTTTACCATTTATAATATAAGCCCGCGTACCAAATTGGTTGCCATAAATTTGTTATCTCTTGAGATAAAGAAATTCGTCGAAAGAAAACTCAAAATTTTCCAGAAAAAACTGAGCCGATTTTTCTCTATAACGAACTTACCCAAGCCACTTGCAAGGGAAGGTACTACGAAATTTTAGTTATCGGTGTGATATATCTATATATATATATATATATATATATATATATATATATATATATATATATATATATATATATATATATATATGTATACATATAAAAGAAATTTGAAACAGACCCCGGATATGTGTTCTAGGCTGTCTAGTTCGCGCTCAATTAAAGAAAGTCTTTTAAAACTCAAAAGTCGTGATCTACTCATTAGTAAATTTTTTAGAAAACTCACTAAAAATGGACCCTACGAAATTAACTTTCAGAAATATATAACTTTTATTTGTGGACTTCCTCGTCCCTTGAAGATCAATATGGGTTATCAGCAATGAACGACGTTATCTTCGAATACTTAAAAATGCTAAGGTGGCAATTAGCCGGTCGTGAATGTGAATGTATTTCAACTTTATCTCTGGAAGAGCCGAAAGCGTGAATTGCAAATTTCTCATTTATTATTAACTGGCAGACGTAATGGACTGGATAATTACCATATTTACTTTTTTAATGTCACATGATGGTGTTAAATATTGAAATGTGAGCCCACCAAATGTTGTTTGAGGTTTTAAATATTAAATGAAAAAAAAACATTCTACAACACTAACAAAAAGTTTCTCTAGCTAAGCTGCACCTATATTTTAGCGAATCTTTGTAGTTGACATTATTTACTTCTGGGAAACAGAAAGAAAAAGTTATTCACATTAGCATTACTTTTGGTATAACTTTTAGTACATAATTTAACAGTGCGTTTCACAAATAGACTTAAGGCTTGTGATTGGATTAACATCGTCACGTGAACATATTTATGGTCCTTAAGTTTAAATTTATTATAATTAACAGAATGTCGTTGCTTTTGAGGGGTATCTTATTTATGAGTAGAGATAGAAGGTTGCCTATCGATAGTGAGAAACACATGTTTGTTTTCTGTATCACAATAATGAAAATTATCTATATTTACTAGTCCATTAATGTGAAAAGTAGATTCGTCAGTAAATAATACACAGCTGAAAAAATCAGAATCGTCCCCAGCAGTGCCGGCCTTAACCACACAGGCGCCCCGGGCGAGTCAATCATTTGGCGCCCTTTATTATATGATAATGATATAATACTTATGTATAATTATATGTTAAAATAATAAGAGAACTTAATTGGGTAGCACATTTGTTTTAAATTTAAGATAACTCGAAGCTTGTCTGGCAGTTGGTTGAACTAGAAACATGTTACAACTTTACTTTTCTAGCTTGTTTGTCAGCAAATTCTCTAATAAGACAAGCAAAATCTAGGTTTTCTGCAATTTGATTTTCCATGGACAGTGAGGCCAGACTGGTCAATATGGTTTGAGACATTGTAGACCGTAAGTAGGTTTTTATCAATTTCAGTTTGGAAAAACTGCGTTCACTACTTAAAACAATCACTGTTAACAGAATACGCAACGATATGCAGGTGTTGGGATATCATTCTTGAAGGTTACGCTTCTTGATAAAGTTTAAGGCTTCAATAGGCGTGGCTTGATTGTCTTCAAGATAATGTTGCAGGCCTAAAATTTCATCGCACAACAAATTGCCATCGATATCTGATGATTAAAGTTGACAGTTAACTGTTCCTGTAATTTAGCACAATGTTTTAATATTCGTTCTTTATTTTGATTCTTTTGTATGTTAAACAAGAAACTCCACGTTGTAGAAAAATCTTGCATCTCTTAAAATCTTGCATCTCTTAAAATCTTGCATCTGTTCAAATCTTTCTTATATAGATATAAGCACGGTATCCAAACGAGCATTAAAAAAATCGCAGCGCCCCTGCGCTCTGGTGCCCTGGGTGACCGCCCGGGTCGCCGGCCACTAGAGCCGGCGCTGGTCTCCAGCATTATCAAGAACCGACAAGGAAAAATCACAACGTGTAATGAAATCTCTTTCACTCAAATGTTGGTCCATCTGAATATGATGCGGATAATATTTGCTTTTCTTAAGAATTCGAGATACACTCATTCTACTTAATCCTGTTTCAATGGAGATTTTTCTAGCGCCGGTGGTTGGGTTTTCCGCAACAGACGCTAGTGCACTCAGCTCGTTCTCACTCTCACCAGTAATTGTCTCAGTTTTGCTTACTGTTTCACATACAACACTAGCACTGACACGAAATCTTGTCAATAATTTGTTAAACCCGTGTTCTCTTGAATGTTCTCAATCGGGATATTTTTGAATATAGACTCTTGATACCAGAATACAATTTTCCATACATTGTCTAATGCATAGTAACATATCTATTCTCTCTTGGAATGAGTACTGTTTTATAATTGAATATATTGTAACAGTATAAATTGAGTAGCTAAACAGCTAGGCTAGTTTGGGTGTATTTGTGGTTCCTCCTCTGCTTTAAACAGAGAATTATTGGCGACGATCATGGTTATTTCTTCTGGCTATCCCTCGTATACTGAATGAAATTGAGATATTCCGTTAAATCATTTCTCTTTGAACTACCCCTGGTATATCTTGTCGGCTGCCGCGCCTGCGATGTGGCTAAAAATGCTGGTGGTTCGAGAATGGTCCGCATGTTGAGAAAGATAGATGGCTGGGGACGTATAGGATGAAGTGAGAGCGAACGATGGCGCTACTGGCTGTCAGGTAGGAAATGCGAATATTCCGGAAGGTTCGAGAGAGATTTGGTTGGTAGTAGTTTGAGCTAACACGTGGTTCTTTTTGAGAAGCAAGTCGGATATTATTTATCCCCTTAGTGGATTAAATTGCACTCAGAAAATATCTGCAGTCTTTTGGTGATATCGTAATTTATGTATCTGGTGTTGAACACTGTAAAGATAACCCGTTTGAGGGGATATAGGTACCACTTTGATCCTGTCACGTTGGTTGGAGTTTCGTATGCCCTCTTTGGAGGTAAGAAGTCATCATCTCTCGTAACTATAACACCTCTAGCATTCCGTTACTGATTGTTTTTGGGGTCCTTGTGCTGGGTAGAAAGTCCTTGTATTGGGCAGTCCTTATATTGAGAAGTCCAGGTATTGGGCAGGAATTCCTTGTATTGTTCAGAAGTCCTTGTATTGTGCAGAAATCCTTGTGCTGGGTAGCAAATCCCTGTATTGGGCAGTACCTTTGGCGAATTCACGTATCATATGAGCATTTTGGATGGAATAAGTCTCGCATGGAATGGCGAATTTTCATGTACCGAAAAACGTATGGCTATTGAGTTAAATGGAGTTTTTGTGTGCTGGTCAAAAGCAACGATAATTCCCGTCAGCTGTGAAATCTGTGGTTTATGAATTAGGATCTCAGGGAGGAGGTCTTCGCCTTCCGTTGTTGCATTGCATTTCCGTTTGTTGCATTGCCTTTCCGTTTGTCTCCTTGTTTCCGTGGTTGCAGTTCCGTACCCTTAAAGGCCACAGGTTGGGTATGGAAATTGTTGGTAATTTCATGGCCTAGAAGTCCAGGATGTTCAAGTAAGAATTTTCCGTTTTGTGATAAAGAGTAGAGTGATAAGAGAGACAATCTTGATAAGCTAAAATTTTAAATATTCACATCTGTTAAATTTGCTATATCAAAGAATCAGTTTTACTACGATCAAATCAAACTGAATTTATTTTAGTTAAACTTCAATAAATGTGGTACAGATTTTATGAGACCCTTGCTAATATAATTGCTTCACTTTTGATAGTTACCACAGTTTATTATATATTGTTAGCATTAGTTAAGCTTATTGATTATTCTTTGGGACTTGATATTTAATTAGGCCACTTAACTTAACTAACGTGTAATTAATTACTATTTGAGAAATAAATTGTAAGCTTTGCGTGCACGAAAAGTGGGATTTTTCCATAGAACAATTATAGCTTTGAAGCACATTCATGCATACTCATTAGATGTCTTGATTATTTTGTAATAAGCCATTTCAGTTATATAATAGAGACTCTTTAGTTTAGATCAGAATTTTAGAACAGCTTTTTAATAATTTCTTGTATGCCAAAGAAGCGTAATAAAAGCCCTTATTTTATCATATTATAGGAGTGTTTTGGTTTTGTGGTTGTGTTTTGTTTTCAGGGCTGTTGAGAATACTTAGTGTTATTAGATCATTACCGTTACTTTGACTTGTGGGTCTATGAGACCATACCGTTCTGAGTTTTAGTTTGTTTTACCATAATTATAACTCCCTTGCAGCTTCCTGTGTTCGATTGTGGTTGGCTATAGTTGCCAGTGTGATCCAAGTATTCTTGGTTGTGTTGGATCTGGACAAGGAAGTATATTAGTGAACATCTTATTAGAATATCCGGGAGTGGAGGTTAAACAATCAAGTGGCGCCCCTAGTTAACATCTTATTTTGACCCACGCCCATCTCCACTGTGTAAAAGCTGGCGGCCCTCTAATTTCCCGGTAACCTAGATTATGCCAATGACAAATTAGGTTTGTGAATAGATTGGGAATTATTTGAGCATTGTCATCTGGTATAAAAGGAAGTGCGTCACAATATTAACAGGAAAGATATTCAACATATAAACTATGACTTCAGAATTCCAAGCCCGAAACCCAATAATACTTAGCGATATAAACAGCTTAATTAATAACGGATTATAATTCAAATGAAATACCTAAATATGTTGTTCATGATCAAAGACCAACCCACGCTCACGCAATCCGTCGCGTGCGCGGAGAAACTTGCGATATCTCGGGAGTGAACCTAGCCTATTTACCTAGTACCTAATTGACTTGGCACCGACTGCAAACAGATAAGTAGGAAGCGCATCTAATAATATTTCATTTAAATTAATTTTCGTCTTTTGGATAAAACCCGTAAACCTGTAATTTTTTGCTTTTTTTTTTGCATATTTTGAAGTCGGTTTAATTTTTTTTAAGTTTTCTTATTAGCACAGTTTTTAATTAGCTCTTACTTTTAAAAGAAAATATTTTTTCTTGTTGTTTGCACTGCGTAAAAGTCCACTTGGTCTAGATTATGCAAAAGTACACTATCTTTTACGAAAGTTAAAAAATTTCGTAATATGCTGGGTATAAAATAAATCCGTAAAAGTTGCAAAAGTTTTGTTGTCCGCCATTTTCTTTTAAAAAATCTCGTGACCCATTATGGATAATAGGTTAGCTAATATCAATATCTCCAGATATTTTGGCAGTTTTTAGATTAAGACCATTTGGCATTTTATACAGGGTGAAAAAGAGGAATTGTGAAAATCTTGGTAGCGATATTTTGAAAACACTGTAATTTGAAAACGCGTTGGCGGATTTTTATGTGCCTTGTGTAGTTTGAAAGCCTATTTACTTTAGTTTCTTCCTAACCGGACGATGGTTTGTCCAAATAAGGTTTTTATATTACACAAGTTGACATTATTTACTTCTGGGAAACAAATAGAAAAAGTTATTCACATTAGTATTAGTTTTAGTATATCTATTAGTACATAATTAAACAGTGTGTTTTACAAATAAGCTTAATGCTTGTGGTTGGATTAAGATCGCCCCGTGAACCCATATTTATGGTCCTTAAGTTTAAATTTATTATAATTAACAGAATGTCGTTGCTTTTGAGGGGTATCTTATGAGTAGAGATAGAAGGTTGCTGTTTGCACAATACGCTTCTACTTTTTTGTGAAACAAACGATGCCGAAATCAAGACTGACATAGCACTCTTTGTTTTTGAGCTACAGCCTGATTTTGAAAATTTGTCATTTTAGGCAACTCCTGATGAGATATTAAAACTCTGGATGTAGCAAGTGTATTATTGTAGTGAATTTTCATAAAAAGGATTTTAATAGCAAATATGTCTTTTTTCAAATGAAAGCAGACATCAAATTTGGTTACCAGTATAACCTATATAGTAGAAACTAAATGTCCGGTATTTCATCAAATAAGCTTTTTGACAAAACTCGCGAAAAAGTTTTTTGCGTGAAAATTTACAAACAAATTTTTCACGAAAATCCGAAAAAACTTTTTTCTAAATAACTTAATAAACATTTATTATAATGCTCCTCACTTCTCAAACACAAAATACAGGCTGTTATATTTTAAACAGTGTAGTTACAACAGTTTTATTTTTTTCAGTTCTGTAACAATCCCGATTTTTTTTCATGAAATAATACGGAAACTTTTTTGAATGCGTCACGCTTCAGTAGACTCCGATTTTTGTTGGCAAAAACTCCGTATAAAATTTTTTGATATATGCCAAAAATGTGAAAAGTTGTTAATAATTTAGATAGCTCTGAAATAGACATGCATTAGGATTCGATAGAAAATGCCAAAAATGCAATAATATAAAATTCCTACAGAAAGATGACCTTCCCGTGAGTAACCCTTTATCCCCCCGCCCCCCTCTGTGGAGAGGTCTTCATGACCTTCTTCGAGAAGGATATTATTTTCAAGGATTATAATCCGTTTAAAGCCTTTATTTTGTCCTGGACACGTTACGTGGATGACATACTTGTTGTGTGGTCGGGTCCCACAGAGCAACTACATCATTGCTTGATTTGGCTAAACAGCTTACATGTCAACATTACCTTTACTATAGAGTTGGAAGAAAATGGTTCCATTAGCTTTCTGGACCTGAATTCGACGAGATCCATCAACAACATTGAGTTTGAAATTTACAGAAAACCAACCCAAACAGACCACTTAATTCCATTCAGATCATGTCATCACATCTCTCATAAACTGGCGTCCTTGAGGTATTTGATAGAGAGGCATTTTAGAATCCCTATGTCACAAATAAAGTTTGATAATGAGCTAAATATTATCAAGCAATTAGCCACTAACAACGATTATCCTATCAGCATTGTCGATAAAAAGTCTCTAAATTCTAAGATAAGACAGTTCAGTCATCCCAGCATCTCAAGCTGACAACACTTGCTACTTTCCGTTGACATATTGTGGACTCATTACTAGTGCCATCACAAAAGTTTTGAAGAGAGGCAACGTAAAATTCGCTTACAAATCTAAGAAGACCCTCAACAAGATGTTAGTTCACAATAAAGGCGACATCCCCTCTTGAAGAAGTCAGGAGTTTATTGCCTTAGCTTTGGAGATCCTGATTGCAACACGGTTTACATTGGTAGAACTGGGAGAGCTCTAAACACAAGAATTCACGAACACCTCAGGAGCAGAAACAATGCTGATAACGTCACTTCAGCTTTTGGTTGCCACCTCAGAGAAACTGGTCATGTCTTTGATAGAGAAAATAATGTTAACATCCTTCACCCATCCACTTTTGGAACTGAGCACTTCGTCCTTGAGGAGATGGAAATCTACAGATATACCTACAACTTCAACAACACCGTTCTAAATGCTTCTAATACCAGTGAGATTAACTTTCCGCCAAGTTATAGAAATATACTGAATTAGTTCCATCTACAATGAAAAACCTAACTATTTTGTGGAGTCAAGGAGCCCGTAAATGTTTGTTGTTCTGTGCTGCTCGGCACGGCTGAGTAAATGTCAACGTCACTTGTCTGTCACTTGTAGCTAAAAGTCGTAGTTCATTTGTTTGCCCCTTTCCGTTCACTTCTGATATTCGGATTTTAACTGTCCTCCATTTCAAATGCGAAATTTTTATTTGTAATGCCGTGTGTCCATTGCTGTGATTTGATGTTTTGATTCTTCTAATTCTGCCTTCACCCATATAGCGCAGGGAAATAAGAGCGACAGTCGATGAAAGCAGCCACTATGGTAGATTTCTTGCAAAGTTTAGTTCCTCTTATAAAAAACAGAACGTAAGTATGTTTATCCATTTTGGTTTTATTCTTAATAGATATCATAGGTTGAACTCAGTGTTTTCTCTGAAAGTTCTGCCCTGACTGTGCAGGCTGCTTTGGAAGCTTCTCTATCTGTTTGTTTAAAGATCTTAGATTGTGGTGTGTTAGTGCACTTTTAAACTTAACTTACTTGGGTTTCTACCCGTTTTTTTTCTTTTTACTGGTTTTGCATTATTGTTTTTGCTGCTTGGATGTGCCTTGACCAGGCTTTTGACATTTGAATGTTTTTAACTTTTTAACTTTCAACTTTTAGCTTTTATTTTGTAAATGTAACTGTTGTAGAGCATTTTAGTGTTGACTTTAGTTTCTACTTAGACTTTTCTTGTAAGACTGTTTAGAATTTTGTAACTGCTTGTGTCGTATGATACTTGCCGACCTACCAGGAACTTTGTTTCTGACACAGCCACTTTTGTAGTGTTCAGGAAGCCCCTGAGATGGCCTAAGATATGGGCCGAAACGCGTAGGGCTTTTACTAAATAAATTCAGTCTGGAGTGTAGCCTTGTTCTGTTCTTTTTTACCTTGAAAATATGTCTAACCCAGACGTTGTGACGTTCAGAAATTACAATAATATAAGAGGTCTGTGATTTAAAAAGGAATATTTATATCGCTAACGACTAACGAGGCACGTGTGATTGCCGAAATAATTTTTATAAGATGCAGCTCAAAATAGCCTATAGGTAACGTATACAATTGTTTCTAGTATTTTATATAATAACAGTAATATGGAGTTTTGCCGTATAAATGCGTCACCCTGTATATAAGTAAACAGATAAAAACTGAAATTAACTCCGGATATGGGTCGTCAAGGGCCTAGTTTGCGGTCATTTGAAAAAATATTTTTAAAATTTAAGAGTCGCGGAGTTCTCAATAGGGAATTTCTGAAATACTGAAAGAAATACTGTCCGATTTATGTGAAAATATTCCATTGGCGGTTGATGCAGAAACTTAAAGGCTTTGTAGAACATACTTCTTGCGAAATTTCTATCAGGTGACTCGTTCGTTACAGAAAAGTAGCCAATTTAGACGTTTAAAATCACTACTTTGAGTTTTAAGAAGAAAAACTATTAAATTTAAAACAATTTTTTCTTGCACTTCTTGACCTTTTTGAGCAAAAAGCTTGCTTCTCTATAATATAGTGTTACAAAGCACTTCAATAGACGCAGGTGCAGTGTTGCCACATCTCCAGAACTTCCCCAGCATCTGGGAATTTTTGCACAATCTGGCAACACCGCCTCTCCACCCCCTGGGGGTGCCTGGAGTGACCCCCTCAGGCGAAGTCTCAACCCTCTAGGACCAGAAATAACGAAGTTACCAACTTGTACCCCGTCGGAACGGATAACTGAGGTCTGCACATTCCGAACACCCTGTATGCGCAGAGAACCCTTACACCCTGTATACGCAGAAAGATCTTATATTACGAGAAACACTTCTTGTGTAACATAGGAGTGATGACCACATTTGGATCATCCTGTATATACATCCCCCTGTATACACACGGGACCGATCTGTATTCACAGAACCTTCTAGTAAAAGAAGGTCCTGGAACATTCTGGAATGGAACGCTCCAGAAACGTGATGGAAGGTACGGCTAGTATATAAACGCGAAAGCAAGCCAGCCAGTTCAGTTCAGTTAGAGAATGTGAAGTGACTTGAAGAAGCAGTAATCAGTGCGACGTGTTAGACTGTAGTTCCAGTATAGTAACTTGTGTGCAGATTAGTAATTGTAAGGCAAGTAAATTAAGTGTTTTGTGAGAGAGATATTCTAGAAATTTTATTGTATCCATATTTAGAGTGTAAATAAAGTTGTTTTGTTAAAATCAAAAGTCTCACTTATCCAGAACCCGGAGAAAACGTAACAATTTGGTGTCAGAAGTGGGATAAGTGAGTGAAGAAGTGAACAAGTAAGTTAGTTGTAAATGGTAAACACCAGATCGACTGACTACGACGAGATGGCTGAAATCAAAGAGTTGATAGACTTACTGACAAGACAGCGCGAAGAAGATGAACAACGACGACAAGAAGATAAAGAAGACCTCCGAAGTATGTTCCACAGTATGAGAGTCGATGTAAAAGAATAAATTGAACTGATCAACGAACAAATAGGAAATGTGGACAGGAAAGTTGAAAATGTGGAGAAGAAAGTAGAAAATATGGACAATAAAATAGGAGTGGTGGACAGGCAAGTAGAAAATGTAACAGAGGATTTGAACAAAAAATGAGAAGAAGTGGAAGGGTTGAAAGAACAAACGAAGATGATTATGAAAGGCTCAGAAATCAGACATAAAGAACTGACAAAACAGGTGATGGGCCAGACTGATAGAACTCAACCAAGAGGAGTTACTGGAATGTCCCCAGTTCAAAATCGACCGGAAGAAGATATGCAAGCCGTGCAGCAGCTTTATGGAACCTTAAAGCCGCCGACTTTTGACGGAGAAACATTGTGGCCCATGTACAGGAGGTAGTTTGAGGCGGCAGCTCTCAGCAATGGGTGGAGCGAACAACAGGCAGCAACTGCTCTAATCCTCTCGCTTCGAGGTAAAGCCCTATAAATCCTCCAGAACATACCGGAGTCGAAACAGCAAAACTACTTAACAGTGATACAGGCCCTAGATTTGAGATATGGTAACAAGTACATGAGCCAGGTCTACCAGACACAACTAAAGACAAGAGTCCAGAAGCCAAATGAGACTCTGCAAGAATTTAGTGCCGAAGTGGAGAAACTTGTGCGACTGGCATATCCCCAAGCCCCAGAAGATTTTTGTCAACCAAATCACCGTCCAGACCTTCATCGATGGGGTACTTGACAATGAAATGCAACAAGGTTTAAGGCTCGGAAGGTTCAAAACACTTACAGACTGCGTCATTTATGGCTTGGAACTTTAAGCAGCGAAGAATACATCTCAACCTCGCCGCAACAGGCTGCGCGAAGTGAAGGAGATAGAGGACTTTGCAGACACGACAGCGGA
This sequence comes from Tillus elongatus, assembly GCA_964006375.1. Classification (NCBI taxonomy): domain Eukaryota; kingdom Metazoa; phylum Arthropoda; class Insecta; order Coleoptera; family Cleridae; genus Tillus; species Tillus elongatus. Next base: position 207,725,266 of record OZ023262.1, on the reverse strand, counting down.
ACTAAGGAAAGAAATGAAGTTGATAAAAGAAGCCATAAGCAAGCTCACTGCACGGGTTGGGGCACGTAGGACGAAAGCAGATTGGTCAGACATAGAATGCTACAAGTGTGGTAGGAAAGGACACATACGTAGGCAGTGCTCACAAACAGGTGGCTCGCAGGGGACAGGAATACACCAACAGGGAGCGCCATCAGGGAAAACGACCTGACGGTGTTTAAAATCAAAAGTCTCACTTATTCAGAACCCGGAGAAAACGTAACAATACAATAGATTTTATTATCGACACAAAATATTTTGGTTTTGTCCAATTCTCTGATCACCAGTCGCACACAATTTTTTCTTTAAATGCGTATAACTTTTTCTCTTTCTTTTGGTGCTGTAGGTAGCTTAACATCAACAAAAAAATTGGTGCCACTGGAGATCGCAGGAGAACGCAAAAACAAAACAATTATGTGTTGAACAAAATCTATTAAACATTACAGACAAACCATATTTTTCTTGACACATACATCCATAATTTTTGTAAAAAAAAATGCGTAGATTATTTCTATAAAAATTTACTACCAAAACGTAGCTGCTAGGTCCAAACTTTCTTTAACTGTTTAACTAAATATTTTTTAATGAAAACCAGTTTTATGAAAATTTGCTACCATAACCAGGGCTTAAAGGATATAAATCTACATAGAATAAATCACGCCAGGAGCCAAACAATTTTTCTTTGTTTTTTTCAGACATTATTAAATGAAAATATGATATGTACTTTATCTGGTCATTTTTGCACATCTGACTTTTACCAGATATTTAATTTCAAAAGTCAAAAGAACAAAGCATTGCTGCCTAAAAGCAATAAAAATACAACAGGCAAACAATACCTATGTATATAGTTTTTGTCTGACCCTTTTCCCTTTTTATGCAAAAAATCAACCCGCTTCAGTATCAAATGACTTTGAAATGTTGAGTATTCTACTTTGCAAGAATCCTTAACCGACATCCAGATATAGAAGTATCACATCATTCATCGTTCACTTTCCGACCTAGGGCGAATCAATCAATGACAAGTTCAATAATGTGAAAGCTTTCACTTCAGTTTTCACTCCAAATAACATGTAATTTGAATCTGAAATATGTAATTTGCACTATTGTGTTTTCGTTCCTGAACTGTAGGGGTAACGATATTTATCTTTTGTGTTACGAAAAATCTTCTCCCTCCTTTGTCGGTAAATCTTTCCTTGTCCATAACAAACGCTGTCTTGAGATACTGCCGATATTATTAATGATGTACTGAAACGAAAAACGTTATAGTATTTAACAATATAAAAAACTCTGGATGCACCAAGTATGTTATAGTAGTGCATCTTTATACAAATGATATACGCTTTATATTGTACAAGGTGTATTTAAATGTAGGAGCGAGCACAAGTGATACCAGAGGTTAATCTAGTGAAAATACATTGATTAAACCTAACATACCTATTGAACCGTCCCGACATAATTATAGCATTTTTAGGTAGGTAACGGTAACGTGCAGTAGTAGTAGTGGTAGCAAGATCTAAGATAAGCTCGCAACCCAATTAATCTAAACTCAAAATTTATCATACTACATACCTACGGTGAGGTTAGTCTTAACAAAAAATCTCATATTATTAAGACTTCTAGTAAAAGACGCTGGTTGTCGATGAATGTTTGCTAATGAAGGAATCTAGATAAGTCTAGAAAATCTCTGGACGCAGCGTTATGGTAGCGAATTTTCTTTAAAATATTTTAAATAGCAAATGTCTTTCTTTGATGAAAGCAGGCATCAAACTTGGTTGCCCATATAGTAGAAACAATGTACCATATTTCATCGAAATAAATTTATTGCTTGAAACTATATAAACATTTTTCAAAAGTCTAGATGCAGCAAATGTGTTATGGAAGTGAATTTCCATAAACATGTTTTTAATAGCAAATGCGAGCAGGCATCAATATGATTATCGGTATAGCCTATGTAGTAGAAACAATGTACTATATTTTATCAAAATTACTTATGGTTTGAAAATATACAATTTTTTTTCGAAAATACACTTAAATGTTGGTTTTCTAAGCAACAAAGCTTACGCTAATAGCAAATTGAGTTATTGAAATTTGAAGGATTTAATGAAAGTTCGGTTAATTTGCAGATTAGCTTCCGAACGCTTTTCAACAAATTGTTTTCAGAAACATTACTAGGACCCCACCTGGATGCACAAACCACAAGAAAAATTTCTTGTTCACACCCCCCAAGAAAGTTATGGGACTGGGAGTGAATAGGGGTGCTGTGCGGGGTAGGCAGGGTTTAAGGAGGATATGGCTTCAAGATGTAAAAAAGACAGCTTTCAAGCCCGCATAATTCGAATTTTTTGCTCATATTTCTTTTTACTACCCACCCCGCTCAGCACCCCTATTCACTTCTGGTCCCGTAACTTCCTTGGGGGGTGTGAACAAGAAATTTTTCTTGGGGTTTGTGGATCCAGGGGGGGCAGGGCAGGTTTCTGAAAACAGTTTTTTTTTTTAAGTTTGGGAGCTAAACTGTAAATTTACCGAAAATTCGCTACCAAAACGCACTTACTGCGTCCAGATTTTTTCTTACAAACGCATCTTGTTTCGATAAAAAATGCAAAAATGCATTAACGAATTTGTTCTACGAAATTTAGCTAAAAAAATTATGCACCCCTACTCACTCCTGGTCCCGTAACTTCCTTGGGGGGTGTGAACAAGACGTTTTTTTTGGGGTTTGTGGATTTAGGAGGGCCCTAGGCTTTTTTAAAAGCGTTCGGGAAGTAAACTGCAAATTTACCGAAAATTCGCTACCAAAACTCACTTACTGCGTCTTGATATTTTTCTTAAAAACGCATCATATTTCGATAAAAAATGCATTAACAAATTTGTCCTACGAAAATTAGCTAAAAAAAGTTATAGACCGTTAAACCATAAACCTCACTAAACCTACAAATAAATATCCAAAAAGGCACCAACTTAACTAAACTGACAGCCAAAGCATCAAAGAAAGGGTCTATTTGAAATGGATATTTTGTAAATATTTTAGTAAAATGAAGGGCAATGACGGTTGAATCTGAAAGTTAAGGGTTTGCAGAACACTCTTCTTGCAACATTTTCTTTTCACAATCGGTATTTGTTTCACATTCTTTGCCTAAACATTGCCAATTTTGAAGTTTAAAATTACGAGTTTGACGTTTTGAGGAAAACTGCAAAATTTGTTTGTTTAACTGCCCATAACTTCGTTGTCTTTAAAGCTAGAGACCTAAATTTTGGTACAGACTCTTTATAATACAAACACGCGTGCCAAATTTTTGGTTGCCCTTACTTTGTTATTTACGGAGATATGCATTTTTTTAGAAAGGAAACACAAAATAGTTCGATTTTCCTAGATAACGAACGTATCCTAGTCACTTGCAAAAGAATCAAGATCGGTCCATTATTTTTTGAGTTATTGGTCGGATATATATACATATATATATATATATATATATATATATATATATATATATATATATATATATATATATATATATATATATATATATATATATATATATAATACGGGGGTTACACTTATGAGAATCTATTGGAGGAACTGATGTGAAATCATAAACAGAGGTAAAATACAAGTATACAATTTTTTTAAATTATTGATGAATTTGGCATGGTATTGTATGCATTGTTTTATGACATTGAAAACAGTAAATTCTAAAAAAATAACATAAGAAAATTGAGAAGTAATAAACAATATTGGTAAATAAAAAAGGCTCTTAAATCTAAATAAAGATGTATTGTTCTATTTAACTATTTTTCTGGCCAGTAGAATTGTCAATTTTGTATGAATAGCGTGCCTGCTTGCAAACTGATTTTTGTTTATCTGAGTCTAACACTAAAATTTATATAAGTATGTAAATATTGTGTTGTGAAAGTTAGTGAATGGATTGACACAAAATAAGAACAAAAAGTTAAAAAGGCAGAAGCTCTGAGATCAATAATACATATACTCAATTTTATGGCAGTAAGTAAGTTTAATATGTAAGCTACCTAATGTAATTCATATAAAGAAACGGCCCTAACAACAATGTCACTGTTTACTAGTCATTTTAAATAAAGTTACTGTTCTGAATGAGTTTCTTGAATGTTCTTTGTATCAAAATAAAAGAAGAAACTTAACAGAACTGTCTGTAAGGATGTAAAATAAAGTTTCGACTCACTCGTATCATTTGAAAAGGGAACCACTGCCTTCCAGACAGCATGACCACCCAACAGTCTTGTGCCATGAAAGATACACTAGAGTAAGGCCTACCCAATGCTAGACCTGGATTACATAAAGGGCACAACTGAAGCTAGTGTGACCTGAACTTCGTAGGGTTGAGTCGAGTCTGGGCTTCCCATTGATACTAAGCAGCAGAGCTATATACCAGCCATAAACTTTAGCTCTCAAGTACACCATTTGACACTGAGGTTATTGAAAATTCACCACAATGACAGTCAAATGTATTACGTTGGCAGCGAAACTTATCAGAACGAAACAACCTGTTGCATTAACGAGAATAAACTGTTATTTCAATACTAAAATCGTCCACGCCGACACAATACTTTCTGCACAAGGTATACCACATACATATGTGTTACCTAACGTAAAACTAGTCTTAGGTAGCTATATGCTGAACACCAGCATCGAAAAACTAAGATAGTACGATAATTAGTCAGTGTCTCTTTCAGACCACCCACAATCTCAAGATAACCCGGTACTTAGCTGAAGATGTGCTCTAGGTAAGCGTCGAAAGAGCTGAGGTAATTCCACAGTCAGTCACCGCTGTGAAACACTGAACATGAGAGGTAGCGATGTTGTTGCTCCACTGAAGGCTGTGAGCCAAACAAGGGAGAGCCATCTTTGCACGCGTTTATGTAAGCCGCCAGGTTTCTGCTGCCAGCGTCAACGTTGCTCCGATAATGTTCACTCTCCTTTAGTTGCCCATCAACCTCCATGTGTATGAGAGAGATGCAGAGATGCATGTTTTTCGCGACAGTTTCCGCAGAGAACCAGTCGAAGCTTTGCAGTCCCAACGGTTTATTTCGACCAGTATCTGTCAAATATACTCTATTGCTTAACGACAGCGCCTGCTTTGTCGGTATCTCTCTAAGTTGTCAACTTGTCTCATTAATTTCTGACTTTATGACTCTCTAAATCTCTGTTAATATTTCCGCCGCTAGTTTTTAATACTTTAGATGATGTTATTGCGTCATTGCGGAGTTATTTATATCAATAAATATTCATCTCTGTAACGATATTCTCTTACTTCTAGGTTTACAATTTACCAACAATTAATATTTTGTTGTACCAAAGTGAGACAAGTGTGGATTTACGGTAGCGAATAAAACTTATTCTGCATAAAGTCGCCTAATTCAATGTTTAATGATGATTCATAATTAATTAAGCACGTTGTGTTACTGAGCCGTTCCAAATGTTATTTTTAAGTCAGTAAGAGCGTTATGGGAGCAAAGATGTGACCGTAACACTATGTTCCAAGTCGCATAATATTGATATGCTGGAAGCCTTTTTTGAATGTTACAAGAATTGTGCTGGTGCCTTAAGACTTTCTCATGCCATATACTTTAATCTCCGCATTCCGAGTAGAACAACTTTTGCGGAAATAGAAAGAAGACTTGAAGAAAACGATCAAATTCAACCCCAACGTGAAGGAACTGGAAGAAAACGTCTAATTCGCCTAGTAGATCTTGAAAAAGCCGTTCTTGACAATTTAGATCACAACCCTGAGACAAGTATTGATGAAACTGAAAGTTTTCTAGTGAAAAATCCCTAAATTTTATATTACGCGAGTTTTAACGAAAAGAATGTAAGTTTTCACAAACTCATTCCGTAGCCATCCCCACCCCCTGGAGCGATTTTACCCAACAACAATCTGAATCGTTCGTTTATCGGATGCTAACTGTATACCAAATTTGAAGACGTGTTATCTTGGCTACAAACAGACAGACAAAAGACCGTCAGACCGACAAAAACAAAAAATCTTCGTTCACAAATCATGTTTTCTATATGTTCTCACACTTTTTTATTAAGTTTAAGCGAAAATATTTTTTTGAAATTTTTGTCGCCGATGCCATACTCCACACGTATTAGCGATGTGGAAGTAATTTAAAAAAAAGTTTACACCTTTAGGATAAGAACCTGCGTCATACCTGAGTTCAAGTATCATACCCAGCTATAGAGCACATGACAGGTTTTTTTAATACTTCAACAACACACCACGAGGGATTATAGCCTAAATACTATCGTACCGTGGGTGTCGACAAGGAGGAAAGAGGCAACTTGTTAATTGTGGACTTGAAGGCTTGGAGGTTCGGGGGAGAAGGAACGGGTTAGAAGCTTGTATATTTTGCAAATATTTTATCAGGTCAAGAAGGCAACACTCTCTGTCGGTTTGTCGATCTGCATGTCTGTCTGTTTGTACTCAGGATAACCTTAGAGCGAATTGAAATATGGTCTTAAATTTTGGTACACAGCACTCGACAAACGAAAGGTTCAGATTGTTTTTGAGTAAAATCACTACAGGGGGTAGGGGATGTATGGAAGGTTATTTTGTGAAAATTGTGATTTTTTCTTTCCAACTCGAGTAATCTAACGTCTAACATCTGATATTCTGTGCTGAAATTAAATTAGAAGTTGCATGAGTGGTGGTGGAATATCGGTGCAAGAAATTACGATGTTTTTTGGCTTAAACGGCGTAAAATGTCTCAAAACATCTGGAACTAAAATTTATTTGTCTGTCGGTCAGTCGGTCTGTCGGTCTGTACTTCTCTCTGTTAGTAGGCGTAATAACTTTCGAACGAATTGATGTATCATCTTCTAATTTGGTATCCAGTTAGCATCCGACAAAGAAACGCTTAGAATTTTTTTGCCTAACAGCGCTTCAGGGGGTAAGGGATAAATGAGGGGCGATTTGGTGAAAATTGACATTTTTTCGTTGAAACTCCAGTAATGTACCGTTTTAGAAGTTTATGGGTACATTAATGCGAATAATTTTTTTGTGGTCAAGTCATGGACTCTAAATTCATCCCACGAGAATTTCTTTCTGAAAAGAATAAATTATAACAATTATGATTCAATTTGCAGCACAATTTTCACGTGCTTGTTAACTTTTTTAGCCAAGAAAAGATAGTCTAGTGCTCAGTATCGCAATGCTCGATTAAATATTTAACAGACGACCAATCACAGACTACAATTCGAGTTTTTGCCATGACAACCGAATATTTTGAAGCTGTGATTCGTTGTATTAAGCAATGATTAAGTAACCGGCCGTTAAATATTCGATAGAGCTTTGTGAAACTGGGCATTTGTTAGTAATATTCAACAGATTTTGTCTAACAAAAAAGATTTTCGTCTTGTGCGTTTCTCTGATTACCAGTGGCACTCAATTTTTTATTAATGCTTGTAACTTTTTTAGTTTCAACGTATGAATCTGAATTTCGGCGTGTAGTTTACATTTCACAATATAAATCTATGTGCCAAAATTGGTTGGCGTAGCTTTGTTACTTATGGAGATATACAAATTTTTCCAAAGAAAATACAAAAATGTCCTACAAAACTTATCCGATTTTCCTGCATAACGTATATATATATATATATATATATATATATATATATATATATATATATATATATATATATATATATATATATATATTTATATATATATATATTATATATATATATATATATATATATATATATATATATATATATATATATATATATATATATATACATATATATATATAATGGTGCTGCCAATTGAATCATAACTTCCACATAGCTGTGATAATATACTCTCCACAGAAAAACATGAAATGAATTAAGGGTCCATGACTTGACCACAAAGATAATGTTCGTATTCCTGTATTTATATTGCTCGAGTTCCAACGAAAATTTCAATTTTCACAAAATCACCCCACATTTATCACCTACGCACTGAAGCGATCTTACCAAAAAAAATTCGAAGCCTTCCCTTGTCGGGTGCCAACTAAACACCAAATTTGAAGATGATATCTCAATTCGTTCGAAAGTTATTGCGCCTATTAACAGACATATGTACAGGCCGACAGACCAATCGACCGACATACAAAAACATTTCCTTTCAGAATCAAGTTTTCTATATGTCTTGAGACTTTTTACGCCGTTTTATTACCAAAAAAAATCGAAATTTCTACACCGATATTTCACACCAGCGCATTCAACCCCTAATTTAATTTCAGCACAGAATACCAGATGTTTTACAAAATTGAAAGTTGTGCAATATAATAACTACTAAAACGTTATGTTATTTGTGCTTTAATTTAAAAAATCCTAATTTTCATCCAATCAAACTGCCCCCCTTACCGTCCCCTACCCTCTGAAGCGATTTTACCCAAAAACAAGACCGACAGACCGATAAACCGACAGACCGACAGATCGACAGATCGACATACCGACAGATTAACAGACCGACAGACCGACAGACCACAGACCGACAGACACACAAAATGTCCATTCCTAAATTATTCTGTATATAAGTTTTGACACTTTTTACGACGTTTAAGCGAAAAAAATATTCGAAATTTTTGTCACCGATGCGAAGTAGTAATGATATACTAATGCTTGAATAACGTTCTTATTTCTGACAGCTTGTATCGTGAAAAAATTGGTATTTTTCCGCTTATGTCTTTATTTATTTTAACTGGTTCTAACTTCCGTAAAAAGTAAAAAAAAAAACATAGTTTTTTAAATTTTCTCAATTTTTTGTTTACAATTTTAATTAGAGATTAAGTATATGATTCGAATTTTATAACTTTAACTTCAACGTCATAAATAGGTGTGGAATTATGACATCGGCGACAAAAATTTCAATTTTTTATTTTTATTCAACGTCGTAAAAAGTGTCAAAACAGAGAAAACCTGATTTGGGAACGAAAATTTTTGTCGGTCTGTATGTCTGTCTGTTTGTAGCCACGATAGTTTTAGAACGAATTGAAATATCGTCTTAAAATTTGGTACACAGTTAACACCCAAAAAACTAGCGGTTTGGATTGTTTTTGAGAAAAATCGCTCCAGGGTGTAGAGGACGAATAAGGGGTGTGTTCAGGGAGCGGAGGTTAATTTGAGGAAAAAACTCTTCGAACTAGGCGTATGTAGACATCGGTAAGGGTTTAATTATAAATTTAATAAATCACAAAAACTCAACAATAATACTATTAACAAACTGAATGAATTTAAACGTGGACTGTTTACATCGTGAATCTTAATTGAACAGTGTTTTAATGTTTACATAATTAAATCACAAGTATCGCGTCGTTACATCTTGAGCAATATAAATTAACTGTCTACATCGTAAGAACTTAATTCACTGGTCTAACATTGTACGAACTTATTTAACTGATCTCATTTTTGACATTCGCTTTTATGTTTACCAACAACACTACTTATAGTTTCTTAATCAGTTTGCGACCTTCCAATTTGCAGACTTAAGCATTCCTGCGTACCTTGTACGTTGCGAATTTACTTTGTTTACTGTTTACATACTAAATGTGACATTTTCAATGCCAATCGATACAATTCTGGTTTCTAATTATGTGCAATATTTACATTCCTTAGTGTAAAGAATTATACTAAACTAGTTTCACTTATTACTTTAGTGTTTTTAACAATTATGTTTCTACGCCTATTACGCCTCTTCTGCCAACTTTTACTGTTTTCTGAACATTATGCCGAGTCAATAAAAATGACGACTCGCTGGATGGCTCTGACCTAAATGTTTGATTTATCTTGACCTAAGTTTGGCACTAATTATACTAATCGAAAGAATGTTAATTTGAATAGGACTCTAGGGTGAGAATTTGAACTACTAATACTTGAATTATTGTAGAAAACCTTAGGTCTGTTACTGGACTTAATAATAAAATTAATATTTTTGGAGTTAGTCTTACGTATGATAATGGAAATCACAATAATTAAAATAATATAGCTATGCGTACCACTCTAGGATGCTAATCGGAATAATAATTAAAATATTCTTTTTGAATACAACCCTACGTTAGATAATCGGCATAACAATAATTAAAATAATATAATTATGTATACCACTCTAGGATGGTAATATAAATCATAATGATAAAAAAAATATTTCTGGATACAACTCTACGTATCATAATCGAAATAACAATAATTAAAATAATAGAATTATGTATACCATTCCAGGATCGTAATATAATTATTAATGATCTACATGATCTAATAATTGATGCCCCATTTCTGGTGATGGGTTGGATACGTCATTTCGTCTTCCTTCTGGTGTCTCTTCTCCATGTTGTCTTGTGGTTGCTTCCCCTGCTTCTTATTATGGCTGCCTATGAGTTCCTTGTCTGTTACCTCTGTCCTTGTGAAGTAATTGTGCCGATGATTTGAAGAACTGTCTCTGCTTTGCTTGCAGAGCTCTTCCCACTCCACAAAATCCAGCCACGCCGACCCTGAGTTGTTTTGGAGTGCTTTACCCTTGAGCCTTGACTTAATTTGACTACGCAGCGGTCATTGTTTGGTTGTTACCATGTGCCCTGCGTGTAATCTCTTTCTCTTGAACTTCCATCTAAACCTGTGCTTCCATTGGCGAACATGCACCTTATACCCATATACCTTATACTTTTGTTCTGTTCGTGAGCCCTCCATTTTTATTGGATGGCCCTTGCATACTTTGTGGTCTCTGCCCATCTTTGCTGGTCCCTGCATCTGACCTCCATCCTCCACCTCAGTGTGTGTAAATACCTGGGTGGTTGTACTTCTTATGGTTCTTACCTTACCCATCAACTGTTTCGTGGTTTCTTTCTTGGAAGCATTGGTCAAACCATTAACTTTCACCTTTGATGTGGTCGCTGTTTCTTCCCCCCTTGGTTGACTCATCCAGAATTTGGGAATTTTCAGCTTGGCAACCATCTGAGATTTGTTGCTGGACCATTTTATTAACTTGAACCCACCCCATTTAAACATTTTGTTGGGTTATGTTTGTGCCACTTTTCTTTGTTGCTTTGGTTCCGTTCCAGATTGAACCTTCTCCATACAACATTCTTTATTTCCTATCTTCGTTTCTATTGGGATTTTTTCTATTTGTACTACTACTTGTTTTACTTCTTGTACGTCTTTCTTCCCCTTTATCATTGATGCCTCAAAATTTAATAACTTGCTCTCTCTACTTACATTTGTTTTTTTTCCGCCGCTGATTTGGCTCCAGATATGAGATTCTCTGGATAACTTTTTAAATTAATTGTTTCCTGCTCGTCTTTGGCTTCTTTTATCTTTGGTACCTCTTTACTTAAATTTAAATTAAATCTTTCTTGCTTGTCTGTGGCTTCTTTTATCTTTGGTACCTCTTTACATAAATTTAAATTAAATGTTTTTTGCTTGTCTGTGGCTTCTTCTACTTCTGGCATCTCTTTACTTAAGTTTAAATTCAATCTTTCTTGCTTGTTTTTTGACGCTGTTTTTGCGTAGAGTTCCTCAACTGTTGAATCTATTGCCTTCTGGACTTGTTCTTGGAATGCTGTCCGCTCCATGAACTTGCCTGTGAATATTGGTAATTTGACTGCTGGAAACTGTGCATAAAGGTCTGTTTGTTTGTTAGTTGCTCTTTTCAGCTTGACCATTGCGTTATTATACCATTGGCTTAGCGTCAAATGAGCTTCATCCAGACTTTCTGATTTTGTTATTATTTTTATATCCATTATGTTGTCTTCAACTCTTGTCATTGCATATCTAAGTTTTGTGGTTTTGTTACCTTGTCTGATGCTTAGTTATTCTTTTGATTTTGATTATTGGTTGCCTGTGACCTATATCTTGCCTTTAACCCTGTATTGTTGCCTTTCGTGGACGCTTGTGTCCTTGATTCTTTTGAATTTGACCCTGCTTAGGTGCCATATATTGGAACTGACCTTTTTTTGGTACTGCCCTGGACGTTTCTGTCCTGTATATTTGCTTTATTGGAACTGACCTTTTTTTGGTGCTGCGCTGGACGCTTCTGTCCTGTATATTTGCTTTATTGGAACTGACCTTCTTTTGGTGCTGCCCTGGACGCTTCTGTCCTGTATATTTGCTTTATTGGAACTGACCTTCTTTTGGTGCTGTCCTGATTATTTTTTACTAAAATAAAACGGTATTTGGAGACTTGGGTTAAAGGATGTTTGATAAGGATAATTAATTTTAAATGAGCACTGTATTTTCACTGGCACTGGTTACTTTTTCGTCGAAGAAATATATTCTTCAACAACTCTTGGCTTCAAAGGACTATGTTTTTCAACTACTCTTGGCTTCAAAGGACCATGTTCAGGGAGCGGGGGTTAATTTGAGGAATAAACTCGTCGAACTAGGCGTATGTAGACATCGGTAGCGGTTTAATTATAAATTTAATAACTCACAAAAACTCAACAATAATACTATTAACAAACTGAATGAATTTAAACGTGGACTGTTTACATCGTGAAACTTAATTGAACAGTGTTTTAATGTTTACATAATTAAATCACAAGTATCGCGTCGTTACACCTTAAGCAATCTAAATTAACTGTCTACATCGTAAGAACTTAATTCACTGGTCTAACATTGTAAGAACTTATTTAACTGATCTCATTTTTGACATTCGCTTTCATGTTTACCAACAACACTACTTATAGTTTCTTAATTAGTTTGCGTCCTTCCAATTTGCAGACTTCAGCATTCCTGCGTACCTTGTACGTTGAGAATTTACTTTGTTTACTGTTTACATACTAAATGTGACATTTTCAATGCCAATAGATAGAATTCTGACGTCTAATTATGTTCAATATTTACATTCCTTAGTGTAAAGAATTATACTAAACTAGTTTCACTTATTATTCTAGTGTTTTTAACAATTATGTTTATACGCCTATTACGGCCCTTCTGCCAACCTTTACTGTTCTCTGAACAGAGTGATTTGGTGAAAATTGACATTTCTTCGTTAAGAATCGAGTAATATAACCTTTTAAATCTTTGTTTATTATAAAACTTTTAATTTGATCAAAAATCTAGTATTCTGTGCTAAAATTAAATTAGGGGCTGAATGTGTGAGAGTGGAATATTGATGACAGAAATTTCCTTTTTTTGATAAAATGGCGTATAAACTTTTAAAACATATAGAAAACCTGATTCGGGAACGAATTTTTTTTTTATGTCGGTCTTTTGGTCGATCGGTCTGGCGCAATAACTTTCGAACGAATTGAGATATCATCTTCAAATTTGGTATCCAGTTAGCACTCGGAAAACGAACGCTTGGAATTGTTTTTGGGTAAGGCCGCTTTATGGGGTAGGGGACAAATGAGGGATGATTTGGTGAAAACTTTTTTTTTTTGGTTAAAACTCTAGTAATATAACGTTTCAAAAGTTTATGGGTACATAAATATGAATATTTTCTTTGTGATCAAGTTATGGGCCCAAAATTTACTTCATGAGAAAGTCTTTCTCAAGAGAGTAAATATCGCAGCTATGTGGAAGTTGTGGTTAAATTTGCAGCAGTATTTTAACAAATTTTCGGGTGAAAAATTTCTGTCAATGGTTTCTGTAGAAATCATTTTATGTAAGATTTTTTGTAAAGTATTGGCAATTAATATAAAATGTTTAACAAGTTATTGAAAAAGAATTATTTCACATTTTCGTAAAAAATTATTGTTCAGCAAATTTTTGTTAAAAATACAGTGATGTATTTTTTGTTAAAAATACATCACTTAAACAATTTTTTTCACAGAAAATGGCGAATTTTCGTGAAAGAAATTGTTTGAGAGTTTTAATGCAAAATTTTTTCTAGAAATTTTTGGCAAAAAGCTTTTTGGGAATAATTATATCTTGGCAAGTATGTAAATAGCTTGAAGAGGTTCCTTGGGGAGGAAAATTTACCCAATTTTTTTCTTGGGACATTTTAAGTTTATTTTTGAAAAAATATTTGTACTTTTTCAAACAAGAAAGTTATTTTGATGAATTATGGTACATTGTTTTGACTATATCTACACTACCAAATTTGACGCCTTTCACTAAAATAAAAGACATATTTGCCATTAAAAACCTTATAACTGTAACGTACTTGCTGCGTCAAAACTTTTTTTTATAATAATCTATGATAAACCCGCCAGTTTGTACTCGGTAAAATGAAAAAGGACTAAATTGGTGTACAAAATAATCCGCAAAATATGATTTGTTTATCTGAAAAACAACCTCATTCAAACGAAACGTATTTCCGGAATGCAATTACTAGATTCTGAAATCTTGTAACAACTTCATGTCAGTTTCTCGCGACAAAGAGATCCTATAACTACTTGAAAATGGCTTTAAGCATTCAGGCATAAGCCCTTGCATAATCCAGCACTGCTATAACTATTCAATTTCAATGAACAACCCACCTAGCCGCAAACCTACAAACAACTTTAATCATTTTATATCTGGTTTAGGCAATCCCGGTGCTTCGATCAAGTTCACACCGAAACATCCTCGGAATATGTAAATATCTCCCGCACAGGATGAATCCCGTTGATACATTTGCATCAAAAGTTGAAAATATGTAATCATACTTGCTAGGTTCGTTCACTAATAAAGTTAACATTGATTTTATAGACGTGAGTTTCACATGTCTTGTTATTCTAGTAACACAGATTTCAATGTTTGTGGCTGTTCGCTATCCAATTTTAGAACCTTTAGCGAGCACTAGTAAATACACATACAGGTGCCGCATTAGTGTGAAAAAGTCCAATTACAACTTTATATAAGGCTAGATGTATTGTCGCAACGGTTATGTTTTATACACAATTTAATTGAAATTGCAATAAAATTTAAAATTTAGCTACTTCGTGGACATGTTCGAAAAATTAGATACCTTGAATCTTCAACTTTGAGGAGACAACACATATATGTTGGATACGAGTGATAAACTAATGAGTTTTGTAGAAAACTGGAATTATGGAGCAGCAACGTAAAACCAAAAAACCTTTAAATGTTTGTAAATGCTGATGAATGTGCTAAAAGTAACAAGGCTGAAGAGCAGCATGTGGAATTTGTGGAAGTTGTCTTTGTAACCATTGAAAATCATTTAGCTATGCTGGTAAATAATTTTAGAAAGCATTTTTTCTAATTTGCTTGCAAGTAATGAGGGGGTTAGAGACTCATTTCAAAATATTCCTGAAGAAGAAATCTTTATAGACTTCACGATAGGTGGCGAACTCAAAAGACAATTTAGTAGAAAATCACCCTTTGAATTTTGGGCACATTTGGATGATGAGTCTTTTGCACTGAAAACCAGTGCGTTTTGTAGACTATTACAATTTTCAATTTCCTACCTTTACGAAACCGCACTTTTTTCGGCGTGTGCTTTGAAGACGAAATATAGATTTCAACATAAGTTAGAGGAAGAGCTTAGAGGGTCAGTTTCTAATATTAAACCTTCTTTCGAAAAACTTTGCTCTGCAAGGCAGGCCTAATGGAGTCACTGATGATTATTACTCCTGTTTTTAGTTTAAGTTAGTTATTAAATACATTGTGCAGTACCGATATAATTCTACATAATCCTGTATGTAGTCGCCTGTGAGTCAGGGGACGAAACAAAAGAATAGGCGAAAGGTATATCCTGCCTGTCATAAGTAAAAAATACCAGAAAGCACAGCGTGGAAGAGGTGTCGTTGCTGTGCAGTAGCAAAAGATGACCGGATTTCTTGAATACAGCGGTGCAGCGGGCCCTGTGTGGAAGCCTTCCTGGTATAGACCGTGCTCAGAAATTCGGTGGGTGCAGAGAAAGAGATTGCTAAGGGTGGGGGCTTTCCTTAAGCGGCCGGCTGAGTGGAAGGGAAGCACAATAAAAATCCCCCCGAGTCAATGTGAAACAGCACAGGCCGAGGACTGCGTGGTTAAGGGGTAGCTTAGCCACTACTATAGAAACTACGGAGCACCTGGCGCACTCTGGTTTCGCCTGCCTTGGTGGTTACTATCGAAAGAGGGGAAGGGTGGAACCCGAAAAAGGTTAAGGACAGGCGGGCTTAATAGCATCAGCATTAGTGGAGATGTGTGTGAGCTGAGCGATTCAACCTCCATCTCGTGCGCAACTCAAAGAATCAATCAAATTTAACGTCTGCAAAATAGAAACCCAAAGGAAACTGGATGCTCTCAAAAAAAGCCAAGGTGATCAACTAACGAAAAGAGAAGATAAAAGAGATAAGACGAGAGAATCTGCGATAAAGGAAGAAAAGGAAGCCATGAAGCAAAAGGGTCATGCCAAGAAAAATGATGGAAAAACGCACCAAGCAAGAGAGTCAAAAAGGTCATCAAAGTCTCCGAGAACCAACCATATTCTGAGGCCCTCAAGAAGCTAGGGGAGAGCGCTGAAGCGGATGACACCGACACCGAAATCAAAGCTATCAAAAACACGGTAAGTGGAGAGGCGCTGCTTAAAATGAACGGGGACTCCAAGGTACCGGCGGAGTTCAGAAAGGCTGTGGAACAATCAGTGGGGGACCGGAACGGCATAAAAGATTTGACCCCGCGGTAGATGTGCGTGACCTTGACTCCCTAGCAACCATAAAAGAGATCAGAGAGGCATTGTCGAAGCTAGGTAGAACCAGGGAAGACCTAAAAATCTTCCTGTCAATCCCAAATAGCGGGTCCCAGAGACTAGCTGTCGTGGAGTTGTGAGGAAAGCCTCCTCGAGCCGGAAAAGGCAAAACCGGTGTGGAAGGTTGCGAGCCCCACGCTCATCGGGAAGGGACAGGGCGACCTCAGTGTGACATCAGCCTATAGGCCATTATGCATGTTAGACACAGCTGGAAAGCTTTACGAGAAGATGCTAAAGAGCAAAACTCTAGAGGCAGTTGCAGAGACCAGAGGACTCTCTCCAAGACAATTCGGCTTCACCGCGGGAAGATCGACGGTTGACGCGGTGAAAGACGAGTTTGACGCTACGGAGACAGTGCAAACGGGTAACAACCGGTCCAGACGGTTATGCATGGCCGTGACCATGTACGTAAAAGATGCCTTCAACTCGGCCAGATGGAAGGACCTAGAGGCCCTGAGGAACTTACGTGTTCCGGCATATCTATACCGGGTCCTCCAGGATTATCTGCTTGTTGTTCGAGACACAGGAGGGAGTGAAGAAGAAGATAAAAACAGCGCAAGGATCAGTTTTGGGTGCAGTCCTGTGGAAGTTCAACTACAACCAGGCCGAGCGAGTACGCCGATGACTTGGTCGCGGTGATTACTGCACGCACGGTAGATCATCTCCAGCTTAAACTGTACCAGACTATGCGTCGCATGTTGGAATGGATGGAGCTCCGGTTCCTACCTGTGGCCGTCTATAAGACAGAGATTGTACTTCCGACGTACAGGCGGGTAGACAGAGGCATTCTGATGAATGTGGATGGTCAGAATATCAAAGCGTCCAAAGCAATAAAGTACTTGGAAGTGATGCTCGACGAAAAGCTTAGATTATGGGCGCACTTATGTGAAGCGGTGGACAAGGCAGCGGCCGTCGTAGGAAAGTCGAGCAGACTGATGGCCAACGTTTGGGGTCCGTCCCCTCCCAAGCGAAAACTGTTGATGAGAACGGCTGATCTTATGAGTAGTATCATTAAATTAAACAATTCTTTTAATAACGTGTTTTTTCTCATTTTTTTCAATATGCTTGCGCCGCGCATTTAGTTTTATCACGCCACATGGGGAGGCGCCCTACGTTTTGCGAATCGCTGCTGTGGGGGGTAGCAAAGCCAGCCTTTGAATTGGTTTCACATGTAGCTTTATTTTTTACGGCTATATCGCCATTTTAAAATCCATTTTGAATATCTTGATTTTGACTTAACAAAAAAATGTGTCCTGAATTTTTTTCTTAAATTTAACGATCTCTGGAAAAAAATTAAATTCAATTACATTGCATAATCTAATGTAGAACATTATCTGAACTTTAATTTATGTAATATGCGGCTGGTTGTCATTTTGTAATGATAATCTAATTTTTGTTAATTACGTCCCAGTTATTGTCATTTAGTGGTCTCATGATAATCATTTTGAGACGACAAAAATCGCTGGATAGGCCTAGCCGGGCCTCAGTGTTGGAATGCTTGATACACCTCTTTTTGATGTTTTTACTTGAGGGCCATTTAAAAAGTTTGGTGCTTATGACTCACGTTCAAAACTTAGAAGACTTAAGAAACCGGATGCAGCAGAAGAAAAAATGTTACGTGTGAAACAAGTTCCAGTGGTGGTTTTTTTAAATTCAGGCATACCTTATTTTAAATAGAACAGCCTGTATATTTTTATATTTTTTAATTTATCCCAATCTTCATGTTCTTATGGCATTGAACTTTTTTATTTTATACAAGGTATTTTCAAATATATGAGAACATCTTTTGTATTAATTTTGCATCCACGTCAACGTTATGTATCAACATTATGTAGCGCATTACAGCTTTGACATCAAATAATGTATTCACATTCATAAAATTTTTAGTCTAGTCTAGTGGTGTCTAAAGTTACTGGTCTTTTGGAATATACAATTCTTGCATAGATGTGGAGTCAAATATTGGAATGATTATATTGTTGCTTTATTTAAATGAAACATCCTGAATTTTATTATTGTAGAAAACTCTTCGTAATCCGTACTTTATATTTTATTGAACATTCCCTATACCTAAAAGTGCTATTTTTTAGCGACTCCTAATTTTATCAAACAAAATTGTAACAAAAAGTACATTCGATTTTGTTGTGGATGCTGTGAAAATTAATAAACGACAATAATTCGTGGCTGGCAAAAAAAAAGGAAAAAAACATCGTTTTTAATTGGCTCTGAGCGAGTAAGATAGCTAAATAGCAAATATTATTATATGATTCAAAACTTAGTAGAAATAAGGCTGTAAATATATTTATTTAAAGAAACCTTATAAAAGTGTTTTTAAATTGTTTACTTTGTTAAATTTCACAATTAAGTATGTGTGTGTTATTGTTTCTTTAACGTCGGTTTATTTCCGCGACTATGGCTAATCACCGACGCCAGGGAGCAGTTTCACGTCACTATCCTGGAAACCTTGCCGATCCCCTGTCTTTACGTAAGAAGGGTAGGGATTTTTAACGTGTCCAACACCGCATGGACACGGGACCGACGGCTTTACGCCCCCTCCGAAGGGCGGAACGTGCAGACATTCAACTTGCTCAAATACAATATCAGAACCTCGGTTGATGTTAATGCTACGGTTTGTAATGAAAAAGTGAAAGTAGAACCCTGAGATCGAACCCAGTACCCTTAAGGTTCAGAGACACATGTTCTTGCCCCTGAACCACCGAGGCTCTTAAGTAAATAATAAACACAACGTTTTGTCTTAAGAACGTATAATTACAAAATTTTAACAAATCGAAGAATAATTATGGATTTTTAACAATAATTTTCAAAATGCGTTCTTTTACATTAACTGTTCAAAATGGCCTCCGTTAATCTTGATGCAGAACTGCAAAGGGTCTTCAAAATAACAACCTACATTTCTTAAACCATTAGTGTTTATACTTTTGAATTCATTTGTAATTATTC
Source organism: Tillus elongatus (assembly GCA_964006375.1). Taxonomy (NCBI): domain Eukaryota; kingdom Metazoa; phylum Arthropoda; class Insecta; order Coleoptera; family Cleridae; genus Tillus; species Tillus elongatus. The sequence goes on along the minus strand of OZ023262.1, from coordinate 207,705,644 downwards.
TTCTTTGTTGTACAAGGTGTTTTATAAAACTCGTTTTTATGCAACCCCAAAAAAGATAATCTTTTCCCTAAATCTGGAAATCAAACAGGCTATTTAATCGGTTCTTTCCTTCCAGTCCAATTTCCTGAAAAAAATTGACTAAAATGTTTATGAATTACGAAACTATGATGTACTGGAACGCCATCATGGAAAGTTCACATTCTGTGTCGAACGTAAATGGTATGTCTTCTAGTAATTTCGGCAAATGGTTTTCCAGAAAATCTAAATACAATTCTCCGTTTATCTGGTCTTCAAATATGTAGGGTTCAAAAACAAATAATATCCAATTCCTTCCCAATAATTTAACAACAATGTTGTTTGACTTGGGTGAGAATATGGTATGGGTTACAAATTGAATAGTAGTGAAAATTATGCCTGTTTATAACCAGTATGTTTTTTATGAAAGGCTGCTTTGTCTCCAACTAAACCATAATCAAGGAAGAAATTTTCCTGCGGAACTAGTTCTTTTACCCACTGGCAAAATTAAACTCCTTTTACATAATCATCATTGTTGAGCTCTTGTGGCAGTTGTGCATGATACGGATACATGTTATTTTCCTAGATTTTTTTCTTATACTACTAACGTTAAGATCTTTTGACATATCTCAAGTACTAGAATGTGGATTTTCAGTAACACTCAACAGTACATTTAGTTCATTTTCTTTTGTTCAAACAATTTTCGTTCTTTTAGATTTCACGTAATCTACATTGAGGTTCGTTAAAATCGTTCCAATAAGCATTAAAATGCTTTCGCTTTCGGTTTTCGCCGGTCAGTGAAATGCTGATGATAAATTCTTCTTGACAGTAAAATATGTCTATAACTTTCTCAAAGGACGAAAGTCATGTCAACCAACTCTTATAGAAAAAACTAACTTCAATATTAACAAAAAACCGATCAAAACAGCAACACAATTACTATAAACTGTCAGAATTTTTACCAAGTTGATGCCAGAGTAATAGCCGTAATAGCCTGCTCGTAATCTTGGTATTTTACTCTTTGAGTACAAATCATAAACTGATGTCTTCTTTCATTCTTCTTTACTAGCCACATCTAATTTTAATTGTATTTTTGGTGTACACAATCAGGAATAACTAAAAAAATGGTATATTTAAATAAAGCAAAAAAATAATCATTTCGAGTATTGTACAAGAATTGTATATTGTAATGAACCAGTGAATGTGGACCCAGGTACAACACTGCATTATAATTTTTTTGAATGTAAAAACATTATTCGATGACAAAGCTGTAAGAGGCTACATGGTGTTGATTTGGCTACAAAATTAAAAGAAAAGTGCTCATATCTTTTAAAATGCTCTGTATAAAATAAAAATTCTGGGTACTCAGCCAGCACGTTTTAGTAGTTTAGTTTAGAAGTTTAGTATTTTTTTTTTCATAGTAAATATGTATCTTTTTAGTGAAAGCAGGCATCAGATTTGGTTACCGGTATAATCTATTTAGTAGAAATAATGAGATATATTTTATCAAAATAACTTTACAGTTGAAAAAAAAAACAAAAAAGTGAAGAGTTACAAAACAATTGAATAATTCGAAAACGATGAATGCTATTAAATTTTTTCCTTGAAAAAATGCATTACAATTCCATGAAAATGCAAAAATACAATGTTCGTTAACAAAAATTGAATTACCACGACCCCGTGATTGTCAAAATTAATTTATATATATTGAACTTTACCGTAGAAATGTGTCACCCCGTATATATGTAAACTAATAAAAACTGAAACTAACCCCCGGATATGGGTTCAAGGTGGCCTAGTTTTTGCTTATTTGACGAAATCTTTTGAAAAATTCAACAGTGGCGATCTCCTCAATAACTTCTTTCTCCAATTTAGAAATCAAAATTTTAGTACCTACCGTACTTTTTAAAACGTACACCTGCCTACTAAATTTGGTTGATATAGCTTTGTTATTTCCGGATACACAAACATTTTTTAAAGAAAATCAAAATTTTTTCGGCAAACCTGGACTGGTTTTTTATGGTTAATGAACTTAGTCAAGCTACTTGCCAAGAGAATACACTTACCAAATTTTATCAAAATCGGTCTATTATCTTTAGAGGTAAATGGTGAGCAATTGGGACTTCAGGGATTTACAAGACTGTTCATTTAGAAATACTCTTTATTGTTTCACAAGCCTAGGTTTCTCAGTTTCTTGACCGCTTCATCGGGGCTACGTTAATAAAAACAAAATCATCAGCACACTTATGACTATACAAAAAGTTAAGATCGTTAAAATTGTTAAAAATAGAAACTCTAGAACAGACTTATAAAAGCCGGATAATAATTTAAGACTGTAGTCAGCAGTTGATTAAAATTAGCATCCAAAAAACAATAGAAACAAACTGACCTTTACAATGTGAGGTTATTCTAAAAGTTCTTACATCAATCACCATTCACGTGGTCTATCACATGAGGAAGGGCGACCGCTAACTCTATCGTTCGCTACAATGCAAACGAACATACATTTGGCACCTGCACTGGGATGCGGTCAGTCTACATAACCAGCTAAACAAAAAAGAAAAATGCCAGCACCATATTCAATTCGTAAACAAGCAACAAACGTCAATAAATCACAGGTCATATATATATATATATATATATATATATATATATATATATATATATATATATATATATATATATATATATATATATATATATATATATATATATATATACATATACAGGGTGGCGCATTGAAAACGAAACAGACCTATCTGCGTCCAGAGAATTTTTTTTTTAAGAAACGCTGAAACACGTCAATTTTAATATTGAGGGGGACATGTTTTCATTCGAAAGCTCTTTCTTTTCTGAATTCAGCACCTAATTTTTTTTTGAAATTTTTTTAACTCGTTTAAAAATTATTCACAGTTGGAGTTGCAAGAACGTATTTCATTTATTGTGTTAGGAAATGCACTAATTAGTCAATTTTTCGTAATAAAAACTAAAAAACAAAACCAAACGTTCAAAAATGTTTATTCGGTTAAGTAAGTGTTCAAATTGTTGACCACCAGCTTCCATACAAAAGTACAAATTTTGTTCAAAACGAGCTCTGACATTCTGGTGCATTTGCGGAGTTATTAGACGGCATTCTTTAACAATGTGTCGTCGTAATTCTTCCTGAGACTCCGGTTCTGTTGCGAAAATTCTACTCTTTAAATGGTTCCATAGAAAGAAGTCTAAAGGAGTTAAATCCGGTGATCTAGGGGGCCACTCAATAGCTCCTCTACGCCCAATATATTGCTCTGGAAACTCTCTGTTCAAAAACTCCCTAACACGTTGTGAAAAATGCGGAGGAGCTCCATCTTGTTGAAACACTAATTGATTTTCTTGATAGCGATCATCATTTTCAACAATGTCTATTAGTAGATGGTAAACGATATCTTCTAGTAATTTCTGTGGAGTTTGAGTGTAGACTTCGTGAAAATTTATTGGATTATTATCTGCCCAATAACGACAATAATGACGATTGACTGTAGAGTTTAATAAAAACTCGTCTGAAAAACAGATATTGAACAGAAAGTTCTCGTTATCAGCTATTTGTGCAGCAATAACTTCACAAAACTCCAGCCGCAGATCAAAATCAACTCCATTCGATTGTTGTACAAGATGAATTTTATACGTTATATGAATTTTATAGTTCTTCTTTTGATGTTTGAAACAGTGGCCAATTTTCTCGTGCTCAAAGTTGGGTCTGCAGCAATTTGTCCTAAAACTTCAATCTCAGTAGTATCATTTCTAACCGGAAATTAACGTTTAGGATCCCGTTTTTGGTTGGCTACTGAACCACCTTGCCGAAACTTTCTCCAAAATGTATTTTCTGTTAAGATGTCTGTTCGGATGTCGTTTATTAAACAAATTTGCGGTACGGTTGGCACAGTTATCGTTTTTGAAAAAACGAGTAATTATTTCAACTCTTTCTTCTACAGAATACACCATTGTGAAATTAATTTTCGGTAGTATTATCAAGTATCAAACCGACCGATAAACTGAAATAATACACCGCATTTATCTCATTCCGATAAGAAATGTTCTGATAGTCCATTTTTTTGTTTAAAAACCAACAAAACATTGACTATCAGCACATTTCTTATCGGAATGAGTGAAATACGTTTTTGCATCTTTAACTGTGAATAATTTTTAAACGAGTTGTCAAAACTTCCAAAAAAATTAGTTTGTTGAATTCATAAAAGAAAGAGCTTTCAAATGATGTAACACACGATCCATGTTCACTATTTAAAATATAAGGGTTGTTATCACCACCCTTAGGGGGTTGATGTGGCAAAGCTGAGTTTTATATCAAAACATGTCCCCCTGAATATTAGAATTGACGTGTTTCAGCGTTTCTTAAAAAAACATTTCTCTGGACGCAAATCGGCCTGTTTCGTTTTCAATGCTCCATATATATATATATATATATATATATATATATATATATATATATATATATATATATATATATATATATATATATATATATATATATATATGGTGTATGGTATATATATATATGTATATATATATATATATATATATATATATATATATATATATATATATATATATATATATATATATATATATATATATATATATATATATATATATGGTGCATTGAAAACGAAACAGGCCGATTTGCGTCCAGAGAAATGTTTTTTTAAGAAACGCTGAAACACGTCAATTCTAATATTCAGGGGGACATGTTTTGATATAAAACTCAGCTTTGCCACATCAACCCCCTAAGGGTGGTGATAACAACCCTTATATTTTAAATAGTGAACATGGATCGTCTGTTACATCATTTGAAAGCTCTTTCTTTTATGAATTCAACAAACTAATTTTTTTGGAAGTTTTGACAACTCGTTTAAAAATTATTCACAGTTAAAGATGCAAAAACGTATTTCACTCATTCCGATAAGAAATGTGCTGATAGTCAATGTTTTGTTGGTTTTTAAACAAAAAAATGGACTATCAGAACATTTCTTATCGGAATGAGATAAATGCGGTGTATTATTTCAGTTTATCGGTCGGTTTGATACTTGATAATACTACCGAAAATTAATTTCACAATGGTGTATTCTGTAGAAGAAAGAGTTGAAATAATTACTCGTTTTTTCAAAAACGATAACTGTGCCAACCGTACCGCAAATTTGTTTAATAAACGACATCCGAACAGACATCTTAACAGAAAATACATTTTGGAGAAAGTTTCGGCAAGGTGGTTCAGTAGCCAACCAAAAACGGGATCCTAAACGTTAATTTCCGGTTAGAAATGATACTACTGAGATTGAAGTTTTAGGACAAATTGCTGCAGACCCAACTTTGAGCACGAGAAAATTGGCCACTGTTTCAAACATCAAAAGAAGACCTATAAAATTCATATAACGTATAAAATTCATCTTGTACAACAATCGAATGGAGTTGATTTTGATCTGCGGCTGGAGTTTTGTGAAGTTATTGCTGCACAAATAGCTGATAACGAGAACTTTCTGTTCAATATCTGTTTTTCAGACGAGTTTTTATTAAACTCTACAGTCAATCGTCATGATTGTCGTTATTGGGCAGATAATAATCCAATAAATTTTCACGAAGTTTACACTCAAACTCCACAGAAATTACTAGAAGATATCGTTTACCATCTACTAATAGACATTGTTGAAAATGATGATCGCTATCAAGAAAATCAATTAGTGTTTCAACAAGATGGAGCTCCTCCGCATTTTTCACAACGTGTTAGGGAGTTTTTGAACAGAGAGTTTCCAGAGCAATGTATTGGGCGTAGAGGAGCTATTGAGTGGCCCCCTAGATCACCGGATTTAACTCCTTTAGACTTCTTTCTATAGAACCATTTAAAGAGTAGAATTTTCGCAACAGAACCGGAGTCTCAGGAAGAATTACGACGACGCATTGTTAAAGAATGCCGTCTAATAACTCCGCAAATGCTCCAGAATGTCAGAGCTCGTTTTGAACAAAATTTGTACTTTTGTATGGAAGCTGGTGGTCAACAATTTGAACACTTACTTAACCGAATAAACATTTTTGAACGTTTGGTTTTGTTTTTTAGTTTTTATTACGAAAAATTGACTAATTAGTGCATTTCCTAACACAATAAATGAAATACGTTCTTGCAACTCCAACTGTGAATAATTTTTAAACGAGTTAAAAAAATTTCAAAAAAAAAAATTAGGTGCTGAATTCAGAAAAGAAAGAGCTTTCGAATGAAAACATGTCCCCCTCAATATTAAAATTGACGTGTTTCAGCGTTTCTTAAAAAAAAATTCTCTGGACGCAGATAGGTCTGTTTCGTTTTCAATGCGCCACCCTGTATATGTATATATATATATATATATATATATATATATATATATATATATATATATATATATATATATATATATATATATATATATATATATATCTATATATATATATATATATATATATATATATATATATATATATATATATATATATATATATATTGAAACAGATTCCGGATATTTGTGGGGGCCTAGTTCGCGCTCATTTGAAGAAATTTTTTCAAAAGTCTCGATCTCCTCATTAGTGAATTTTTTACGAAAAGTCACTAAAAGCATATTTAGCATTAATAACATTTGTGTGAAAATTCGCTACCATAACGCACTTGCTGCGCCCAGACTTTTCTTAAGTATCCAAGGATCAAATTACGGCATAAAATAGTAAACACTCCATTTATTTGATCTACCGTTTCATTTAGCCATGAAATCTTCCACACTGGAGTATTTAGTGTTGAATATTGCAAAAGGTTATTGTCCTCGCAACGAAATCCTGTTCAGAAAAATATTCAATTCATCTACCATTGCCTAATTTTAAAAATCGATTATTTTATTTTTGTGGAAAAAAAAACGTAATGTACTAATTTGCTCGTGGCCTATCAAAATAAAAACCTAATTACATGAACTTAGATATGCAAATAGTGATGTAATCCTGAAATACCAGGCACACACGTGGCCCTTCAGTGTTCTGCGAGGACATAATACGGGTGAATTATTGAAGACAACCGCCTGGTTGAGTCGTGTTAACGATTCGGCATTCACCACTTCAATAGAGTTTTGATGAAATATTGGGTTCTATAAATAACCACGTCATATCAAATTCAATTAAGCCGCGAAGAATGGGGCTCATTACCATCTAATTTGGTGTCATTTAGATATACTAGGCTGTTTATATATGACTATTAGAATGAATATGTGGTTACGAATGCCTTGTTTTACGTAAAATACCAAATCACATATCAAGGCAGTGACAGTGAAAATTATACGCTGTTAAACGTAGTATCATGCTTTGGATGTTAATTCTTGTTGTATTGTTATAACATATTTCCAGGGTTCTGTTACTTCCTGTTAAATCGGATATTAAATACCTACTACCAAATACTAGTGGCCTGCGGTCCATGGAAGCAAGGGAAGCATTGCTTCCCTTAAAATAACGACTACATACCTAAACCGCATTATTTAAAATCCCTTTTGTATTTTAAATATTAAATTTCAAATTCTGAAACTAATTTAATTATTAAAATTTTTATTTCGCAAGCCCACACACAATTATTTATTATGCATCATACTGTATTTGTATATACGCTCCTAGCAAGGACGCCGTCCTAGTAAATGCGGACAGCATGAACCTGATCTGATACTACGAGTGGCTGCAATGTCTCCAGTTAAATGCACGTAGTCAGCAGGCAACTTTATAAAAGAAACCCGGGCTCGGCGCGATGTACGCGTGTTCTTAGAACGTGTTGTACTACGAAGACCCGAAGCGAGTACAACGTGAATGTGCCTGATTATTTCGTAGACATAAGCAGTCGACTAAGTTAAATACATTGGTATTTTATGATTATTAATATGGCTGCAAGTAGATCAGCTTTTAACAGCGGTGACGGTGGGGGTGGGGATTTACAAACTTTACAAACAAGTGGTAATAATAACTGTATTTGTATTGTGTGTTTTTTGATAACTAAATGATTTTCAGCTTTACAGTTTGCTGACAAACTTGCTATTATTAATAAAGGTAGGCCAAAACCTACTCTAAAAAACTTAAATACAAGAATTAAAACATGTACCTATTCGACATCTCAACGCGGAAAAAACGTATAAACAATATGAATGGGTAACGGGTTGTGAAAACGGGAATAAACTGTTTTGTTGGTCTTGTAGTCTATTTGTGACTGAAAGGGGGTGTGGAATAAAAGTGGGTTTTCCGACTTGAATAATCTACATAAACTAGTACAAAGACATGTTATGTCTAAAGCGCATTTACAGACCATTTTAAAATTAAGTGTCTTTGGAAAAACGCGAATTGAATACGCCGTTGACAAGCAGATAGAAATTAGTCATCGCCAACACAATGAACTGGTTGATAAAAACAGAAACATATTAAAAAGACTTATTGATGTTGTGTGTTTTCTTGGTCAGCATGAATTGGGTTTCAGTGGTCATGACGAAACAACTACATCTGCAAATAGAGGAAACTTTCAAGACCTAGTTTGTTTAATATCCAAATACGACATTTGTTTAAAAAATCACTTGGAACAGCCCAGCGTTTTTCGCGGGACATAAAATCGCATTCAGAATGACTTAATTTCGGCTGCTGCTACTATTATTTTGAAGAGAATTGAATCTGAAATTAAACAGATTCGTTTCATTGCTATTGTTCTAGATGAAACAACCGATGTAACCAATTGAAGCAAATTTTCTGTAGTAATACGCTACGTAAAAATGGATGGGAGTGTACAAGAAAGATTTTTAGGATTTAAAAATGTGACAGAAGGTCGTACCGCAAAAGCTCTATATAAAATTGTGCTTAATATTCTGAAAGATATTGAGGAGGCTGATAATAAATTAAATGCCCAAAGCTATGATGGGGCTGCTGTTATGGCCGGACATTTAGGAGGTCCTCAAGCTAAAGTGCGGGCAACGTTCTCCATTGCTCTATTTGTACACTGGTGTGCTCATAAATTAAATTTAATTTTATCCCAATCTGTAAATCATATTAAAGAATGTAAAGTGTTAAATGGCTGCTTTTTTTCCAAATCTACGAGGCGCACACAAGCCTTAGACTGAATTGGTAAAAAACGTTTACTCAAAGTAGCTGCAACCCGATGGAACTACAACGGCAGACTTGTGTTAACTATATTTGAACACCGTGAATCGTTAATTTAACTGTTTGAAAACATAATGGAAAATAGCAAAAATTGGGACGCAGAAACAATAAATAGTTCTAGAGGATTTTTGGATGCTTTGAAAGGAGACTTTAATTTTAATTTTTTCGTTAATATATTTTCGGAAATATTTCCGTTTTCAGATATTGTATTTAACTTATTGCAATGTAAAATAAATGACATTGGTTTTTGCCTTTAAAAAAAATAGTGAATTTAAATCCATTATAATTCAAAAAAGGAATGAATTTGATAAGTTCTGGGAAAAAAACAATTGGATTAGGAGAAGTGGAGCCACGAAGAAAGGGTGTGCGCACTGATAATGTGGGAGACCTTCAAACTTCTTACCGCCGCCTTTTCTAGGAAATTATAGATCAAATTCAGCAGCAAATTAACTGCAGTTTTTATCATCTCAGTGACCTGAAATTTCTTGAATTGTGTAATTTTGGAGGACTTGAAGGGATACCTTTCCCAGAAGATTAATTCAAATCATTATTTCACCACTATGGACATTATTTTGACAAAGCCTTATTACGATCAGAACTTACAGTCATTTATGAACCCGATGTTATTGACACAAAAACTAACGCAAGTGAACATTTAACTTTCTTAAAACAATCAAAATTGGAAAATGCATATTCTGAAGTGTTTAAATTATGTGAATTAGTATTAATAATTCCTGCTACCAGTGCATCTTTCGAACGAAATTCTTCTATATTGAAACGTATCAATAGTTTTGTTAGAAATTCAACAGGACAGGAAATACTTTCCCAAATTTCAATTTTGTCAGTTGAAAATAAACTCGCCCAGAAAATGTCCCAAAATCCACAGTTGTATGACGACATTATTAACAAATTTTCCAAAAACGACAGAAGAATCGAGTTACACTACAAATAGGTAAGTTTCTAAGAATTGCTTCCCTTATTTGAAATGTCAACGCACGCCCCTGCCAAATACTTTATAATGACAATACGGGACACTCCGGCTGATTTCGTGTTTTAAGAATATCAGCGCCCCTAGCGGATAGTACTAATGTTACGTCGTTCGAGAACGTGTAACACTAGCAATTGCTGGTGGTTAACTGTGTATAATTTAGTTTGAGCTGCGTTTTTTTACAATGAATGTTAGTGGTTGGGTGTGTGTAATCTTCAATTATTGTTCGAATTATAACGTACTAAATCGATTAAAGACATTTTATAGGTTTCCAAAGGATGGTGAAACGTGAATATGATTTTTTGTGATTTCTCTTGTTACCAGCGAATTTTTTTACAAATTCGCCTAACAATTAATATTAAACAATAAATATAACATGGATTAACGATAATTTTGTGTTATAGATGCAAGAAAAGGGTACTATTATCAAAAAGAACTGATTTGAATATAGTATTGAAGACACAAGGTGCATTTTACATTTCAATGTTACTTCCAAAAGAATTACTTTGTTGAAGCAGAAGACAAATTCATAATCACTTTTATGCCAATAGGTACAGTTCGCAGAAGATAATTTATTGTGTAATATTTACTATTTACCTATTTATAGATAAACTGCGTAAACGGATGGTTGAACGGCTTCAATCATAACTTGTCTTCCAGTGCATACAAAAAAGGAGTATAAAGGCAAAAAAAGTTTTGCTTTAATAATAAATGATATAAGAAAACTGTTTTTCTATCTTCTTCTGAGTCCTTTTTTATTTCAGTATGGCATAAGTTGTCACATTTTTTCACATTTAAAATTATTTCACTTGGTAAAGGCTCTTAATTATCCTCCCAAGACAAGTTTTTAAAGAGACAAGTAGAAATAGCAGATCTAGCCCTACAATAGATTTACTCACGGAAGTAAGAGTTAGTCTCACCTTTCTTCTGCACAATTTCTTAATTATGTACTAAGTATATCAGTTACATATTTTAAAATATTCGATTAATAAGACAGTTTTCATGTAGAGATATAGCAAATTGAGTACTGTGCTACCATTTATACCTAGAATAATTATTTATAGGTAAGTACCGATTGTAACTTAATATCCTCAGAAACAGATTTCAGTATATTCCTATACATACCCTTGAAATAGTAGTTTAACGACGGTTTTAAGGTAATACATTAAATTATGATGAAATAAAATTATGGGTAAGAGAAATTTGCAAAATTATTCTGGCTGAATCAGTTTAGGTTTCGAGCTGATTGTTGATAAAAATTCTATTTATAAGAATATAATCAGAAAATTTTCACTGTTTTGTCATGTACAAGTTTTTATATTCATCTATAATAAACCAATTGTTTGAATTAAAAACATGCAGGTAAATATACAATTCAAATTACCCGCTCAGCAGTCATAGCTTTTGTATAACGCTCCCTCGACCCAAGGACTCTCGTTTTGTAAATAGTTACATTTATATTGGCATAACATGATTCATGTAGGGATCAGTATAAAAATTGTTTATTTTAGTTTTGTTAAAAAATTCACTAATGAGGAGATCTCAACTTTTAAATTTTGAAAAAAGATTTAAAATGAGCGCGAACTAGGCTCCCTAGGACCCATATCCAGGGTCAGTTTCAATTTATATATGTATATATATATATATATATATATATATATATATATATATATATATATATATATATATATATATATATATATATATATATATATATATATATATAGATCTCTCTGAGGCCTAGGGTTGAACACACTGAGACCTCACAGACGATCTCCGGCGAGATTTTGGGAGTAGGCAGATTGAGGCCTTAGAGTGTCCTTACATATTTCCTTTACCCACCTCTGTGCACCACTCTAAGGAGTGGGCAGATTGGGGCCTTAGAGTGTCCTTACATATTCCCTTTACCCACCTTTGTTCACCACTCTAAGGAGTAGGCAGATTGAGGCCTTATAGTGTCCTTACATATTTCCTTTACCCACCTTTGTCCACCACTCTAAGGAGTAGGCAGATTGAGGCCTTAGAGGGTCCTTACATATTTCCTTTGCCTCTTGAAACTGGCTCCAAAACCTGAGCCGAAACGTCGAGTTGTCATAAATTCTGGACGCGGTTCCACCCGAGAACCAAGTATGTCTGATATATATATATATATATATATATATATATATATATATATATATATATATATATATATATATATATATATATATATATATATATGTATATATATATATATATATATATATATATATATATATATATATATATATATATATAAATATATATATATATATATATATATATATATATATATATATATATATATATATATATATATATACATATATATTATGTGTGTATGCATCACACCGTTAACTGAAAAAATAATGGACCGATTTTGATCATATTTTCCCAGTACTTTCCTTTTGCAAGTGGCTTGGATAAGTTGGTCATCCAGGAACATCGGCTCAAGTTTTCCCGGAATATTTTGGATATTTACCCATATCGAGGGTAAGTTTCAGTTTCTATATGTTTATCTATAAAAGAGAAAGAAAAGAACAAAAAATAAGAAAACGGAATTTGAAAACTTTATGGCCTAGAATAGTAAATTTTATTATTGTAAATTTCTTTTCTTTTCTATATATGTGTACATGATGAGTATATATAATGTGTGTATATGGGCTTATGTATGTGCGGGGAACGGGAATACTAGCGGAATCTGCTGCATAAATTCAGTCTATTATGATAGTTAAGCTCTTAACGAATATTGGGATATATGTTTATATTTCTATTTATTGATTTAGACAATGTGTAATTTATTTTTTAAATAGTTTTATTTAAATCTCTCTCACTCTCTCTCTCTCTCTCTCTCTATATATATATATATATATATATATATATATATATATATATATATATATATATATATATATATATAATGTATCTATGTATCACACCGAAAACTCAAAAAATAATGGACCGATTTTGATCATATTTTCCGAGTACTTTCAGCCCAGGTTTTATATTTACTTTGGAAAAAAATTATATCTCCAGAAATAACAACGTAAGGGCAACCAAATTTGGCACACTTATTTGTATTGTAAATGGGGAACCTTGTACCAAAACCTAGGACTTGAAGTTTAAACACAAAAAGTTATGGGCACTCAAAGGGGAAAAAATGGCGTTTTCTTCAAAACGTTAAAGTGGCGATTTGAAACAAAAGTGGCAACATTTAGGCAAAAGACCTGAAACAAATACAGATTATGTAAAGAAAATATCGCCAAAAGAGTGTTCTGCGAACCCTTCAGTTTTAGCTTAAACCGTGATTATCCTTCATTGTACTAAAATATTTCCAGAAATTTCATTTCAAATAGACCCTTTCTCTAATGCTTTGGGCGTAGTTTCAGTTAAGTTTATGGTTTAAATGTCTATAATTTTTAGCTATTTTTCGTAGAAAAAATTCGTTTATGAGGAGACCGCGACTTTTAAATTTTAAAAAGATTTCTTCGAATGAGGGCAAATTGGGCCCCCTAGAATCCATATCCGGGTTTAGTTTTAATTTGTAACTGTTCACATATATACTGGGTGACGCATTTCTGCGGTAAAGCTCAATATAATTGTTATTATACAAGATACGAGAAAAAATTGTATATCTTAATTTTAAGGCGCCTTGAGCGGCATCTTATAAAATTATTTTGTCAATCACAGGCTGGCCCATAAGTCGTTGGTGATACATACAAGTTTTTTTGGGGACACCCTTATATTATTGCGTTTTTTCATTGTTTATCGAAAAATGATGCATGCTTGTTAGAAAAAAAAATCGAGACGCATTAAGTGCTTTTTGGTAGCGAATTTTCATTAAATGCTGCAAATTTCAATAACTCAGTTTGCAAACTTGGTATATTGGTTCTACTATTTAGGTTATAGCGGTAACCAGATTGATGCCTGCTTGCATTAGAGAGTTATATTTGGTATTAAAACATATTTATGGAAATTCACTTCCATAGCGCACTTGTTGCGTCCAAACTTTTTTTGATTCAACGAATTTATTTATTTAACGAATTATCCAAGGAAAGTATTAAAATATTCAAATATACAGAAAACGTAAGAAATATTTCATTTGATAAGATTATTTGTTTACATTTTGTAACATAAAAGTATGAGTATTTTTTTGCTTATATTTTTCTTTACTCACGTGTCCGTAAAAATGTATAAAAAGCTTTTTTACATTTTCTTTGTTTTTTCAATTCTATTTGCAGATTAGGTATATAATTTAACTTTTTTACATTTCCTACCAAATTTGCGCATAAAATTATTAAGTCAGTGTTCCCAGAATGTTCTTTAGGGGTTTCGCGGAAATATTTGTTGTTTAATTTCTGTTTAATATTATTAGCTAATACTTAATGTTTAATAGATTATTGTAAAAAAATTCTGGGACGCAGCAAGTGCGTTATAGTAGTGAATTTTTATAAGAATTGTACACTATTGTTATAGTAGTGAATTGTCATAGGAATTGTCCACTATTATTATATGGCATAGTACTAGAATTGATACGTTAACCCTACACAGACCTTGAAGATCGATTACAAAGGTCCTAGTACGGGAACAATTGAAGATATCTTTCAAAATTGTTACCATCGATATCTCTGAATATCAACTAAACCGTGATTTCTTCGGCGATTCATTTTAATAGTTTTTTAACACAGCAAGTGAAAACAAGGAAAATGTTCCTACGACTGAATTCATAGAAGTCTAGCAGTCAATTCATTATTCAAATAACTTACCTACTTGACAAATTAATCAACGAATATTAACGTTAATATTCTTATTCTTTGATTTCAAATTTTAGAAACATAAAATATTATATAATCATTTACTATCTAACCTCAAAACAGAATTATCAAGCCATAATAAATTATCAAAACACGTTATTATTCTTTGGTTGCTAATTTTAGAAGCATACATACAAGCTGTTAAATCTATTACAGTGACAATCATTTCCTACTTAATCTCGAAGCAACACTGTCAGATCATAATAAATAAACAAAACACGTTATTATTTTCCAGTTTCCAATTTTAAAAGCACACAAAATCATTTACTTAACCTCAAAACATAACTGTCAAACCACAATAAATTTCTCATTTCCAGTCGCTGATATATTATTTTCCGTTCAGTTTTTCAGATTAGGATATTTTTGAAAATTTTACAAATCCGCGCATCCAAATATACCCCAAGGCGGTCATTAGGGTGGGATCAATACAGTTTGGGTGTGAACGTTCGTTGCACATAAGGATTGTTGTGGCGATCCCGTCTTAGGTGTGCTTTTTGTTTGGTTTTCGTTGGATTATGATATATGCCAGTAGCATAAAATGTATGTATATATGTAAGTCTACGCATGGCAGCTTACCACTCTGTCTTTGTCTGGCATCAGACCACTTAAGTTGTTTCAATTCATGTCTTTCAGATTTTATTTTTAATTTCAGGAAAACTCAAAATTTTGTTAACCAAATTACTTAAAATTCCCAACAGAGGTTTATTTAGTTCATTTCCAGCTACATGTCAAGTTTTATTTCAGTTACTTAAATAGTTTCAAAAATATAGCGTATTCAGAAATCATTTTGTATTTTTTAACTACATTTTTGGCCACGAGCATTCACTCATAGGGCCACGGACTTTTTTTACATGAACTTCTGGATACTGACCTTTATTCATCCTTACAGTCATGACCTACTTGTTACTTGGCTTGCATAATCTCTAGTTGGTTATCTATATACATATTTTATTGAATTATGAATATTTTATTTTATACATAATTTTTTTATTACTAAAAATAATTGGTAAATACACAGGGAATTTTGTATTTGTTTTTATGGAAAACATGTCCGTTATAGCTGATTTACGAACCCGTTCACAATTGTAACGAAATGAGTGCGATCATTTTTTTCGGGGAAAATTTGAACTATATGCTCTATAAATATTCATACTTTTTTCAACAATTAAGTTATTTTAAATAAATATGGTACAAATTTAAATATTATACTTTCTACCAAAATCGATATATTTTAGTAAAAAAATATATTTAACCTTAAAACCATTTATAATGCAAATTCGCCACCGTAACGCGCTTGCTTTTTCATTTTGATGTTTCCATAAATATTGTATTCTTAGATCGAAGAAAAAATTGTCCTCATAATACTACCTCTTAAAATAGTTCTGGGGCAGCAAGATTCACTACTGAAATAAATTTTCTTTCAATAATAATAATCAAATATTATTTTAACCCTAGGATACTAAGCCGTCCGAAAATTTACGGCGACACTACATTCGTGTTGCAAAATTGGGCGGCTTTCGATGATATCACCAGAACATCATATACCGTACGTTCCTAAAATAGTCTGACTAGGGTAGCTTTTAAGTCTTACACTGCGACGCGTGATTTGCTTTTTAAAACGAACAAAAAATCATGTTTCCTGACAAAAGCTTTAATTATAAATTAGCTTGTGCATACTGAAACATAGTTTACATTGGTCAAACTTCTGTACGTTTTTACCTTCGTCTGCATGACAGGGTACCTGGGTACCCATTCTGTTTTAAAAGTGAGGTTTTTATTTGTTAATGTTGATATTTATGCCTAAGGTGTTGTGATATCTGAGAATTCATTATAAAAAACATGTTTTGCCAATGTAGTATTTTTTATAACTTTTGAAAATTATATAATGGACATTGAAATTTTTATACTTATTTCTCACATCAGGGGGGTACCTACTAAAATAAAAATTTATTCTGTTGCCAATCTTCAACTTTGGGGCACAGTAATAAAAAATTAACACTTTATTTGAAAAAGTATATTAATTTTATTTTTATTACAATAATTCTTTTACAGTTTGAAATTGTAACACTTATTTATTTTCTCACAATGTTCGTCGCATATTGGGCGGCTACAAACGTCACACGATTTTCTGGGTTTTCTATGTATTTTTGTAGCAGCTCGACACACGTAACATTTACCTGCTACTTGCAGGCGTCCTGTTTTATCTCTGGGATGATTCTTTTCTACAACCGGCGGTGGTAGTTGGTATGCTAATGGACCTCCTAACATGCACTCAATTCCCGATTTGGTACTAAAATGATGATTTGGCTCTCAATTCTATGCTCGATCTAGATAATTGCTTTCCAAGTTCTTGAAGAAAATTTCGACGATAATTTTTTTTTTCTGAAGAGGGTTATTTTCAGTATAAATAATATATGCTGCTAATCTTGCTATATCAAGCATGTTATAAAACATTGCAAGAGGCCAACGGTTTGTTCTACGTTTGACAGAGTAGTGCGACACCATCTTATCCATATTATTAACACCACCTTCCCCTGAATTGTAATAATGGATTATTTCAGGTTTTTTCTTTGGACCAGATACATTTGCAGTGTCGTGCATTGTGGATAAGAGTATTATAGATTCTCCCTGTTTTGGTACGTATGAAACCAGTGTGATATTATCCTCAGAAAATCTAAACTTAGACGAATGTTCTTCTCTAGTTTTATTTGGCAACATTTCTGGCGGTATATAAGGTTTATTTTTTTTTAGCGTACCCACAACAGAAAGTTTACATGACATTAGAAACCGAGCTAAGGGAAGTGTGGTGAAAAAATTATTTATCACAACATTTCTCCCACTATTTTTATAAGGAATGCATAAATCTTTTACCACACGCTAACCTTGATTTTGTTCACGCCCTTACGATGATTTTCCTGTATAAATTTGCCCCACAAGAGGGTAAGAATTAGCTACATCGCACACCCACTAAATTTTTATACCATATTTGGCAGGTTTGGCTGGCATATACTGCGTGAACCTGGTGCTGCCTCTATACGGAAATAGTTGTTCGTCTACCGTTAGACATTCAGACGGTGTATAATTCAATTTCAAATTTTGCATCAATAGAAGTCAAAGTTCTAAGATAGCAGCTGCTTTATCAGTTTTCAATCTATCGGTTCTGGTATTCATATTGTCAAAACGTACAAATCTTTGGATGGAATAAAATCTGTTGACTGACATTGCCGCACGGTACAATGGGTAAACATCACTTTTCCACAAGTGTCTCAGATTTTCTTTTTTAGAGAGTCGCACTCCAGCAGTAATCAGTATCCCGAGATAACCATTAAATTCTTCTTGTGTTCCAGATTTTTGGTGGTTTGTTGGAATGCTGTTTATTCCACTTCGCGTGGATGGTTTTGGCTTTGCGGTTTGTTTCTCGAATTATGTTTTTAAATTTCTGGAGTAAAAATGCGTGCGAAAGATTCCCGGACTGAGGGAATTTGTTGTCTTCAAATATCCAGATTTTTTTGGCAAAATATTTTGTGACAGCGTTTGAGGAGTAAGCATTGGGGGACTGGATTGCCAGATAGTTCCGTTTTTAGAACGCAAAACTAGGTCATCACAATTATCAACCTCAACCTCTAGCTGCTCATCTTCAGAATTGTCTTCCTCGGCAATTTCAATTTCATTCTCAGTGTCAAGTAAAACATCTTCTATGTCTGATTCTCCTGCTTGGTTATTTGTTGACGACAACAAAGGAGGTAAATATTCGTCTTCTGATTCGGAGTCTCCAATTTGTTCATTGTCGTTATCACTATCTGATTCAGATTCCGTAGCATTTAATTCTTGAAGATAACTTACTTGCTGTTCATAACTCATTCTGTAAATAATCAGGTACATAGGAAAAATGTCAAAAATTACAACAAAAATGTAGTTTATTACTTTTATAATCTACGTACCGTTTGAATTCAGAACTGGAAACTTCCCTAAATTTTTCTGCCATTCCGAAACTTCACTAATCACAGTACAATTTCGAATCTAAAATAGTTTTGTTTAGTCAGCGGTAGACAACAGACTAAATAAATGCTCTAGCATCCACACAAATATCGGATCACGAAAACAATTCTCCGAAATGCAGAGTCCGTTGTTATCAACAAAACACTGAGGGGAAGTATGTAAGCGGAAACGGCTCATAAAACTTTTCTTGGAACACCAGATGTGACATTATAACTATAACTATTTATAAGAATTAGAAAACTAATGGTTTATAGAATGGTAGGACAATAATTACTGCAGGTACCCGGGTACCCTTGTCGTGTATTATGCGTTAAAATTTTATTCGTGAAGGCGACTGTTAATACCAGATAATACTAGATACAAAGTACATACAATCATCTGCGGGTAGGAAAAATGTTGATGGCAAATTATTGGGGATCTACTTATGGAGATTTTTTTCCTAATTGCAACATTCAGGAAGTACTGATTAAGAATTGCAATACACTTCAACGTTTTACACAACAATCTACAAAAAAATATTAGCTCAGCGTTTTCTAATAAATTCCCTAGAAAACGTTTCTTGTAATGTTTCGCTCAATTCATCATCCAATAACGGCAACGTCGATTCTTTAAAATACACCTATAACGAGCTTTTAATGTGTTGCCTAAAACTTTAGTCAAATGCATTTTTAGATGGCGTTTAAAAGGTAATTAATCATTAAAACAATCCAAACAAAAATAAATTTACCTTTAACTATTGATCGATTGTTGTGTAAATATTCAGTTTAAACTGCGGTGCAATCTCACAAATGTATGTTGTTTTAAAGGGTGTGCGTTTCATGCGGGTGTTTATTTGGTGTGTTTGCTTCCACGCTGAGCTATTTAGGCACTGGATTATGTATACCACTTTCACTAATCCGAGATTTGTTTACTGCAAATTTGACTGCTTATTCTCCTGGATATTCGCATCTCATGTTTACAGTAATACAAGGAATGTGAAGTCAGATATATATATAATATCCTTCAAGTCGAGCAAATTAAAGTTGTTTTCGATATCTCGAAACGATACACGTGTATTTACTTCGACAATTCAAGTCCTTAGTCATTATTAACTTCAAATGTAACTAGTACAAGAGGGAAATTGACAGTAAAAACCTCTTCCATTTTCATGTTAATTGCCTGTCCTGTTATAATTTACAAGAAATGAAAACTAATTGCCAGATTACTAAAATTTCTTGACAAACACAGTCTAATCCACGACAGGCAGTATGGATTTCGTCAGCGCAGAACAAGTCTATCTAATTACACAGTGAATCCCAGATTGTCGCTCTAGACACATCCAAAGAATTCGACCAGGTCTGGCACGCAGCGCTGCTTGATAAACTTCCGTCCTATGGCCTACCACCAAAACTCTGTACCTGGAGAGCGAATTTCCTCTTCACTCAGAGCATTTCTGTTGTCGTGGACGGCCATTCCTCTAAACTGTGTCCAATTAATGCAGCATTACCTCAAGGTTCCGCTTTGGCACCTACCTTGTTTCTTCACCACATCAATCACCTCCTCTCTAGCACATCTAACCCAGTTCACAGTTACGCGGACGACAGCACCATCCACTCAAATATACAATATTCTAAGCCTGTCTCTTCAGCCCAATTAGATGAGGATAGCAGACTCATGGAGGGTTCTGTCCCTGTGGTTCTCCAATAAATATTGGACTGGGGAACTAGAAATCTTGTACAACTCAACACCACCAAGCCTCAGTCTTGCTTTCTATCTTATATGAGATACACCAGCCCTAGACCCATCACAATGAACAACCAAGTTATTCAACGTAAGGAGTCCTTCTCACTTGTTGGCATTTCTGTGGGTCGAAATCTCAAGTGGCACCAACAGGTCACATCAATTGCAGAAGCAGCTGCTAAGATATTAGGTGTCCTCTTTCGGGCTCGCAAATACTTTTAACCAGCTAATCTCTATAGCTTATATACTTCACAATTAAGGCCAAACCTCGAATACTGCTCCCACATCCGGGGTGCCGCTGCCGATTCTACACTCGATATCCTGGACTCCATTCAGAAGAGAGATATACGTCTCATTGGTGATCCTACCCTCACCCAAAGGCTGCCATCTCTTACCCACCGACATGCCGTTTGTGACATCTCTCTCTTTTATAGATATCTGCACGGGTACTGCTCAGATGAGCTTTCTTCCAGCAGGTGGAGGAACTACTATCTGCTGCACCCAACAGATCTACCAGGGGAACAGAGCGAGTGCACCCTTTTACTGTCCAGGTCACTAGACATAGAACATTCTGTTCTGCCCGCTATTTTGTCCCGAGGACTTTCAAGTTGTGGAATTCCTTGCCGGCACATATTTTTCCTTCTCCTCCGGACCTCCAAACCTTTAAGTCCAGAATTAAGAAGTTGCCTCTTTCCTCCTTGTCGATACCCAGGGTACAATATTATTTAGGCTCTGGGCCCTCGTGGTGTGTTGTTGGAATATAAAAAAAGATAACTAATTACTTTACACATCGATACGGTAGCGCGTCGATATAAAAAAAGTCTGGATGCAGTAAATGCGTTATGGTAGCTATAAAATAGAAATGATGTACCATATTTTATCCCAATAAGTATATTGTTTGAAAAAGTACAAAAAAATGCCGAAAATACACTTAAAATATTCCTTGTGGCCTAAGGTAATTCGTGGTATCGCGAGGGCCAAACTGGCTCATCTACAGAGACAAGATTGTCTGATGATAACGGGAGCGATAAGCACCGCACCATCAGCTGCTCTGGAAGTCCTCCTTAATATTCCCCCACTTCACATATGGTTGGAGAGGGTGGCAAGGTGGACAACGTACAGACTAAAACAAACGGCAGATAGCATGCCGAGGGAAGTCAGTCTGAGAGGGTCCGGTCTCCTTGATGACAGTGATTGTCACAGGATTCTGGGAATGGGCTCAGACTTGATGCCTACAAAGATCAGCAGAGATCTGTCTTTCAAGGTCGTCCTCCCGGAAAGGGAGGGCTGGGACCGAAACCAAACGACCCTGTTGAGAGCGGACCTCTGCTGGTACTCTGACGGCTCCAAAACCAATTTGGGAGTAGGAGCCGGCGCATATGGGGGCAGCACCGATACTAGACTATCAGCTAGCCTCGGCAAGTACGCAACCATACACCAGGCAGAAGTGTATGCTATCGAGATGTGTGCAAGGGAAAGTATAAAAGACCTGTGCACAAACAAATCGATAAAGATATATGCAGATAGCCAAGCTGCAATAAAGTCTCTTGGTTCCTACCGGTGTAATTCAAAGACGGTATGGAGTTATAAATCTGCCCTTAACGAATTGGGCAGCTGTAATGAGGTGTCGCTGGTCTGGATACCGTGTCACTCGGACCATGATGGCAACGTTGCGGCCGACACAAAATTGGCAAAATCTTCCAGGATTAGCTCACTCTAAGGCCTTCATAAATGGCCTGTCTGAGTCAAGGGCTAAGAAACTTCTAGAGATGAACAGACAACAACTGAGTACTCTAGTCGGCCTGTATACAGGACACTGCCGCTTGCGGCATCACATGCACCGTATTGGGGTCGGTCAGGAGACCGAGTGCCGGCTGTGTATGGAGAATGACGAGACAGCAGAGCATGTGCTGTGTTCCTGTCCGGCAGCAGACAGGACTAGACACCTGCTCTTTGGCAAGGTAAAGCTTGCTCCAGAGGATCTAGATCAACTTTCGCCCACAAAGGTTATCGACCTCTGTAGGAGGCTGAATTTGTTGGGCGAAATATAGACATTAGGCGTGAGCCACAATAGACCTTATGGTCGCAGTGGATGGACCGATATGGACCACGCACATTCAAACCATTCCTGAAAAAACTGGTCCCATTTCCTTGCCAACAAACCTCTTCAAGGTATTACCCACCTCCGCGATATAATTATTCATAAAAAGCTTTTTGACGAAAATTCCAAAAACATTTTTTACATGAAAATTTGTATATCTTTCACAAAAATTAGTTATAATAGTATTTTTCAAAAAAATTAACTTTAGTGATGTTACACAAAAATTAATATTTTACCAAAATTTCCAAAATAATTTTTTTCACGAATTTTCTAAAACGTTTTTTTACAATAACTTATTTAACATTTATTCTTTATTACCAACCTTTAACAAAAATCTTACAAAAAATGATTTCTACGAAAACACTAAAAAAAATAGCTAAAGAATTTTTGCTCGAAAATCTGCAGAAAAAATAAACATAAAATTTAAATTATATACTTACCTAATCTGTAACTAAAATCGAAAAACTGAGAAACGCTATTTTTTAACTTTTGACAGAAATTTAAAAGAGTGGAAGATGTCACAAACTGTCAGAAATAAATACTTTATTCGAGGCTGTCACTTTGGAGTTTTATTTGACACTTGTGGAATGAATCAACTATTTAAGAAATTAATTATTTCTTACTTTTTTGTACTAAAGTAGATCTGATTATTTTAATATTGTTCTGTCAAAATTCTCCAAAATATTGACAGAATATGATCGGAAATAAACATTGAATAATAAAATCTCGGGACGCAGCAAGTGCGTTATGGTAGCGAATTTTCTTTAAAATATTTTTAATAGCAAATGTCTTTCTTTGATGAAAGCAGGCATCAAACTTGGTTGCCTATATAGTAGAAACAATCATCACAGTATCATATTTCATTGAAACAAATTTATTGTTTGAAAATATATAAACATTTTTCAAAAGTCTAGATGCAGCAAATGTGTTATGGAAGTGATTTTCCATAAAAATGTTTTTAATAGCAAATGCGAGCAGGCATCAATCTGATTACCGGTATAGCCTATGTAGTAGAAGCAATGTACTATATTTTATCAAAATTACTTATGTTTTGAAAACTTAAATGTTGGTTTTCTATCCAACAAAGCTTACGTTAATAGCAAATTGAGTTATTGAAATTTGAAGGATTTAATGAAACTTTGGTAAATTTGCAGATTAGCGCCCGAAAGCTTTTCAACAAATTGTTTTCAGAGACATTACTAGGACCTCACCTGCAGGTTTCTGAACAGTTTTTTGAAAAACGTTCGGGAGCTAAACTGCAAATTTACCGAAAATTTGCTACCAAAACGCACTTACTGCGTCCGGATTTTTTTCTTACAAACGCATCATATTTCGATAAAAAATGCAAAAATGCATTAACGAATTTGTTCTACGAAAATTAGTTTAAAAAAATTATACACCCCTACTCACTCCTGGTCCCGTAACTTCCTTGGGGAGTGTGAACAAGAAATTTTTTTTGGGGTTTGTGGATCCAGAGGGGTGGGGGCCTAGGGAGGTTTCTGAAAACAGTTTTTTGAAAAGCGTTCGGGAGCTAAACTGCAAATTTATCGAAAACTCGCTACCAAAACGCACTTACTGCGTCCAGTTTTTTTTCTTGCAAACGCATCATATTTCGACAAAAAATGGAAAAATGCATTCACGAATTTGTTCTACAAAAATTAGCTAAAAAAATTATGCACCCCTACTCACTCCTGGTCCCGTAACTTCCTTGGGGAGTGTGAACAACAAATTTTTCTTGGGGTTTGTGGATCCAGGGGGGGCTCTAGGCAGGTTTCTGAAAACAGTGTTTTGAAAAGCGTTCGGGAGCTAAACTGCAAATTTACCGAAAATTCGCTACCAAAACGCACTTAATGCGTCCAGATTTTTTTCTTATAAACGCATCATATTTCGATAAAAAATGCAAAATTACATTAACGAATTTGTTCTAAAAAAATTAGCTAATAAAATTATGCACCCCTACTCACTCCTGGTCCCGTAACTTCCTTGGGGAGTGTGAACAACAAATTTTTCTTGGGGTTTGTGGATCCAGGGGGGCTCTAGGCAGGTTTCTGAAAACAGTGTTTTGAAAAGCGTTCGGGAGCTTAACTGCAAATTTACCGAAAATTCGCAACCAAAACGCACTTACTGCGTCCAGATTTTTTTTAAGATAAACGCATCATATTTCGATAAAAAATGCACAAATGCATTAACAAATTTGTTCCACGATAATTAGCTAAAAAAAATTATAGGCCGTTAAACCATAAATTTCACTAAACCTACAAATAAATATCCAAACAGCTACCAAACTTAACTAAACTGACAGCCAAAACATCAGAGGGTCTATTTGAAATGGATATTCTGTAAACGTTTTAGTAAAATGAAGGGTAATGATAGTTGAATCTGAAACTTAAGGGTTTGCAGAACACTCTTCTTGCAACATTTTCTTTTCACAAATGGTATTTGTTTTACATTCTTTGCCTAAACATTGCCAATTTTGACGTTTAATATTGCGAGTTTGACGTTTTGAGGAAAACTCCTACATTTATTGTTTTAACTGCCCATAACTTCTTTGTCTTTAAAGCTATGGACTTAAATTTTGGTTCAGAGTTCACTCTTTATAATACAAACACGCGTACCTAATTTGGTTGCCCTTACTTTGTTATTTCCGGAGATATGAATTTTTTTATAAAGAAAACACAAAATTTTCCGGGAAAACCTGGTCAGATTTTCCTGGCTAACGAACTTATCCAAGCCACTTGCAAAAGGAAGGTACTCTGCAAATTTTATCAAGATCGGTCCATTATTTTTTGAGTTATCGGTCGGATATATATATATATATATATATATATATATATATATATATATATATATATATATATATATATATATATATATATATATATATATATATATATAAACACAGATCTCCCCATAAGCGAATTTTTAAAAAAAAAATTCGCTAAAAAAGTAAAAAAAAAAAAGAATAAGATGATCCCTACATGAATCGTGATATGCGTTTATGAATGTAAATATTTACAAAACTGAAGTCTAGGTAATGGAACTGTTATACAAAAGTTGAAACGAAGAGCATGCCCTTCATTTGTGAGACACAAAATATAGACAGTGCTATTTGAAGCACTTATATTACGGCAATAATATTTTAATGTTTAGCGATTATTTGAGGGTACCTATATATGGCATCTAGATTTTTTCGAGAATAATAAAAAAAGTTCTCTGAATGTGTAATTTTCTTGGGACTCCACTATCTATCGGTAACAAGTAAAAAAAAAAAAAAAATAGAAAACCGACTTCATTAGGAATACCTCAAAAATGCATATCACAGCTGCCACCATTTGTTAACGTGTTATCGGAGGTAAATTAAGGATAACTCAAAAACTACTGGTCAGATCTTGATCAAATGTATATGGGACCACACGAGAAGTACCGGCTTTCAAATAAAAGAATAATCATCAAAATCAGTGCACCTAGAAAAAAGTTCAGAGGCAACACACATTAAAAAAGTTCTGGACGCAGCAAGTGCGTTATGGTAGTGAATTTTTATTAAATGCTTCAAATTTGAATAACTCAATTTTCTATAAACTCAGAAAGTGTAATTTTAGTATGTTGTAATGTCTTTCCTAGGGCAAGATACTTACTAAATTTTATTAAAATAACTTTGTAATTTTCGGAGAAAAAATTTTTTTCTAAAGAAAATTTATAATTGGAATAACTCAATTTTCTATAAACTGAAAATTGAATTTAGGTACGTAGTAAGGTCTCTCCAAAGAGAATATGGTAAATTTCATTAAAGCAGCTTTGTTATTTTCGGAGAAATTTTTTTTTGTTTTGAAAACATCGTTCGATTTTCCTGGTTAACAAACTCATCCAAGCCATTAATAAAATAAAGGCACCTGCCGACTTTCATTGCAATCTGTTAATTATTTTTTGAGTTATAAGACGGATACACACACACACACACACACACACACACATATATATATATATATATATATATATATATATATATATATATATATATATATATATATATATATATATATATATATATATATATATAAACATATAAGAATTGAAACTGACCCCGGATATGGGGTGGAATTGAGAATCTCCTCCTTTTTTTTTTAAGTCATTTAAAAACGCCATGTCATAACTTTGATGTGTGCGAAAACGATGGACGACATCAAATTTATTCTCTTTACAAACATGCATTATAATTTGATGGAAAATCCAAAAATGCAATAATATGAGGGGTATTCTATAAAAAAATGTATCGCCAATGACACATGGGCCAGCCTGTGATAGTCAAAATAACTTTATAAGTTGCAGACCCTATAAATAAAGTCTATAATTTTTTCTAGTACTTTGTATAATAGCGGGCAAATTTAGCTTTACCCTAGAGATGCGCCAGGCATCTATTCTTATACAAGTGTCCTGCGAACTTTTACCGTTAGCCGTATATCAGGAACTACTTTGATTTGAAATCTCAAACTTTCTAGAGGTATGTTTTCTATCATTATAAAAAATAAAATAGCCATAGCTTTAGATAGTTTCCGGTTACACCGGAACTAAACACCAACTTCCTCATTTCAAATAGAACACTCAATATACTATTACATTTTAAGATTCCTTGTTAAATTTTATAATGAATTTATGTACCATAGTTGGTACTTATCTTTAATATTTTCCATAATATGACTACCTGGAAACAAAAATTAACATCTGAAGAGCTTAACTAAAACTGTTTTTGTTAACTGAGATCTGTTGCTTCAGCTGCAATTTTCTTATATCTTAATGCTAAAATGACTTTATGTACCAAAGTTGGTACTTATCTCTAATAGTTTCCATAATATGATGACCTGAAAACAAAAATTGATATCTGAAGAGGTTTAATAAAACTGTTTTTGTTAACTGAGTTCTGTTGCTTCAGCTGCAGTTTTCTTATATATTAATGCTGAAATGACTTTATGTACCATAGTTGGTACTTATCTCTAATAGTTTTCAGAATATGATGACCTGAAAACAAAAATTTACATTTGAAGAGGTTTAATAAAACTGTTTTTATTAACTGAGTTCTACTGCTTCAGCTGCAATTTTCTTATATCTTAATGCTCAAATGACTTTATGTACCATAGTTGGTACTTATCTCTAATATTTTTCAGAATATGGCGACTTGAAAACAAAAATTGACATCTGAAGGGGTTTAATAAGACTGTTATTTTAACTGAGTTCTGTTGCTTCAGCTGC
Source organism: Tillus elongatus (assembly GCA_964006375.1). NCBI lineage: Eukaryota > Metazoa > Arthropoda > Insecta > Coleoptera > Cleridae > Tillus > Tillus elongatus. The sequence goes on along the minus strand of OZ023262.1, from coordinate 207,677,563 downwards.
AATTTTTATCTCTTAATGCTGAAATGACTTGATGTACCATAGTTGGTACTTATATCTAATGGTTTCCAAAATATGGCGACCTGAAAACAAAAATTGACATCTGAAGGGGTTTAATAAAACTGTTTTTTGTAACCGAGTTCTGTTGCTTCAGCTGCTGAAATATCGCTTGATGTGAAGCAGTTAACAGTTCTTGAGAAAATTCTACTGGGTGTTCCTAAGACACTATTATTTTTCAGAAACTTCAAACAATTGTAACTTGACTTGAACTTGAATCTGAAGAGGTTACACTCAGTTAACGAAAACAGTTTCATCAAACCTCTTCAGTTGTCAAGTTTTGTTTCTGGTCGCCATATTCTGGAAACTGTTAAAGATAAGTACCAACTATGGTACACAAAGTCATATTAAAATTTAACGAGGGATCTAAAAATGTAATAATATATGGGGTGTTCTATTTGAAATATGGAAGTTGGTGTTTACTTCCGGTGTAACAAGAAACTATCTGAAGCTACAACTATTTTCTTTGAACAGATGATTATAGAAAACATACCTATAGAAATTTTCAAATTTAAAATCAGAAACTTACCTAAAACTTGCCCTAGGTATGGGTTTTAGGTATCCTAGTTCTCACTCATTTGAAGACATTTTTTTTTAATTCGAAGATGGCCGTCTTCTAAATAGCGATACATAGAAATAGAGAGACATAAATCCTCTCAGTCACGACAAAGATTTTTAAATATGTGAACACATAGTCTAAACTCACCTGGGTCTGCAAAAATTATTGGGCGAACTGGCTACAAACAAGAAATGAACATTGATGTGGGGCCCAGGGCATGAAGACATTGAAGAAAATGAGGAAACAGATAACCTCACTAAAGTGGCAGCAGCAAGAACACCATGTGCAGAGTCCTATTGTGGACTAACAAAAGCCACGTAAGAAATTAACTTGATACTTGGAAGAAGAAAATGCTGCCATACTACAGAAAAACGCCAGGCTTAAGACACGAAAAACATTTCATCACCATATCAACAGAGAAATCTGAACTGTTTCTTGAATTAAATAGGAACGACTTTAGAACTTTTTACGTGACACATCCCAGTAACGGATCACCTTATAAAAATGGGTGATACTGCACTGAAACAACAGAAAAGACCAAACATTTGCCAGGTGATTACTGGCCCTGTTCTGCAAAAGGCACAAATACCTTGAAGGAATGCCTTAAAAATAGTCGATATAAAGATAAGGCTTTCAAATTCAAATGAATTGTCAATTGTGCCATATTTCAAATTTAGAACACACTGTATATACATATTATTTTAAGACTGCAACGTAGGTCACTGATCGACGTTTCCAAGCATTTTTCAAGGAAACCTCTATTTGACTTGCTGAATTTATTACAAGTTACAAACGCACTGTATAAACAAAACAATTTCTTAAATGGTGCTATTTTACGGAAACGCATGTATTTACTTTAGTCATTATCGCTGTGTCAGTTATGTGTGTTGCTGCAACACTGTGAGCAAGTTACTTCGTTATTTATAAAATAACCTAAGCTGTTCTACCCGTATAAAGTCGTCTTACTTTATAGCTAGAATTATTTTGCATATCAGCTAGATAACCATCAGCTGAAAGATATTGAACATATAAATTTGTAACTTGATTGAGACGTCATTCGACAAGGAAGTGAAGTCTGTGCATCCTGAACTGTATTTCCTTGGAGATTACTCAATGAAGGGTGAAGTGCTGATTGGTGCTACGATCTAGGTCAGGTTCATTGATTGATGCAGTTCCTGTGCTTCTTAGATTGTGTACCTTATGGTCATCTAAAACTTTTACAACTTTAAAACTAGGGTCCTGAAGTTTTAGGTTTTATTTTGTTAGTTCACTTTATGTTTTCTTGTACAGCTGAAACAGAGCCTGTAACACCCAAACTGTCTTCTACAGTATCTTTGTCTTTTGTCCTTTAAAAAGGTAAATTTTTATAAAATTATTTTGTGCTGGGTTAAATATCTTAGGTGAGCATCGTTGCATTTTATATATTATCTTTAGTACCTGCGGGAAAAATAGTTTGTTTTCCTTTCCCACTGAGTTGTAGGCGGATTGATCTTAGCCTCAGGTGAGCATCGTTGCCTTTTATTTATTATTTTTAGTACCTGCGGGAAAAATACCTTTCTTTCTTTTCCCACTGAGTTGTAGGCGGATTGATCTTACCCTCGCTTCTTAATAAACTGGCTTCCTTAACTATGCATATACATACATATATATATATATATATATATATATATATATATATATATATATATATATATATATATATATATATATATATATACATGCCGACAAACCGACCGACCGACAGGCAAAAAAAAAAATTCCTTACAGTTACAGTTTCCACCCCCGAACATTTAACGAATAATTCAATTTCAGCACAGAATACCAGATGTTTGATGAAATTAAAAGTTTTCCAATAAATAAACCCTAAAACCTTATATTACTCGAGTTTTAATGAAAAAATGTAAAGTTTTACCAAATCACCCCCGTTCATCCCCTACCCAGAAAAGCGATTTTCCCAAAAAAAAGTCCGAACCGTTCGTTTGTCGAGTGCTAACCAAATTTAAAGACGATATTAGTTATATTAATTAATATTAATTAGTTCTAAAGTTATTGTGGCTAAAAAGAGAGAGACAGACAAACCGACAAACCGACAGACAAAAAAATCCGTTCAAAATCATGTTTTCTATACGTTTAGATACTTTTTACGACATTTAAACGAACAAAAAAATTTGAATTTTTTGTCGACGATGCGATACCTCCACACGTGACGATGTGGAAGGAAAATTGAAATACCGTAGTTTTAATTTATTCAAATTCAGTCACTACTTGAAAGCGCTCTGTACATGGCCTCTCAATTTTTTCGACAAATTATATAACCAAAAACTGAATGCGTCGTTTTCATGGGACTTTGATATCTATTGGCGGAAACGCCAAATCACAATTTTTTATATGTGTCAAAAACGTGGGAAGTTGCAAAACAATTAACTCAAAAACTGTAAAATATATCACATTTTGTTGTAGAAACCAGTATTATTTTTCGATGTAAAATGCAAAAATTCAAGAACATAGGTCCAGAATTCAACACGCCAAGACCATAGTGACATCTCCAGTGAGATTTGGGGACGACAACCAAACCTATCCTTATCCACTGCTTTAAGGAGTAGGCAGATTGAGGCCTTGGAATTCATTTCCTTTTATATTTCCTTGGCCTCTTGAAAATGGCTTCAAAACAGAAGCCGCAACGCCGAGTGTAGACGAAGATTGGGGTGACGTGTGCGGTTACGATGGTATGTAGTGAATTCATTTTCTTGCCTATAATTTAACCAAATATATTTTTAAAATTTCCTCAAATAATAACACTGCTTTCAATTATATGTATGTTAATTTAATTCTTAAGTTATATGGATAAAATTTTAACAAATCATATGACAAAAAACATAATACACCTACTTATCCAATAAATTACAAAAAGTTACTCGAGCTCTTTTATTTATGGTTTATCTTCAATCAAAGGAAAATTTGTTTGCGCTTTTTCGAAACTGATGAATTTAAAAAATGAATAAATTTCTTGTTTACAATATTATATAAATTACAGGTTAATGTACATTATTGATACCAATTCTCATTCACATATTCTGTGTTTGATTTTATAATTTCGATTTACTCTTTAAAGAAATGAAAAGAAAAGAAAGGCCTTTCTAGGTAATGCAGGATTCTGTACCTCTAAAACTTCTAAATCCCTTGCTTGACAACCACTGTTCGTCTGTTTTAAATTGCTGGTTGCTATGCAGCCAACTTGTAAGATTCTGATTTGAAAATTCGGCGTCCTTTGGCGTCGACAATTATTTGAATATTTTACATTCTTCTTGTAGCACTGATTTTTCCTCTTTCTTCCCTTCTCGCATTTTAATTTTCATTCCCATCGCCCTTCTCTCTCTATCTCTCTCTATCTCTCTCTCTTTTCACCTCTCACACATACACATCCATCCAATATCACCGTCTATATTAAAAAGATCGTAGAAAAACCAAATAAAAGCCGCACCAAAATAATCACATCCCGATTTCAGCCTTAAAAAAGATTATACATCTATCGGTCTCTAGAGGTTTTCATCCACTGTTCATTGCAAGTACATTTCAAACTAACTAAGTCATACAATTTCACCCTTCAGTATTCAATAAGCCATCTTTTTTTACTTGACCTTAAATCTGCTAAAAACCAATGTCCTGATATCATGAGACAAATGGTAATATAACCTAGGAGCTATATAGCTGGCAAAGATGTCCCAGAGTTTCGTAAGCTTAACCCATCTTGTAAATGTGTCTCTACCTAACTTTAAAGTGTTAAGAAAAAATAATCGACAAACCTGTACTTTTTCACCAGCATCATTTCTCATACAAATGTCATATCCTTCGTTTTTCTTGAAAATTTCTGTTGTAATCTTTCTTCTTGTAATATTTTTGCTGCACACTAGTCCTGTAACAAATGCCCGTTTCTCTTGCCAAGTCTTTAAATCTTTCCAAAAATAATCGAAAACTTTTTTTCTCTCATTTTCATGTATTTGACGACACATATAAGTACGTGCACTTTTTTTTATTATTTTGTTATGTTTACAACGATCTTTAACTATTCTTCCAGCACGTTCTACATTTAGCTTTGCTTTTTATTCTTTTCTAGTATATCCTTTGTAAATAAGCCCTTGCACTCTCTTGTTTCTTGTTTTTTTTCTTGCTTGTGAAATTGAGCTTTTCTGCGTATTCCGTTGATTCTTTTCACACACATTCCCTTCATTTTCTTCATGCAAACTCACTTCATTTTCTTCATGCACATTCCCTTCGTTCTCTTTATGCACATTACTCTCTTCATTCATATGATTTTTATTACTTCCGTGAGTAGGATTTTCCGCCAGGTAATTAGTATTGTGTTCATCATTTTCATATACTACTACATAATCACCCTCAACATTTTCAGTGTCCTCTAGTGATGGATCAATTGCAATATCAACCATCCCGAACATATCAGATAAACATTCAGTATTATTATTGGAAGAGACTATACTCAATGTAGGTTCGTTAATAATTTTCATTAAGTCATCATTAGGTGTAATTATAAATTTTCTATTTTGTTTGTATGGGCACAACTGGTATCAGTAGGGATATTGATATTAAGATTAGGTGGTGTATGTCGATTTAGCTTAATCCCTGTGGGTGCAAGAACTGCCGCAGGAAGGCTGCCATCTCTGGCCATATTCAAAATATGAAGAGAGCGGTTATTCACCTAGAAAAAATGAAAACCTCATGATAATAATCTGCTGCAATGATAATTTTATCATTAAACAATAACAAAGCAAGATTCATTTAAATTGAAAAGTGAGGTTAAATCATGATGAATAAGTTTTACGAATTACATCCAATAGTTATAAAGTATTTTATCATACTTTTAAACTTACCATTCTTGTAAACGCCTCACTAGTCACGTTTTGAAGTAGCTTCAACTGAAAATCCACAAAAAAACTTCTAATTACAAGCGAAACACGTCGTATAACACAAAGGAACAATCTGCCAAGTGACAGTTCTCTCACAAATGGCGCGAAGGTAAATGTCAGTAATATCAGCTATGTGCGTACCTTGCACATAACAGTTATTCCGAAAATCGATAACATAGTAGGTATTTATATTCAAGTATACCAGGAAGTAGACTCACTTTGTTACAAAACTGTTAGTTTCAGTGCACGTAGCAGGTATTTCTGCACCAGAAGCAATAAAAACTCAATTTTCCTCAAATTTGCACATAGCAGGATTTGCACTAACAACGACGATATATTATATCATTTTTGCATTTTTTATTGAAATATGATGCATGTTTGTAACAACAACAAAAATCAAGACGCAGTCATCAAATGTTTCAAATTTCAATAACTCAATTTGCTATTAACCCAAGGTTTGTTGGCTAGGAAATCAATTTTCTCGGAAACATTTTAAGTTTATTTTCGGATCTTTTTTACATTTTCAAAAATAAGTTATTTTAATGAAATATTGTGCATTCTTTCTACTATATAAATTATACCGGTAACCAGATTGATGCCTGCTTGCATTAGAGAGACATATTTGACATTAAAAATATTTTTATGCAAATTCACTTCCATAACGCACTTTCTGCGCCCAGAATTTTATTTAAAATGTGTTGCGGTGATTTGGGTTCTGCAAGTGTGCTTAAAGTCTAATCCTCATACTGCAAATATTACAGTATATTTTAAAGTATATTTCTTCCGACTTGACATATTTAACGTACTGTTTGTAGCCTTTCCCTTGCCAGCATAATACAGAATAACTTATTAACCTTGTTACAGAACAATACCGCAGTGCAATATTTAATCGCTACTAGTTTGTGGAATCCTTGGATACCGTCTCGAGATAATCAGTCCCCTGCGTACATAAGTGAATATTTTATAGTTGAGGTTTGTATGCCTGTCTTACTGTTAGTACTACTGGAAACTGACTGTCTTGCTGTTAAAGACCATTCACAACTATTCAGACATTCTGAAGCTAGAACAACGGCTTTCGAATACAGTTCAATTAGAAATGGCTGTTCCTGACAACGCGCTCAAGTATCTCATCACGTAATTGTGGTTTAATCTTATTCACCGAATGATGATTTATTATATAAGTTGTTTGTATAAGTTTTAATGATAAACCTATACCATAAATACTCAACAATAAAGCAGGCTAGGCGACTAACAGACTTTATTTATTTTTAGCCTTTTGGGTACATCTCTATTATGTAAACCACAACACATGAGTTTTAAAGAAAAGACCGTAGTTGAAACAAACTAGAAACAAACAAAAATCGGAACGCAGGGAGTGCGTTATGGCAGAATTTTTTTAATGCTATAAATTTTAACAACACAATTTTCTATTAACCTAGAAACTTTAGTTTTAGTATAGTATATCTACCAGGGCACCATGTCTATAACATTTGTTTAAAATAGCCTAATTATTTTTCGAAATATAAAAATTTTTATAATCTTTTGCCAAAACTGGTCCAATTGGCCTCGTAACAAACTTATCCAAGCTATCAGCCAAATGAAGACATTATGCTTACAAACAATTATAACCATTTAAGTGAATTGGAAGGGGGCGCATTGTTAGCATGTGGGAAGCCTGTTTTTCAATAAAACTAATTTCGGACCGCATAGGACGCAGTGTTACAGTGTTGGTCCAGGTGGTCTGAAAAAGGAATCCATAACTGTCGTTATGGATCTGAGCCACCTTAAGCAACTTCAATACGGAAAGATCGTCCTTTGAGGATTGCGGCTTTACAAGACATAGTTTCCACAACAGGATCGATTAGAAATTATGGGTTAGGAGAGTCTCTATGGCAACAATATATCGCTTAATACGCGCTTTTGGGCTTTGCTCGTATAGACCTTTTTAATGTATCCCACTGACATCTCGACATCGTGCTGTTCGGCTTGAGTCGTATAACGACAGAACAAATTTTAATAGTGAATAGAACCGTGCTATGTTCTCTGACGAGTCCCGATTCTGTCCTTGGATCCATTGTTGTCGTAGAAGAATAAGACGATTACGTGGAGATCGCACAAAAATTAGAATATGCTGTGGAATGGCATACGACCCTTACACGGGGGGTGAAGAAAATAACCTAATCCTTATTCCATGGCCTTCAAGCTCCCCAGACTTGTCACCAATCGAACTTGAGTGGGATATGATTGGAAATGGGTTGGGTAATTTACTATAACAACCAAATTACTTAGTTGACTTTCGTCATCGATTTCAAGAAGCCTTCAATGACATTAGTAGGTAATGCGGCACTTTGAGCAGACAGTGACGTCACAGGAAGTGACGTCACGGCGCCGGCGCCACGCCCTGGCGCCTGCCCTGGCGCCGGCGCCTGCCCTGGCGCCTGCCCTGGCGCCTGCCCTGGCGCCTGCCCCGGCGCCTGCCCCGGCCCCGGCGCCTAGCCACGCCCCGGCGCCAAGCCCCGGCGCCGGCGCCCAGCCACGCCCTGGGCCAGACAGTCACATCCGTGTTATTCCTAAGGTCATTGACCTGTCTAGGAAACTGTGACGTCACACGACTTGGGCCAGACAGTCACATGCAAACATTTCAAAAGTGTCTAACCTATTACTTCAAATTATTATATTTTGAAAAAAACCATTTGGAGCAGGTGAGTTTCGAACCCGGGGCATTCAGATGGGAGGCAACGATGCTACCCGTTGAGCTAAGCAGACGCTTATTAATTTATTGTTTTAGGTTGGTATATATATACGACTACAAACAAACCATACATGTAACATAATTAAAGTTTATTATTAGACAAATGGATGATTTACAAAATAATGTTTAATATTAGAGGCTGCTGAACCAAAACGGAGGAAAATGGCGGAATGAAAGATGGAAGCCTGTGATACCTTAAGCTGACATTATAAAAATGGCGGGCTTTCGTTGATAAAGATGGTGCAAGGATGGATGAAGACTTATTTAAAGATACGTCACTCCAACCTAGCCGACAAATGAGAGTGTAGACATAAGACATAATAATTAATATGTTTAATATTAGACAGACTAGAACGTCACAATTGTTATATGGGTAGGTTCTAAAAATAACACACAGAGGTCGCTGGCAAAACAAAAGAAGGAAGTTCAGAAACAAAATAGACAACAGGTTCAACCGTGAGATGTACGATGGAACCAATACATGCACGGTGTTAAGGAGGCCAAATCAAATTGGAATATACAATAAAATGGCCACTTCCGGTCTAAACTTTAAATCCTTGTATCTTTTCAACGACAAGTGATAGAAATGAACCGACTTTAAAAATATATCGTTTCGTAACAAGGTCTACAAGAAACCGAGATAAAAAACTTTAAACCCTTATCGCGGAAGATCCGTGAGATGTACGAGAGAACCAACACATGCACGGTGTTAAGGAGGCCAAATCAAATTGGAATATACAATAAAATGACCACTTCCGGTCTAAACTTTAAATCCTTGTATCTTTTCAACGACAAGTGATAGAAATGAACTGACTTCAAAAATGTATGTTTCATAACAAGGTCTACAAGAAAATGATATAAAAAACTTTAAACCCTTATCGCGGAAGATCCGTGAGATGTACGAGAGAACCAACACATGCACGGTGTTAAGGAGGCCAAATCAAATTGGAATATACAATAAAATGGCCACTTCCGGTCTAAACTTTAAATCCTTGTATCTTTTCAACGACAAGTGATAGAAATGAACTGACTTTAAAAATATATCGTTTCGTAACAAGGTCTACAAGAAAATGAGATAAAAAACTTTAAACCCTTATCGCGGAAGATCCGTGAGATGTACGCTGGAACCAACACATGCACGGTGTTAAGGAGGCCAAATCAAATTGGAATATACAATAAAATGACCACTTCCGGTCTAAACTTTAAATCCTTGTATCTTTTCAATGGAAAGTGATAGAAATGAACTGACTTTAAAAATGTATCGTTTCGTAACAAGCTCTACAAGAAAATGAGATAAAAAAACTTTAAACCCTTATCGCGGAAGATCCGTGAGATGTACGCTGGAACCAACACATGCACGCTGTTCAGCAAAGCAAACTCTATAAAACATATTCAATAAAAAATGTTACTTCCGGGTAGACACTTCCGGTATAGCTATTCTTAGAGCTACATACATGTGTGACACATCAAAATAATCGTCTTGTTGAACAGAAGAAATATAATATTTAAGTAAGTCAGAACAAGCTGTGTTAACACCTAAAACCAACACACTCTCTCTTGTGTAGTAGGTATAGATGGTATGGTATGGTATGGTTTATTTGGAGACTTTCACCTAATTATCGATAAGAACACTGGTTATTTTAATGCGACTAAGCTGTGTAAAAATGGTGAGAAAAGATTCAGACATTGGCTGGAAAATAAGAAAACTAAAAGAGTTGATTATCTATTACAACGGTCAGCTAAAGAAACAGTCTATGTACCAATCAATACCGATACCCTTAATATTTCAACCGAAGGTGTCCACTTAGAGTCACATCTAGGGGGCCGGAATTCCGGCCCCCTAGATGTGCTGGAAGCAACATCTCAACTAACACCTACAACCGCTACATACTTACACCTAAAACCAACACACACTCTCTTGTGTAGTAGGTATAGATGGTATGGTATGGTATGGTTTATTTGGAGACTTTCACCTAATTATCGAATGGAAACATCCTATAGAGTTTCCGGAGGATGTAGATAGCGGTTAATTAATCGTTGGAAACATCTGGTCCTAATGTGTTTTCCGAAGGATGTAGATAGTGTTCTCAGATTTTTAACAGTCAACCAACCAGAAGAATACAACCAATTAAAGTAGAGGGGGGAAAACCTATTTAACATCAGAGTTTACGATAGCAAGTTTAGTTTAAAAGTTCTAGCTATGAAAGCTGCTTGGAATTGTTGTGCTGAAACAATGTGTGACGAAAACGATGGTCCTGATTTCCGTGAACATCATAGGAAAAAGTTATTGTTTAACAAATATCAAGATGATACTAGGATGCTAATGGAAACAACTTTCAACATCAGAAGATCTGTAAAATTAGTAACTGGTGTTAGTGCAAGAAATGAGTTCACAATACTTGTGAAATTTGTTAACCCTTTGGCTCTAGATGAAGAAAATCAATATCTAGCATTGGAAGAGTGGCAGTTTTACGATTTTATGGATAACATACATGCATTATCTGCAAAGTGGTTTAAAGATAATGAACAAACTCATGCTGTAACTCAGACGAGCTACTGTCGAATCTCTTCTGCAACGATACTAGGTGAAAAAGTTTTATGTGTTAATAATTGTTTTACACATATGGTTATGTATCTAAATGAAGACACTGTAGAAAAGCTGGTGGAGCATGAGGAAATCATTAAGGAAAGATTTGAGTATGTAAGAGAAACACAGTTTGCTTGGATATATGACTGTTTTCTTCGCGACATCGTTCAAACATTAACAGAGCTGGGTAATTCAGATGTGAGTGCCGCGCAAACCATCCGAGTGATAAAAACCCTACTCAACAACATGTCTCCAACATTCAAGTATTACATGTCAGAGTGTTTGCATTACGCTCAAGAACAAGTGCTAACCGACATCAATAACCTCATCAATGGCACCACCTCTTAAAGCAAGCTTCGTCATCCTGACAGCATTGTGTCAAAATGTGTTTTACGTCTACAAACCACCAAATGTGAAAGAAGTGCGAATCTGTTTCGATGACTGCACCAAATGGTCTGGACTAACAAGAACATATCTGCACAACGATGAAGCGATTGAAGTTTCAACATACAACATGTCCAATATTAAAACTGATATAGTACATTATAAACTTATGTTTTTGTTTGATCATGGCACCCGAGGTGAGACAGCTGACTGGAGAACTCTTGTGTTAAATGATTCTTACCTGTTCACTTCAAATTATATTTCTATGTTTATATCAACTGGTTTTCTTATGTGTCTTGCCATATTTATGCTCATGTATTTTGGTTTTAAATATTACACTGTACTTAAAGATATTTATCGTAAACATATTTGTTAATAAAAATATATAACTGAAGATGTCTGTGTTTTATTCATTAGTTAAGCACCTATAGTTAAGATGAGATACAGTGAATCGTGCTCGTTACAAGTGAAAAAAGAGTGCTTTACGTAGTGAAATTCACAAATCTAAAGTGTGTGAACCGTGGGAAGTTGAACAAGTTTATATGTTAACTCAAGCTTTTAAAAACAGAATGGCTACCTATCGTATTAGTATGGATGGTAGTGATATACGACTTGCCATGGAAAGTGTGAAGCAGAAATTGTTTCATTTGATGGAGGCTGCTTTAGCCAAACACGATACAGTTAAAATGAATCTAGAATTGTTTGGTTTGTATGTGCTCCAAAGTCGAAATAAAAAAAAAAAAAGAAATGAAGTCATTTAATACTAAAAATATAAAAATATCACAGTGGCAACTAACTTTGAAAATATATATCAAGAATTTTACTGAGGAGGTTTACACAAAAGCTTTAGAGTTTGCTGAAAGGTGATAGCGGATGGATGTTGGAAAGACTAATGTGGTTGGAAATTAATATTAATAAATGTATTTAAAAGTAGATTAAAATAAAAAAACAGATATATTTTACAACGTTTGTTTTATTATGGCATTAAGCTTACAATATAAGTAAATAATGATATACAGTTATTTATGCTACAGATACATTTTCTATTATATCCTAAAGTATGATCCATACACAAAGGAGTATCAGGCACTAACTTTGGACAGCGTTCACTGGTTTCCAGGTTGATAACATCCACTTGATAACCACAGGTTGATAGTAAATGTAACAAAAACCTTTGCTTGTTTTCACCTTTAACATAAATTCTGTCAACACGTTGGGCTATAATATGTTTTGCTATTATGTTTGGTAATTCTTCTAAATTGATATCACCACAATTATAGTCAAGGCAATGGTGTTGTGTTTGTAGAAACTTCACTTGCTTGATTATGTCTGCAGACAGTAAACGTAATGGTGTATGCGGTTTAAAAACACAATGCACTGTTTGGAAACCATTATAAATCACAAACTCTTTAGGTGTAAATTCAGGCAGACAAAAACCCTGAGTATCAACGACCACGAACCTCATCGTGAAAGTGATTGCAACATCCTTGCAGCTACATTATATAGCGTACGATGTTGGAGAGTGGGGCATACTCGATGACGCAATCATGTATAATTACACAAAAACATTTTGTGTGATTGGGAAAGTTGGTAGTACTTTCCATTTCCAATTTGATATCCACAGTAGAAGGTTTTATAGAGTCGCTATACTTGGAGCAATCAAATACAAACATGGGATATTTTAGGAAAGACTTGTAATCCAAGGTAGGCTGTGGTTCTCTGCCAACATACGAACGTTGAAATTCAATCATGTTTTTATATGCCTCGACGTAATTTGCTTGGTTAAAGTTCAGGTTCATACCCTCTGTGGGGATTTGTTTCGAATTTAAGTGAAGTCTTATATCTCGAATACCCACATGATCAAACTCGTTGATGTCTTTTCTAACGTTACTGTATCGATCTGTTTGGAATATCACAATAACAAATCTGGGTCGTTCAGTGTTTGAGGATGTCTTAATAGACCACAAGTCTTTCGTTGAATTATTTAGATTTGGTAATTCATACATCTCCCATTTTCTATATGGTATAAGGATTTTCTTATCTAGAGCAATCGACTTTAATAATTGCTGCTGTATAACTTCACTAGGGTGGATATGTTTCACCTGCAGAGCCATATACTCAATGTTAAACTTTAATGCTTTATCTGCATCTGCGGCACCAACCAAAATAAAGCAATTTCTATCATTCTGAGCTCTAGTGAGACGTAGAAGCAATTTACTGAAAAGCACTCTTTTATAGTCTTTGAAAATATTACACAAGTAGCTAAGAGGTATGCAGTAGCAAAAACGTTCATTTTTTAACATCACATTGTTTTCGGTTGGATGCCATCCCGCTGGAATCAGAGCTCTTGCTTCATCACTGTTTGCTTCCAAAAGTGTTCTAATTGATGTAACTATACCAGGATTTCTAACATGTTCAATAATCTGATTACACATTTCAACCGCAATAGAGGAAAACAAATGAGCTGCTGCATTAGACGTTACTTCTACAGTTCCAATCGTACCACTCGTCTCGATACTACCATTTATCAGTAGAACAGATGAAGACCAATCGTAAAAAATATCTTGTTGATTGATTGCAAACTCACAGGTATCATTATGGTCAAACGATCTGGTTTGAGGAGCGTATGTGTGTATTTCTTCCCCTCTGATTGACTCGTCGTGCACAGGGTCTGCGAATATATGTAGTTTGCTTAACATCGTAACCCAATGATTGTAGAAACTGTATGTTCTCCCAAGATAGAACCGCTTTCGACTCAGGTAGCGAAGATACTGAAGCTGGAGCGGTTTGATTACTACTATTTATAATCAGCATAATATGTTGGTGTCTCTTTCAACTCCAATATCACAATGATCTCCTCACCTTGAAAGTTCACAGGTACTGAATTCTGATCGATAATGTTTACATTTATATGCGAAATGATACGTGTGGTAAGAGGCATAAAAACCTTACTATATGGTTTTATATCAATCGCATAACCAGGGTCTACCATAGGAGCAAACTCATATACTGTATGTGTAGGTTTTCCATCGTGGTAAGAACCATCTACTATGTTGCATTCCAAACGAATCGTCTTTACTCGTACAATTTCTACGGGTAAATTGGAAACGTAAAGTTTACCTGTAGCAAGACGTTGTTTAGAAAATCCCAATATTGGTGCTATCGAAGCGTCGGTAGAAAAGTCTATATCATACTGACATGTAATCTCACATTTCAAAGTGTTGTTGTTGGCTTTTAGCGAAAACAGTTTTACCACATCGATGTTGTGTTCTACTGCAGGATCCAGATGTTTATCTTTAATATAACGTCGTAACAACTCATTCTGAATGTATTTCTCGATATCACTGATTTCATATGAACCATCTGGAATACTTATTTCTTGTCGAATCTTTCTACCACTCACAGCAGAAAAATAATGAAACTTATTACACCCACGTTCTATGTTTGGTATAGTGTTATATGTATGAAAGTTTGCAAGCGCGAGCGAATACTCAAAGTGTGGTTTTAATACTAACGGTGGAAATATTTCCATCGATAAAGAGGACGAAGAACCCTTCAAAGCAAACGTACGCGCCATGACTGAAACACAGATACTACTGTTTAAGTCTTTTATTTAAAAATTTTAAACATAAGTGACCACAATTATAAGTATTATACTTTTGATATACATCATGATTATACAATATAGTACAGTTTTTCAGATAATACAACAGTTCAGTTGGCGGCTTCAAGTTTCCATATGAGTCAAAGTACACGGCCGTGTCACCACGTTTCTTAACTGCAACCCAATGACTACCTGGCTCTTTGTTGGTTTGCAAATTCATGATAAATGATTCATTCTTGCGTGATCCATTCGATGGTAAAGTATCTCGCATGTATACACCTCTAAAATATGGAATTTTCATTTTACCAGCAAATTTCACAAGATCTATATTTGTTAGAGGTCTTGCTGGTAAACACTTTACACGTTTTTTGGTTTATGTAAATATAAACCGAAACCGCTTCGCTGTTTCTTCATATACAAGCCACTACCTCGGTGACCAACAGCAATAGCCTCCATCGTTTGGTTATGACGTTTTGCTTCTTCCAATTTTTGTTTGGCTGATTTAGCATCGTTCACGGCTTTAGCAATACCCGCAGCACCACCACCTAGAGCTCCCAGCGCTGATAGACCACCAAAAATTAAAGGTAGTAGTGGAAGGAAACCGCCACTTTTCGGTACTGGAATAACTCTGGGTGTCTTGACTTTCTTACGACCGCCAGCATTTTTAATTACTTTTCTCGCTACATGTAGTAAATTTTTTACAGATGGAACTTCCGCACCCACAGCTATGGCACCTTTCATTAAATTTATTATGTTTTTAAATGGTATTTTACCGCCACATTTTACTTTTTTACTGCTACGTTTACGTTTGGTTGCCGTCTTTGGGGTTAAACCCATACCAAGCTTTCTTTTAACTTTCATAGTGTTTGTAACACCCCAAGCAGCTAACTTTTCACCAAAACTTGCGTCCTTCGACTTTACTCTCTCCCAAGCTCGGTTCTCCAGCACCTCGTCAGCTCGATGTCTATCACTCAACTGTTTTGATTGAGAGTATGCGATATCGTGATCTCGACAAGCACGATCTAAAGGATTGATACCTTGATCACCTCTTGCTAAACGTTCTTTAAGTTTAGTACCCGGGCCACAAAATTGATAACCAGGAACATGCAGCTCAACAGGTAATTTGTTGATGGTAGTGTTAACAAGACCTTCACCTTGGCACACCAACATTTATACTGCTAATGAGGTATGATAAATCTAAGTATTTATATAGATGATTGCACTCGTAAAAGTTTTAGTTTAGTTAACGATGCGTATTGTTAAACACGCAAAAGCTACCCTACCAGTCACAAACATAGATGATGTTGTTACCATTCCATCACCTAAACAGCAAAGACATGGACTTCTTTTACCAAACACAGTTAGATGTTTGATATGTGGTCCAAGTGGATGTGGTAAAACAAATGTTATGCTAAGTTTGTTGTTTGAACCCAACGGTTTAAAATTTCAAAACGTATACGTATACTCAAAGTCTTTATATCAACCTAAATACAGTATGTTGAAGGAGGTGTTGGATGCTACGAAAGGTGTTGGATACTATCCATATAGTGAAAACGAGGAGATATTAGATCCTGCAGATGCAAAGAGTAATTCAATTTTTATATTTGATGATGTAGCTTGTGATAAGCAAGATAAAATAAAATCGTATTTTTGTATGGGTAGACATAAAAATATTGATAGTTTCTACTTATGTCAGACATATAGCAAAGTTCCGAAGCAATTGGTGCGTGATAATGCTAACATTATAGTTTTATTTAAACAAGATGAAACTAATCTTAAACATGTGTATGATGATCATGTAACTACCGATATGAGTTTTGAAAAGTTCAAGCTCCTTTGTGGTGAATGCTGGCAAAACAAACATGATATGGTGGTTGTCGTTAAAGATTCTGATTTAACACAAGGAAGATACCGCAAAGGGTTTGATCACTTTATATATCTCAGTTGACTGGAAAACGCTAGTATTAAGTTGTTCGACATAGAGTAAACATGTCGAAAAAATCTAAAGCTGCTCGTCACCGTAAAATAGTAGCACCACCAAATATACAACGTAAAATAGCTGATCTATCAAAGATAATTCGAAAGAAATATTTAGCTTTGAAGCTTGGCAAAACAGAGACAGATGAAACATTACATCGTTTATATAAACCCATCTTAAAACCTTTGAGTGATATATCGAAAAACACAGCATTGGCTACTGTTCAACACCAGCCGACTAAAACTACCACATCATTAGCTACTACTCAACAGAAACCTGCTACATTATTGGCTACTACTCAAACAACTGAACAGAAACCGACTAAAACTGAAGTTGATGTCAAACCAACAGCAGCAAAAGAGGAAATTCCATTCCTTAGTGATGATGAAACGTTTGAATTGGAGGCGGAGGCACCAGAACCTGAATTATGGGCTACTAAAGCTTATAGAAAATTAGATGCTGCTGCAAATACACCAAAAGCAGTGTACGAACGAATGTTAAGTTCCTATCCAATAGTTGTTAGATATTATGTTGATAAATATTTTACAGATAATCATTCCTGTGATCAAACATATGGTGTTACTTATGATAAAGCTACCAACACTTGGATGCTTGGAAACAAACCTATTAAATTTGTTGTTACTAACGTAGATTTTAAAAATAGAGAAACCTTTCAAATTGTGGTTGGTGACAGAAGATATTACGGTACTAATCATCTGTTGGAATTGATATTTTTGAGAAAACCTGGTATGAGTGCTTTGAACAATCGGGAAGCTTTACGTGACTACGCAGACATAATGGCAACTACTAGTCTTCACAGAAAAGAGAACAATCCTAAAGAAGACGTTCTACGAAACACCTCTACCAAATATCAACATGTAATAAAACCAATTTTAGAAAAACAAGAAGGTGCTAGAGCGCGATCTTCCTCGGTAACTTTAGGCCGTGGTATGCCATACATGCTACATACCAAAAAACAGAAAGAGTATGTATACTGGGATGATATAAACGAGTTGGTTGATAGACTTAGACTGTTAGTAGCTTCTCAAGCAGCTGGTAATAACGCACACAACAACGAAATTCAGTCTATTATTGAAGAACTGAAGGAAGTGGGTGTTATATAAACAGACTTGTGTGTTTTTCACCATTTTCAAAATGCCGATCGATAAATTCGGACGTTCTGCAAAGAATTTAAAACATCTAAACAGAATTATTCACAGAGAAACATTTCCGAAAACTACAAGTGGTGATTTTGATGTGCAAAACCATAAGCTGTGTAACGTGGGTGACCCTGTTGAACCTACAGATGGTGTAAGTAAAAAATTTGTCGATGTATGGATAGACGACTATCAGAAAACTAAAGTTGACTATCAGAAAACTAAAACTGATTATAAGGTGAGCAAAGATGCTGTAGCACTTCAAATTGCTATACTGCTTGACGCTGTACATAAGCCGGAGTTGGAAGCTTTAAAAAAAGACTTTGAACATAAATTTAAAAACTATGATGATTTTAAACGTGAAGTCTATAACTCATTTCCACTTAAGACTGGTGTTGATCAATCACTACAAAAGCTGCAAGAGCAATTAATGAAAAATTATATGGATCTTAAACATGAAGCCTACAGCTCGTTTCCGCTTAAAACTAACATTGATGAAACATTAATTAGTCTTAAAGAGGATATCAAGGAGTACATACATCAAACAGTGTCTCCTCTCCATAAAACGTTTACTGCTATGGCTGATACCGCTATATCTAAACTTCAAAAAGATTATATAGATCTAGCAGTTTCAAAACTTGAAGCTGACTTGAAAAATACGTTTGCTACTAAAGACGATTTAAATCAAGCAGTGATTACGATTGAAAATAAACTTAAAAAAACGTTTGTGACTAAGGAGTATATCGATGGTGCTATCGAAGGGATAAATAGAAATTTAGTTCAGGAAGCAGTGGCAGCAGTTTGGGTTATGGTGGATAAACGGATATCAAAAATGGAGTTTAGTTGGAATCAAATAAAATAAGTTCAGTGTAAAAATGTCTATCGATAAGTTCGGACGTTCTGCAAAGACTCCCAGCTTCTTAAACAAAATTGTGCACAGAGAAACATTTCCGAAAACTACAAGTGGTGATTTTGATATGCAAAACCATAAATTATGTAACGTAGGTGATCCTATCGAGCCTGCTGATGGTGTGAATAGAAAATTTGTCGATGTGTGGGCAGATGAGTATAAGAAGAATAAAAATGAAGTATCACAGAGTCTTGTCGCTATAACCCTTGAAGCTGTACATAAATCAGAACTAGCTGCTCTTAAAAGCGAGTTTGAAAACAAATTGAAAAATTTAGACAAGACGATAGCTGCTCAAGTTTTAAAAGATATTGATGTGTTAAAGAATAACAAGTTGAAAAAGAAGCTAGGTGAGATAGACAGCAAACTAAAAGATTTACATGATAAGTGGATACTTTTAAATCCAACATCGCCATGAGACGCAAAACAGTTGAACCATCTGATACCAAAAAACAAATTATTGATGAGTTATATAAACCGGCAAGAATCAATTTTAAACGTAGACGTACAATAATCAAAGGTTTAAATGATTTGTGGCAGATTGATTTAGCAGAATTTACAGACTACTACAAAGACAACTCTGGTTACAAGTATATTTTAGTGGTTATTAATTGTTTTTCAAAGTACGTGTGGACTCGCCCTCTTAAATCTAAAACTGCTGGAGAGGTGACTAAAGCTATGGCTGATATTTTATCTACTAGTACAGCGCCCTCTAACATCCAGTCTGATCTTGGTCGCGAGTTCTATAACGCTAAATTTAACGCCTTAATGAAAAAATACAACATTAATCACTACAGCACTTATAGCGTGAAGAAGGCTGCAATAGTGGAAAGAGTCATACGTACCTTAAAAGAGAAGATATATAAAAATTTCAACTTGATTGGCTCCTACAAGTGGGTTAATACACTACCTGATGTCACTGCTACTTACAACGCTACTGTTCATCGAACAACTGGTGTAAAACCTCAAGATGTTAACAAGAAAAATGAAGAAGCTATCCTGAAACAAGTTTACTCGAATCTGAAAGTGTTTAACAAAAATAAATTTAAAGTGGGTGATGTTGTACGTCTAAGTAAAGCTAAAACATTATTTGAGAAAGGTTATACACCGCGTTGGTCAACGGAGCTGTTTAAAATCACTAAAGTTCACTGCACTAATCCAACCACCTATTTAATAGAAGACATGCAAGGCAAACCAATCAGTGGTGGATTTTATGAAGAGGAGCTACAAAAGACTGCAACCCCTGATTATTATTTAGTTGAAAGAGTAATCAGAAAGAAAGGCGCCAAGTCGTATGTGAAATGGCTTGGTTTTGATAAATCTCATAACTCATGGATAACTAGCAAAGATATAAAATAATTTGTATTACAATACTTTATAATAAAACAAACGTTGTAAAATATATGCTTTTATTAAAATAAACATTGTAAAATATGTGTTTTTTTTTTATTTCAACAACCTACTCAACACAAAGCTAAACGTAAAGTTTTCGTTATTAGCAAATTTATGACAAGTCGCTTAAATATAAGCAGTATTACAATTGATTTTCAATTTCTACAATCACTTTAGACGTTATAACACGTCTTTAAACTAAATATTTTCACAAGGAAATCTTGAAAGAGTATAGAAACTAATATTAGGAACGTTTGACTAGATAAGTACATAAAGAAGTAAATAAATAACTATATAGATAAGTACATAAAGAAGTAAATAAATAAGCCTAACCTAAATGAGCTGCCTTATGAAGACGAATTGGATTTTTTACAGGTATTGGCGAGCTGGATAAATATTTTAGATCGTAAAAAAAAAAAGTAGTCCTCGTTACTTTTTCACGATCTGTGTATGAAACCTCATAGCTGACGCAAGTTTTTGTGAAATTAACCGTTAACCACTATCTACATCCTCCGGAAACTCTGTAGGATGTAGATAGTGGTTAATTAGTTGTTGGAAACATCCTATAGAGTTTCCGGAGGATGTAGATAGCGGTTAATTAGTCGCCGGAAACATCTGGTTCTAATGTGTTTTCCGGAGGATGTAGATAGTGTTCTCAGATTTTTTTATTTTTAAACAGTGTTGACACATATCCTTGTAAAAATTATTCAATAAAACGAATATATTTTTTACAATTTCTTTATTACAATTTATACATTTAAAATTTGCGATAGTTTACAATATCATTAAGTACGTGTTGGTATTTTGTAACAAATTCACATACCATGCTTAAAGTATCACTATATCTTTCTCTAGCTACGAAAAAGGCACATCTAATTAGGGAAATGTCTCTAAATTTAGCTAATTCGGTCCTTAAATCATTAGCAAACATCTTCAAATTAAAGAAACTTTTACAGCTTAGTTCTAACAATAAATCCTTAGCTACACATCCGATATCTTCTAGTATTTTAAGTGATTGAATTGACAAGTTAAAATTAATTACATATTCCTTACCACAGAGTTTCAGCTTAAAACTTACAGTTTTTCTTTGTGATTTAACAAGATAATTGGTTAAAGTATATGTTTCACTAGTTTCTATAGATTTGTTTTCCAAATTGTAAATTATCGTAGGTAATACGTTTAAAAATTCTTCAAATGTCCACACATCAAAAAACACAGGTATATTAGAGTTTTTCTGAGATAATTTAATTAACGGCAAAAAATTTAAAACTGGATTAACGCCAATGCTAAGCAGCTTCTCGCCGTTCGACGTAAGAGAAAAAGTTGTTTGACACATCAGTTCACAGTCTTCTGTTTTCAATTTTTTCTCGATGTTTTTATTATTGATTTCCACCAGCTTCTGATTGAAAATATCTTCTTGCGTAGGCTGATAGGGTGTTTGTAGGTTTGTTGGATATGCTGCATTAATTATATTTTCTATAGCCTGATTCTGCTGCTCATCAACTTCTGCTGTTGGATATAATGTACAAAGTTCACTTATCATGTTTTCCAACGTTTTTGGTTCTTCTTTTGGAATAATACTTTCTATTGCATCACCCAGTAAGACGTCTTGTAGCACTTTAAGTTTTTTACCACCACTATTTTCTGCTTTAGCAGATTTTCGTTTTCTACCGTTGTTCACCATATTATACTCGGTCTGCTTCAGTTTTCAACTAAATGCTCCGTTTGAAATTATCAACTTTTATACTTATCTAATTATTATTATTACTCTTACAGCTGAGCTTTGTTGCCGTGTTGAGTTTTATTGCTTTTAACTTACTATGTGAATCAAGACGATTCATTTAATACCAAACACGTAGGACTTTAATAAACAAATTACTTGTACGCATGCTCTAGCCGCCATATTTACACACGTCATTTAAATGGTGATCTTCGTTTAAGAATAGATGCATAGATGTGAAACCGTGATCGATACACAAGGCTTTTTTTTTCACTTAGCACCTTTGAATAGGTTATGTGACAGTAATTAAGATGATGCACTATAAAGCTATTTTGGCTCGTCTTCACCTTTAAGATATTTCCTATACAGCTCACGTATGTTGTCTAGGAAATCGTAAAAATCCCACTCTTCCAATGCCAAATATTGGTTTTCTTCATTCAACGCCAACGGATTGACAAATTTCACAACATTTGCAAAGTCGTTTCTTGCACTGATGCCGGATGTTGTTCCCTCCACCACAAACGTCGGTTGAATGGTTCTGAGTGGTTTCCTGGTAAATTTTACAAATCTATTGCGATCACTAAATACTTTAACATATTTCGTGCTACACTGCATGATCATCCAGATATTTCTGCCAGACTTTAACAAACTTGTCTACAACAACACAATCTTTGTTCTCATATCTATCCCAAGCAGCATTGGTTGGAAGACTGTCGAAATATTCGTTACAAATTGTATATAACATGTCGGTGACGTCTGTACGGTGAAGTTTTCGTGTTAGAAAATTAATGGATTTAGTACGTTCAGCATCATCATCATTTAAATTAGAACTGTGCTTTAATATATCGTTTAGGTGGTCTGCAACCTTGTGGATGTCATCACAGCTTGAAAACTCAAATTCTTTATTAAACCCTTCTCTCATCGTTTCGAGTGTTTCTTGTTTGAGTTCTTCCTCGCAGGGCGGTTCAATTTCAATGTTCGTTGTTTCGAGTGTGACCTCATCAGCATCATAATAATATTTGTATTGATTTTTTGCTTCTTCGGGTAAATATTTAAAAAATGGTTCACTTAACAGGGCCCCCGGTTGGTGTTGAATGAGTGCCACAGCAAAATATTGTGTTGAACAAAATCCACTTAAATATAAGTCACACAACTCTACCATATGTCTATTTTCATATTCTTCGGCTTCGGACTTACGCCCGTCTCGATAAGCTTGTTTTTGTATCTGTAACACTAACAGTCTAACTTTTGTGGTGTCGTTCTCACTATTCATTCTTGTTTCATCTGTATACCACTGGGCTTTTGTATAAACTAAATAGCCTCTGTGTGGACGGTTTGTTTATCGTAATAACGTATGTATTGATGTTTTGCTTCTTCGGGTAAATACTTGAAAAACGGTTCACTTAACGGGGCCCCCGGTTGGTATCGAATGAGTGCCAAAGCAAAAAATTGTGTAGAGCAGAACCCCACTTAAATATATGTCACACAACTCGACTATATGTCCGGCTTCATAATTTTCTCCTTCAGAATCACGTTCGTCGATAAAGGCTTCTTCTTGTATCTTTAACACCAACTGTTTTAATTCAAATTCACAGTCTTCTTCAAACAATCTATTTTTGTGTCCATACCATAAGACACTGTTAAACGACATGGTACAACAACTAATAAGATAACCGAACTTGCTCACTTATTTATATAATAAGCTAAAATACATGGATGATGTCATCCTTTCGGTTTGTACTAGACAAGCTCAAACACGAGTAATGGGGGTGATTGAACAGATATAACACAAGATAACATTCACCAAGGTCATCAACTGACACGTTATTTACCCTAAGCGGGCCTCTCTCTTGCGTATATTAAACAGATACACAGACAAGTTCAAACACAAATAATGGGGTGATGTCATTCAACGGAAATTACACTAGATAACGACCGTACAGACAAAGCTCAAACAGGTTTGTGGAACAGGTTTGTGGATGATGTCATACTTCTAACGGCTGTATTCTAGACAAGCTCAAACACGAATACCATTTACCCATCAAGGGGCCCCCTACAGTATGTTTCTGAACTTCATGCGAAATCTAATAGTCTAATATTAAACATATTAATTATTATGTCTTATGTCTAATAACAAAAGCTTTATGAATGGTTTGTTTTAATGGGGGACGTAACTTTAAATCATTTTATCTCATTTTCTTGTAGAGCTTGTTACGAAACGATATATTTTTAAAGTCAGTTCATTTCTATCACTTTCCATTGAAAAGATACAAGGATTTAAAGTTTAGACCGGAAGTGGTCATTTTATTGTATATTCCAATTTGATTTGGCCTCCTTAACACCGTGCATGTGTTGGTTCCAGCGTACATCTCACGGATCTTCCACGATAAGGGTTTAAAGTTTTTTTATCTCATTTTCTTGTAGAGCTTGTTACGAAACGATACATTTTTGAAGTCGGTTCCTTTCTATCACTTGTCGTTGAAAAGATACAAGGATTTAAAGTTTAGACCGGAAGTGGCCATTTTATTGTATATTCCAATTTGATTTGGCCTCCTTAACACCGTGCATGTGTTGATTCTCTCGTACATCTCACGGATCTTCCGCGATAAGGGTTTAAAGTTTTTTATCTCATTTTCTTGTAGACCTTGTTACGAAACGATATATTTTTAAAGTCAGTTCATTTCTATCACTTGTCGTTGAAAAGATACAAGGATTTAAAGTTTAGACCGGAAGTGGCCATTTTATTGTATATTCCAATTTGATTTGGCCTCCTTAACACCGTGCATGTGTTGGTTCTCTCGTACATCTCACGGATCTTCCGCGATAAGGGTTTAAAGTTTTTTATCTCATTTTCTTGTAGAGCTTGTTATGAAACATACATTTTTGAAGTTAGTTCATTTCTATCACTTTCCGCTGAAAAGATACAAGGATTTAAAGTTTAGACCGGAAGTGGCCATTTTATTGTATATTCCAATTTGATTTGGCCTCCTTAACACCGTGCATGTGTTGGTTCCAGCGTACATCTCACGGATCTTCCGCGATAAGGGTTTAAAGTTTTTTATCTCATTTTCTTGTAGACCTTGTTACGAAACGATATATTTTTAAAGTCGGTTCATTTCTATCACTTGTCGTTGAAAAGATACAAGGATTTAAAGTTTAGACCGGAAGTGGCCATTTTATTGTATATTCCAATTTGATTTGGCCTCCTTAACACCGTGCATGTATTGGTTCTCTCGTACATCTCACGGATCTTCCGCGATAAGGGTTTAAAGTTTTTTATCTCATTTTCTTGTAGACCTTGTTACGAAACGATATATTTTTAAAGTCGGTTCATTTCTATCACTTGTCGTTGAAAAGATACAAGGATTTAAAGTTTAGACCGGAAGTGGCCATTTTATTGTATATTCCAATTTGATTTGGCCTCCTTAACACCGTGCATGTGTTGGTTCCAGCGTACATCTCACGGATCTTCCGAGTCTTCGACCAATACCATTATTCTCGCTTATCAACCTTCACTCTCATTTGTCGGCAATACCATTATTCTCGCTTATCAACCTCACTCTCATTTGTCGGCTAGGTTGGGGTGACGTATCTTTAAATAATGGAGTCTTCAACCATCTTTATCAGCGCACCATCTTTAAGAACGAAAGCCGCCATTCTTTATCAGCGAAAGCCGCCATTTTTATAATGTCAGGGATGTCAGCTTAAGGTATCACAGGCTTCCATCTTTCATTCCGCCATTTTCCGCCATTTTGGTTCCTCCGTTTTGGTTCAGCAGCCTCTAATATTAAACATTATTTTGTAAATCATCCATTTGTCTAATAATAAACTTTAATTATGTTACATGTATTGTTTGTTTGTAGTCGTATATATATATACCAACCTAAAACAATAAATTAATAAGCGTCTGCTTAGCTCAACGGGTAGCATCGTTGCCTCCCATCTGAATGCCCCGGGTTCGAAACTCACCTGCTCCAAATGGTTTTTTTCAAAATATAATAATTTGAAGTAATAGGTTAGACACTTTGGAATGTTTGCATGTGACTGTCTGGCCCAAGTCGTGTGACGTCACAGTTTCCTAGACAGGTCAATGGCCTTAGGAATAACACGGCTAAATGTAAATGTGACTGTCTGGATGTGATTGTCTGGCACAAGTCATGTGACGTCACTGTCTGGCCAAAGACAGGTCAATGACCTTAGGAATAACACGGATGTGACTGTCTGGCCCAGGGCGTGGCTGGGCGCCGGCGCCGGGGCTGGCGCCCGGGGCGTGGCTAGGCGCCCGGGGCGTGGCTAGGCGCCGGGCCCGGGGCAGGCGCCGGGGCAGGCGCCGGGGCAGGCGCTGGGGCAGGCGCCAGGGCAGGCGCCAGGGCGTGGCTAGGCGCCAGGGCGTGGCTAGGCGCCAGGGCGTGGCGCCGGCGCCAGGGCAGGCGCCAGGGCGTGGCGCCAGGGCGTGGCGCCGGCGCCGTGACGTCACTTCCTGTGACGTCACTGTCTGCTCAAAGTGCCGCATTACCTACTGACATTTCTCAGTTTAATGCATGTATCTGTATTGACAAAACCAGATATTACTTTTGCTGTTAATTTTCTGTAAATTTAACAACTCCTATTCAGAATCACACCGGAAATGTGCCAAAAGAAATTTAAGGTATTTGAAAGGTACAAAGTCTTTATGTTGGGAATATGTTGATAATGATCCATCTCTAGTAGGATACGTCGATTTAGATTTTGCTAGCAACAGTTATGAAAGAAAATCCTTTACAGTTTTTACTTTTAAATGGGCAGCTGGGGCCATTTCATTGGAATGTAGGAAACAAGCAAAAGTAGCTTTGAGCAGTACGGAAGCCGAATATATGGCCATCATAGAAGCTTCAAGGGAGAGTATGTATTTGAAGAATATTTTCTCCCTGCTTTTAGGGTTGTATCACTGTATCACTATTTCTAATGACAATCAAAGTACTCAAAAGTTGGCTACAAATCCTTTAATACATAAAAGTTCCAAACATATTGACGTACGATACCCCTTTACCCGAGAAGTGATTTCAAATAAATGGTGTGTTTTGAAATATTCACCCACAAATGAAAGGCTGGCAGATGTGTTAACTAAGGCATTGTGTTCGGCGAAACATTCACAATTTTGTACGGAGTTAGGACCGAGAAAATGTAATTAAGGTTTAAAGTTCTAGTAAAAACTGAGATTACTTAGATAAGTAGGAGTGTTGGAATATATCTAAAAATGTAATAATATTGAGCCATCTATGCCAATTACTTTGTACATTATTCTGTGTGAATAAGGTCAGTTTTTGTTAAGCTGTCAACAAGTGAACTGTTATTTTGCATCGCATTCTTCCCCAACTCATTATTAAATATTAAAAATATGTACGGCTAAATGTATTCATGCCACAATTAGAACCGTAGACCCGTATCGCTCTAATTAGAGCTTTTCAGTGCGGCATACTAATTGTAGCGAAAATACACCTATCAAGTAAAACGGCTATGGTAGCCAGCCTTCCAATACTAAGTGAGTGGTGATACAGGAAGCAACTTGCCGCCACCTAGTTGCGGAACCAAGTAGATGAAAGACTAATGGAACTAGAAGGCGAGTTGGAACGTATAAAATGGGACGTTGTCGGACTAATTGAAGTGAAAAGACGAGGCGAACATTTCATAGACCTTAAATCTGGGCACATATTCTATAGCGTGAGTGAAGAAGAGAGCTCCTGGGGAGGAACAGTATTTCTCATACACAAGCGACACAAATCAAGCATCGTGTCACTAAATAAAATATCAACACGAGTTATCTCTTTGCTTATAAAACTCAATACCAGATACAATATTAAGCTCATACAAGTATACGCCCCGACAATGGATCATGACGATAAGGAGATAGATCTGTTCTATGAGGTCATTAACACTGCTCTAAACGAACACCCAGAGCACTTTACTCTAATGTGCGGTGATTTCAATGCCAAAATAAGCAGAAAAATTAATAAAAGTGAGGAAGCACTTGGAGACTTTGGCTGAGAAGGTAGAAAGATCGAGGAAAAATGCTGCTCAGCTTTCTACTACAAAATAATCTGTTTCAGATGGGTAGCTTTTTCAACAAAAAAAAAAACAAATAGAAGATGGACGTGGAAAAGCCCCGATGGGAGAACAACAAACGAAATAGACTTTATCATCACAGATAAAAAACACATAATAAAATACGTGACTGTCCTAAATAGGTTTGCTACTGGGAGCGACCACAGGCTTGTTTGAGCAAAAGTAGCTATTGACTTTGGCAAAGAACGACAAAAAATGATCCAGAAGAGCAATAAATCAAATTTACTAATAAATCCAGCAGATGTAAATATCTTTGAACAATGAATCACCACTAAATTAACCAAGGCTTAAATAGAACACACCATTGGTAACGACATCAACAAACTTAATAATATCATCACAACCACAATAAATGAAGCTCAAAGTCGGCACTGCTCAACAAATCAAAGGGAAGAAAAACTAAGCAGGGAGACCAAACTGCTCATAGAAAAAAGAAGGGATATGAGGTCAAAAAGTTATGCGTCTGAAGAAGAATTAAGAGAAATAAATAAACAAATTTCAAAAGACATCCGACGCGACGTAAGAGCTTTTAGACACAACCAAATCAAAGATCGAGAACAACAAGGGTATGAAAGTTCTACGTAGAAAGCTTGACAATGGAAAGAGATAAATCATAAAACTTAAAAATGCACAAGGGCACACATCAACGAACAGGAAAGATATTCTAAATATAGTGGAAGAGTTTTATGGAATGCTATATTAAAGCCAAAGTGATATAAGTCTACATCCAGAATCTGACATACTAACCCGTAAAAAAGGTGGGGTTAACCAAGGCTCGGAAATACTCATGAAAATATCACTAGGTGAGATTAACTAGCCCTGAAAAAGATGAAAAATCAAAAATCGCCCGGAGAAGACTGCGTGGTTTCCGATGCGATAAAGATTGGTGGTACTTGTTCGCTCCAAAAAATCAAATCTCTTTTCAACCTTTGGCGCAACACCATCGTAATACTGGTCCACAAGAAAGGAGACATCTCGAACCTAGAAAATTACAGGCCGATAAGTTTACTTAGCCACCTCTACAAATTATTTACTAGAATAATTACCACACGACTTGAAAAGTAGTTGGACTTCGTTCAGCCAGTGGAACAAGCCGGTTTTCGAAGTGGGTTTGGAACCAATGATCATCTCCAGAGCGTCAAAACAGTGATTGAAAAGACCATCGAATATGGCATATATGGATTTACATAAGGCTTTCGACACTGTGGAGCTGGTTCGTCGTGGGGTTTTCCTTCCCTTCCTTCATGTCTACGACCACCCCCAATGCATCCAACACATGAAAAATTTCTCCAGGATAACCGCCTGGACAGTTACAGAATCTGGGGCGAATGCATGGTAAACAGAAGAGGGTTAAAAGAGGTCCGACTAAGCTGTATTTTTTTTCGCATTTTCCGCTCATATTTATTTTTTATCTTCCACGCCCAGCACCCTTGTTCACTCCGGATCCCGTACTTTTTTTTGGGGGCAGTTTGCAAGAAACTTTTTTTGCAGTTTGTGCCGTCTCTAAAAACTTTGCGTGTATCTGAAACCACCCTCGATACATAAAATAGAAGAAAAACTTTTTTAGGAATAATCAAGAAGAAAGTTATGGACCTGGGACCAATAAGGGTTATGTGTGGGGTATGATTTTACGAAGATATAGCTGCAAAATGGGATAAAGGCATATCATATAAATTCGGCTAAGCTGTTTTTTTAGCATTTTTTGTTAATACTTCTTCCCCGCCCAACACCCCGTTTTACTTCTGATACCGTAACATTCTTGAGGGTTGTTTGTAAGACATTTTTTTCCTGGTTTATGCATCCAAGTAGGGTTCTAAGCTTGTTTCTAAAATTATTTTTCTTAAAGCCCGCGGTGAGCCCATCTACAAACTTACGTAATAGCTTATTTTTATGTACTTCTACTTCTGTTGGAAAAGGAAAGAAGGAGAGTGCATCACCAGTCTCCATTGCCTTTTTTTATTATCTTTGTACATTAATATAGTACAAACAACTCCAGCAGGCATCTAAGAAGATATTAAGTTAAGTTATCTATTAACTTCTCGTTTTAAGTATGCATAATATATAACCTATTTTTAAACACATATCTACCTCTATGACAAATCACCAATTCAATTCTTTTATATAAAAGTAATCTTGAACAAATAACGTCCAATGCATCCTACCGTTGATTCACTGTATACTTATGTTTACAACACAATAGATCAAAAAATAGAATGTGGTTAAGATAATAGTTTTAATTTAACTGCTATTTCGCATAAAATACCTAAATATAAAAATAAGTCTATAACAGTGATCGTGTTCGAAATTCTTTAGCAAAGACATTAAGATCTATACAAACCTGTAACAAATGTTATTTAAAATACCAAAACGCAATCCGAAGCTATAGAAGTTATCCGCTCCTGGCATACACATGACGTAGTGCCCTCCTCTGGCGTCTCTCCCTACTCAAAGTTTCTCAGCAACCCATCTAAACTTTTTTTAAATTTTATATCTGCTGTCATTATAACGTCGGGATTTCTCGATTGTTAGTTCGGGTGGTATGTTTAATGCGTGTTATTTGTATTGTTTGGTTATAGTTGAATTATGATTTTTTTTCTCGCTAATAGTGAATAGCCTTTAACCGAGAGCATGACATTATTACGTATGGAAATTGGATCAACAGTCATGAAATTCTGATAATATAGGAACGTACAAACAAAGAAAAATCATTTTTTGACAATGCGTCATTGCTGCGACATTTTATATTATAGGTGATTCACTAATAGATGCTAGAGGGTACACTAGGCAATCTGTATGCGCATTTAGGGACGTAATTAAAAAACTCTGAGCCTTTATGTTTCGAAACTAACAGCACACTCAACTTTAATCGTGTTATGACTGTCGAAAGGCGAACTGCTTTTCCCACGCTCTGAACTAAAACTTAGAAAGTCAAATAGAACTAAGCCCTTTGTAATACTCTATGAAGCTCCCCAGTAAGCATTATAAATAGCTGGCTACTAAGAAAAATCTAGCGCCAAACATGCAAAAAACTGGTTATAAAAGCACCAACACTATTTTCTCAGTTATAAATGTGTGGTAGTATACAGTGTGAAACACACTTATGGAATAAAATTCATTATTCAGCAAAAAATTGTTTTTGTGGAAAACGCTGAGACACGTAAAGTATAATTTGTCGAACATTATAATGATAGTTAACAAAAATAAACTCCCAACATTTTACCCCCACCATTTTATCAATTTTTTGTTATAGCAACCCTACATTTTTTCATCACAATTCAATGGATCTCATTTTTCTGAATGCGGAGATATCCCATATGTATTGTCTAATATTACAGTTTTCAATACAGAGTGGAAATTTAATACCGGAATATTAAAACTAAACAGTTTACCATGAAATTCAAATTTCGAAAATAAACTGAATAAAAACGTCCCTTTCTTATAATAAATGTTCAAAATGTTCTCCATTAACTTGCACACAACGAAATAATCTGCTCTGGAATTCTTCCCCAACTCTGTTCAACACGTCAGGCGTTACGATCATAATTTCAGTTGTTATTTCCATTTTCAAATCATCTAAATCAGCAGGTCGCGTTTTATACACTCTGTTTTTAAGGTATTCCCCATAAAAAAATCGAGAGGTGTAAGATCTGGTGATCTAGCGGGTATTTTACGAAACCTCTTCGTCCAATCCATCTTTGTGGAAAGACCTCGTGGAAATACTCCCGTAATTGAGGAGCAAAGTGGGGCGGTGCACCGTCTTGCTGAAACCATATCCTCTCATGGGGGACATTAGGTTCCATTACATTTTGATACAATTCTGCTAACATTGGGACAACCTGTTCTTTTAGCACTTCTAAATGACTTCGACCGTTGGGTTTTCTATAAAAGCAGGTCCAACTACGTGATCACCAATGATACCAGCCCAAACGTTCAACTTCTGAGGACGCTGAGTGTGTGTTTGTCGCATCCAGTGGAGGTTTTCGGCAGCCCAGTATCTGCAATTTTGCCTGTTTACATCGCCATTCAAAATAAATGTGGCTTCGTCGGAAAACAGAACGTCAGCAGAAGAAATATAATTTATATGTAACATGTCCAGCAGTTGTTCACAAAATTTCAACCTTCTATCAGAATCACCGTCAATCAACCCTTGAACGTGTTGTAGTTTATGGGGATGCATTTTTTCGTTTTTGAGACATCTTAAAACTGTTGATTGATTAACATCATTTTCACGTGCAACTTGACGGGAAGAAGTTGTTGGTTCTTCTTGAAAAGTAAATAAAATATTGAGTTTTACATCTTCTTTAACAAACTTGGGTCTCCTAGGCAGTGGTTTAACGTGTCCATAATCACGAAACTGTCAATGTATCTTAGACACAGTTGCTTGGGTTAGTGGAAGCAAATCTGGATGCTCTTTATTAAATAGGTTCACAACTTGTGCCTGTGTTCTGCACATATCATCATACCCAATCAGCACTAATATTTCGAAGAGTTTCAGTTAAGTATCGCATTATTAGACCAAAAATTAATTGAAATTATTGGAACAAAATCACGACTAATTTATTAGGAGACCGTGCATTCAACACAATACACCACAACACCTGTCTGTGTTGTCATTAAACTAATTTGACGTTTGCAAGTGTTGCTGTCTTTAAATTCCAAAGTCGACTTTGCGAAACATTCATATGTTCATAGATTTCAGATAAAACGCGATATTTATCTAAAAGGTTTGTAAAAACATCACTCTGTACAATAACTGTAGCAAGTATGGCATTTTTGGAAAGGAGAAAGATTGAGTTTTTAAACTGTGAATAAATATACATGATGTTCCATTTAAGATTACAAAGTTGCCCCATCCTTGAAAATACGTTACTTTATTGCTGGTTAAAGCGGAAGTGAATATAAAAAGACAGATACCCAAAAACAAACTTATAAAAATAAGAATAAGGCTGGCAAAAACCGCATTTGTTTGGGTCAGATATTTCAAAAGTGATATAAGTTTATAAACGATAAAAATATAATGGGGCACCCGGTATATTGATTAAAACTGAGAGAAACGCAAATTTAAGGACATACTTTTTTGATGGAACAAAATTAGCAAAGTGTACCTACCACTGTTAAAAGTTTTTGTCCGTATTGCTATCCGTTCTTATCAGAGACAAAACGGAATAATATAGAACATTTAATTGCAATTTGTCGACTCTTCCTGTATGTTCGATTTTTTAGAAAGTATATATATATATATATATATATATATATATATATATATATATATATATATATATATATATATATATACATATATCTGATATTGTGGAGGCCGATATTTGATGTATGTAAATTAATTTTCCACTTGGATAAACTAACTTTATATATAGATGGTTTCCCACGGTTGTTGTTGGTTAGATGTATTTGGAGAAGCGCAAAAGCTGTCAAATCATAATTTGAGAAAAAGCCCACTATCTATTAATTTAAAATAATTTAAAAAGGGCGGAGATTGCGGAAATATCGGAAACTGTTAACAACTTGGTTATTTCAAACAAAATGACCATTTTTTTTGTAATTCTGTGTTGAATTTTAAAAAATATATGAACGATGTTATTTCATTTAAAATATTAGGTTGTTTTCAATGTCCGTACTTCCGGAGGTTCCGCCATTTTGAAATTATTTTAAATTAACAGATAGTAGGCCCTAAAGACTTGTTACTGTATTTAAATTTTCTAGTGTTTCAGTTTTAAGTCTTTAGGGCCTACTATCTATTGATTTAAAATAATTTCAAAATGGCGGAACCTCCAAAAGTACGGGCATTGAAAACAGCCTAATATTTTAAATGAAATGACAGCGTTCTTATTTTTTTTTGTAATTATATGTTGAATTGTAGGTTAAACTTATGAGACATATTACTAACCTAAAATATCAACTTATATATATATATATATATATATATATATATATATATATATATATATATATATATATATATATATATATATATATATATGGCTTTATATCCCTGATGACGGCGTAAATCATTCCAAAAGCTCGGCAGTTTAATAAAGAGTTGTTTTTTGCAAGTGAGGGCTATCCCACAATTTAAAAAAAATGCGATATTACCGTCCCGAAAGCTGAATGTTATATACTTATATGTTCGTAAAGGTTACCGCGGTCATTAGTGTGAGATATACATGGTTCTCGGTCAGGAATTCCCGGCGTCAGAAATGTTGTAAGGTCGACGTTACAGCTCCTCTTTTGGAGCCATTCTCAAGACGTTAAGGAAGTATCAAAGGAAATAACTCTAAGGCCTCGATCCGCCTATTATGTCTAGGGTTGAACCCACTGAGACGTTAGAGACGAGATCCAGCGTGATTTGCTGAATAGGCAGATAGGGGCCTTGAGGTTCATTTCCTTTTGTATTTCCTCAACCAACTTAGCAGGTACTTTCCTTGTGTAAGTGGCTGATTAAGTGAGTTACCCAATAAAATCTGTCCAGGTTTTGTGAAAAAATTTTGGTTTTCTTTCGAAAAATTGTTTTATATCAAAAAAGAACAAAGCTACGGCGGCCAAGTTTGATCTGTAGGTTTCAGTTATCCAAGTCAACTCATGGACGAAAATGTAGATCTCTATGCTACAAGAAAAAAAGTTATGAGCGTTTAATTTTAAAAAAGTTTAGCACCAGATTGTTTCTATGGGAATTCACTACCATCACGCACTTGCTACGTCCACATTTTTGTTAAAATTTGGCCTTAATAGAAACATATGTACATACCAAAATTTTACCTTCTACGTGAATTAAAAATTGAGTTATTAGATTTGAAATAAATTCGTTGTCATAACGCATTTACACATTGGATATTTTGTAGACTTTTTTACAAGGTTAAACGAGTCAGGTCTCGATTAATTACAATGCAAGGAGCAAGTGTTTATCTTGCCACATTTAAATATTGACTGTTTTAAAATAAAAATTATAGAGTAAATGTAGTTTGTAAAGAAGAAGTATTGCATTTTGTGTGTTTTACAAGGTCTTAAGTTTCTGTTTTAAGAACCACTCATCTTAATTTAATTACAATCTCTGCAGAAAATGTATTAGGATAGACGCGTTTTGCTAGTTTATACATGTAACATTTGTGACAGTCAACAAACTGGAAGGGCGGCCCGTTGTAGCAAATGTAAATGTCACATTAGATGACCACCAAAGAAAGATCTTGAAACAGACACGGCTGCTGCAAAGCAAAATTTAGCACGGCATATGTCTGACAAGTTCATAAATAATTTATGTTTAGATTGTTACTTCATTTCATTAGAATAAAATGTTTGCAAAAAATATCTCACATGGAAAGGCACATTATTTTATCAAACACAAAAAATCTGAAAGCATTAACGCAGCAAGTGCATAATGATCGCAAATTTTCATAAAAAAAAATTTGTTTAATCAAACAATTCTTAGTCTGGATGCCACAAGTGCCTTATGGTAGCGAATTTTCATACAAATACTCCAAATCTTAATAACCTCATTTCTCCTTTAGATGCAATCTTGTTTTGATAAACGGAACTACATTTTATAAAAATAACGTAATGAGATTTAGGCGTGCAAACACCTTTTTTTAAAAAAAAACAGCTCGATTGTGTTGGCTAGACCAAAATCATCGTTGCGATTAACAAAAAAAAAACCTGCCATGTTCATAATTTGGCAGGTACCTTCCTTTTGTAAATAGCTTGAATAGGTTCGTTAGGTAGCCCGATCGAATCAGTTTTTTTCGGGAAAAAATTAAATTTTCTTGTGGCAAACTTTTGTAACTTAAATAAAATTTGTAAGCAAATATTTCTTTATTGAACAGGCTACATCATCTACATTTTAATTTTTTAACTGCATAGAAAATTGTGTTTTAAGTGTGTACAGTTTTTTTGAAAGGATAGCACAGGATTAAAAAATTGTTACGACTTTTAATGAATTTTCTTTAAAAAGAATCACTAACGAGGACATCCCGACTTTTAAATTTTAAAAAAATTTCTCCAAATGAGCGCTAATTAGGCCCCTAGAACAATATATATATATATATATATATATATATATATATATATATATATATATATATATATATATATATATATATATATTTCTTTCGGAGAAAAATAGTAATATCTCCGGAAATAAGTATACAAGGGTAACCAAATTTGACACACGTGTTTGCACTATAAATAGTAAACCATGCACCAAAATCTAGGACTATAAGCTTAAAGACAAAAAAGATACGGGCATTAAAAAAAATTGGGGTTTTGCTCAAAACGTCAAAGTTGCTATTTCAGACGTCAAAATTGGCAAGATTTAGGCAAAGATCCTGAAACAAATACGGATTATGTAAGGAAAATGTCGCAAGAAGAGTGTCCTGAAAACCCTTCAGTTTCAGCTTCAACCGTCATTGTCCTTCATTTTACTAAAAGGTTTCCAGAAATGTCATTTTAAATAGACCCTTTCTCTGATGCTCGGCGGTAGTTTTAGTTAAGTTTATGGTTAAGCGGACTATAATTTTTAGCTAATTTTCGTAGAAAAAAAATCGCTAATGAGGAGACCGCGACTTTTGAATTTAAAAAAGATTGCTTCAAATAAGCGCAAACTAGGCGCCCTAGAATATATATCCGGGTTTAGTTTTAGGTTTTATCTGTTTACATATCTACAAGGTGATGCATTTCTTCGGTAAAGCTCAATATAATTGTTATTGTACAAGATACGCGAAAAAGTTGTATCCGTCAATTGCACGGTGTCTTGAGCTGCATCTTATAAAATTATTTTGACAGTCACCCATAAATCGTTGGTGACACCTAACATTTTTTTGCTAACACCCTATATTATTGCAGTTTTGTATTTTTTCAATGACAGATGATTCATGTTTGTAAGAAAAAATCGAGAAGCAGTAGGTGCGTTTTGGTAGCGAATTTTCATTAAATGCTTCAAATTTCACTAATTCAATTTGCTATTAACCTAAGGTTTGTTTGCTAGGAAACCAGTTTTCTGGGAAACATTTTAAGTTTATTTTCGAAAAATTTGTTACGTTTTCAAAGAATACGTGATTTTGCTAAAATATAGTAGTTTCTACTATATAGCTTATACCGGTAACAATATTGATACCTACTTGCGTTACAGAGACATATTTGCTATGAAAAACATTTCTATGAAAATTCACTTCCATAACGCACTTGCTGCGTCCAGACTTTTATTTAATTTCAGTGACAAAAGAAATTATATTCTGGATTATGTTACCGGAAGAGACTAAAAATTTGAAAATACATTTTGTATCCCAAAAAGACAAAAGTCTGAACACAGCAAGTGCGTTATGGAAGTTGATTTTTATAAAAATCTTTTTTATGGCAACTATCTCTTTTTTCAAATGAAAGCAGGCAACAAAAATAATTATCGGTATAACCTATAGAGTAAAAACAATGTATCATATTTCATCAAAATAACTTTATTGTTAAAAAATGTACAAAAACTTTCCGAAAATATACTTAGATGTTTCTAGCACAAAACTGGTTTTCTAGCCAACAAACCTTAGGTTAATCGTTAATTAAGTTATTGAAAAGGAGCGGTCTCCTGGATGGCAAATCATTTCTATTAAAATTCGCTCATTAACTTATAGACTGTTAAACCATAAATTCTGTAACTACAACTACTGCCAAAACATCAGAGAATGGGTCTATTTGAAATAAATTTTCTGCAAATATTTTAGTAAAATGAAGTACAGTTGGGGGATAAATGACTTGTTTTCTATCGCCAATGATTTGCAGGTGGAATGGTCCCACCCTCGCTCATTAATCGGCTTCGTTAATTAACGCTTGAAGAAGATTTGGAAGTGTGAACTGTATGTGGACTGTACACTTAAACTTCAGGTGCACTGGGTTCCAGGACATTCCAAATGACACTTATTAGATAATTTTCGTAGAAAAAAATCCACGAATGGGGAGACCCCGACTTTTGAATTTTTAAAAAATTTTTGCAAATGAGCGTGAACTAGAACCCATATCCGGGGTCAGTTTCAATTTTCATATATATATATATATATATATATATATATATATATATATATATATATATATATATATATATATATATATATATATATATATATATATATATATATATATATATATATATATATATATCACACCGATAATTAAAAAAATAATGGGCCGATTTTGAAAAAATTTGGCACGTACTTTCCTTTTGTAAATGGCTTGGATAAGTTAGGAAAATTGGACGAGGTTTTCCTGAAAAATGTTGAGTTTTCATTCGAAAAAAAAAATATCTCAAAAAATATAAAAGCTATGATACCAAATTTGGTAGATAGGTTTACGATATAAAAAGTAAGCTATACACCAAAATTTAGATTTCTATGTTACAAGAAAAAAATGTTATAATAAAATATTTTGTTCCAGATCATTTCTATTTTCCTTACAATCCGCATCGTTTTTAATCTATTGTTATTATTAAACGTCAATAGTTTGTTCCTAAAAATTGCCGAACACACGTGGTTTCCATGAACATGACGCTTTGCTTACTCTTACTGCTACTGCTATACTATTTTACATACGTATCACCCTACAAAAACCTACTTGTATTCCTACGCATAAGACGTTCCTGTAGCTTCACTTTCGGTTTATTTTCCTCTCTTTCTTCTTTAGGATTCATTTGCAAAGCTCACTAGTCTGTTCTATCGAGAATAAAAATTGTAGAAGCATCCTCTTACTAGGCATGGTGTGTCCATTTGCTATGATTGTACCTTTACTTTACATTGCTAGTCAATGCTCGCTCTCTATGTAACTTTTATTTATGTGACCTAATAAATTACTTGAAATTTCCGTGCAACATTTCTTTTTACGTGCGTTACGTGGTCTCCTGCTACATTCATCACCCTTATAACGTGTGAGGCCACTTAACATTACATTTCCTGTTCTCCTAGTTTAATTATCATAACGAGCAGATTTCGTCTTTGTAAATAGCTATTAGTCAATGATCCCTTCTGCAGATAACGTACCATTTCTGCCTAACATACACGGTTTCGACCGTCCTGTCTGTTTTGTCGTTTCTATTGTTAGTCAATGCTCGCTATTCATATTCTTTTTAGTGAATTTTCGTAGAAAAAATTCACTATGGGGGAGATCCTAACTTTTGAATTGTGAAAACATTTTTACAAATGAGCGCGAACTAGGGCCCCTAGAACGCTTATCCGTGGTCACTTTCAATTTGTATATGACCAGGTCTGCCGGTAAAATTTTGGGTTTCGTTAAAAAAAAATCTGAAAGTAAGAAAGGTATGACAACTAAATTTAATATGCCGGTTTCTATTAGTGAATTTTATTAAAAGCATAACATCTACCAAAATTTAGATCTCTAGGTTGAAAGAACAAAAGTTATAGGCATTTTAATTTTTTTATATTATTTTGTCAAGCTGGCAGTCAGGGAAGCAAAGCATTACCAAAATAATTGTGCGGAACAAAATCTATTATATATTACATATGTCAGTGATCTCATAGATACAGCAAATAATAACTTTCTATGCGTTTTTTAGTGAATTTTCGTAGAAAAAATTAACTAATGGGGAGGTCCTGAATTTTGAAAAAAAATTTCAAACGAGCGAGAACTAGGACCCCTAGAACCCATATCCAGGGTCAGTTGCAATTTTTATACGTTATATATATATATATATATATATATATATATATATATATATATATATATATATATATATATATATATATATATATATATATATATATATATATGTATGTACGTATCAAGCCGATAACTCCAAAAATAATAAGCCGATTTTGATAAAATTTGGCAAGTGCCTTCTTTTTGTAAATGGCTTGGATAAGTTTGTTAGTCAGGAAAATTGGCTGAGATTTTCGGGGAAAATTTTTAGTTTTCATTCGAAAAAAAATTTTATTATAGAAAATAAAAAAGCTATGATAACCAAATTTGGTAAGTAGGTTAACGATATAAAAATTAAACTATACACTAAAATTTAGATTTCTGTCACAAGAAAAAAAAAGTTATAATAAAATATTTTGTGTCAGATAATTTTTATGAAAATTCACTACCATAACGCAGTTACTGCGTCCAGGCTTTTTATTTATATATTTGTTGTATAGGCACTATTTACACTGCACACATTTCGTATTTTTTACAATTTGAGGTTTTACACTCGGTTGGCGAATTACTCAGGGGATTCAAAAGTTTGCTGGCTACTTGAGTATTTGATTTATTTAGATGCGCGTATAATGAAAGTATATCACGCATACCCTCATAATTTAGGAAAAACACAGAATATTTACGGCGCTTCTGTGCTTGGCGCGACGAAATACACAAGCGGTATTTGAGATGATTTATATTGAAGCACACGAGCGGTGTTGGAGATATTTTAC
This sequence comes from Tillus elongatus, assembly GCA_964006375.1. NCBI lineage: Eukaryota > Metazoa > Arthropoda > Insecta > Coleoptera > Cleridae > Tillus > Tillus elongatus. The sequence goes on along the minus strand of OZ023262.1, from coordinate 207,637,032 downwards.
GAGCGGTGTTTAACTTGGAAGGTTGGGAGCTCAGAGCAAAGTCCCACGGAACTAAGTAGATGAGATCGATGAGCGAACTGGTGATTATATAGGAAATTTGAGAGCTCAAGGCGAGCTTCCAAGGAACTACGAAGGTGAGATCTCTTTTAGAACTAAATGATGTTTGGCAAGAAGTCTGCTTTTATGGAGCTTCCAGATGGCGCTTATTGACGTATTAGTTGACATAACGTCAGCAGTATAGGATGGCAAAGCGGTTAAAATATTAAGAACTATTTATTGACGTAGCAAGGAAATATAATAGGGTCATTCTTGGAAGATATTAAGAACTATGTTAAATACAACTAAAGCTATTTAACTTAAACAAAATAACCTAACAGTAATTATTTAATCAGGCGTAAAATAAATGCAAATATTCTAAGGAGAATTTTTGTTTACGATATATAGGCGATTAGAGCATAAAGGGTTCCGACAATATACCAAGATTTAAAGAACGAAAATTCTTTGACTAAAAGTTGCCAATTTTCAGGTTTCAAATCGCGACATTAACGTTTTAAGAAGTAAAATTATAAAATTTTTAAAGTAATGTTTCTGGTACTTCTTAATCTTCTTAAACCAAAAAACCGGCCCATTATCTGTAATATACGATAGATTTTGCTGCTGCCAAAATTATTTTGGTTTTCTGTATGTTTTGACAATTTTATAACGTTTAAGTGAAAAAAAAATATTGGAAATTTTTGTCGCCGATGTATATATATATATATATATATATATATATATATATATATATATATATATATATATATATATATATATATATATATATATATATATGTATATGTATATGTATCATACCGATAACACAAAAAATAATGGACTGAATTTGAATCAATTTGGTAAGTGCGTTTCTTTTGCAAGTGGCTTGGAAAATTGGTTGGCCAGGAAAATCGAACTAATTTAGTCAGGAAAATTTTGCGTTTTTTTTTGGAAAAAATTTGTATCTCCGGAAATAATAAGGCTATAGCAACCAAATTTGGTGCACAGGTTTCTATTATAAAAATTATCTGATTTAGGTCTCTAAGTTTAAAGAGGAAAAAATTATAGGCATTTACAAACAAAAAATATTGGGTGTCCTTGATGATCAGAGAAACGCATAAAACCAAAATATCTTGTGCAGATAACAAAATCTATTGTATAAAAGAGATCAAGATTAAGTTTTTTATGCAAAAAGGTCCAGAAATACCGGAAAAGTTACTTTGAATTTTTTTTAGTTTTCCTTCTTAAACGTCAAAGTCGCGATTTAAATTGTCAAAATTGTGCAATATTTAGATAAAGAACCTGAAAGAAATACGGGTTAGGTAGAGAAAATGTCGCAAGGAAAGTGTTTTACAAAGCCTTAATTTTAAGCTTCAATCATCTTTGTCCTTCATTTAACCAAAATGTTTGCAGAAAACCATTTTAAATATATCCTGTTTTGATACTTTGGCAGTAGTTTTAGTTATAGTGTGTGTATGGTTTAATAGTCTGTATTTTATGCAAATTTTCATAGCAGAAATTCGCTGTTGGGTAGACTGCTACATTTTGAATGTGAGAATATTTCTTCAAATGAGCTCGAGCTCACCCCCTCGTAGACCTAACATATACAGGTTGAAGCAATTCTACGGTACGGCCCAATATCTAGGTATAAATTAATTTGTGAAGAAAAAGCTTTGTACCGTATTTAAGCACATGGCGCAAACGGAGAAGTGTTACTTTTGGCATAGTTAAAGTTCATATGGAGAAAGGGTATAAAAAGATAAAAATTTATGTACAAATAAATCTATTTGGTATAATCATACCATTCAATTAGATAGTGGGATTCCCCCGGTCTGTGCAAGTTCTTAGCTAACCGTTAAAATCTAGTCTGTCAACGTCAAACACATATTACTCTATGATCAACAGATGGATACAGATGTGTTCATACTACAAGTCAAACACATAAAAGTCTTTGCTCAGAGAGTCGCCCTGATAGTAAAGAGGTATACTTTATGACAAAAAACACCAATAACGTTTAAAAGCTTAAAAATTCAATGAATTACGGTCGAATTTTGGCCAATGCATAGGTCCACTAGTGTCCGTTATTGTACCAGATGGCCAGTTAAGCGAGGTAAGCGGCTGTATCTCGGAAACCGTTTATCATAGAGCATTGGGGAAAATATATTTAGTAAATGTGGCCAAGGGAAATCGTTGGAAATTATTTTCAAGTTCGTCGGATGCCTGCTAGGGGGCGTAACACCAAGAGGAAATGGAAAAGATTAGATATATCAGTAATATGCCCAGACTCTGCGGCGAGGGGGAGGAATCAGCCCAGCACATCTTGTGTGAGTGTATAGCTCTGGACCGGAAAAGACAACTGATCTACGGTCACTCTAGACCGGAGACAGAGCAATATAAAACTTCACCCTACCAATCGCTGTGCAGACTTGTTCAAGGCACAGTGATTTTGAAATGGGTGGAGTAAGACTAAGGGTATGCACAATCAACCAAGGGTTGCGGTGCTATCGGGGCGGCAAGGCCGCGGACGAGCCCTGAGGGAACAAAAAAAAAATATGCCCAGATAAACTGTGTTAAAATACCTGAAAATAAATGCCGTATATAATACAAACAATTTTTGTTTTGACTATTTTTCTCTAACTCTTTAGATAAAGTGGTGGGGGTAAGGCAAATATTGATTAGGAGAAAATGCAATATCTCGGAATCACCTCATTGGACAATATTGAACTTAGTGTCATATAAAAGAGTATTTTATGATCTATCAACTGCATTGCAAGCCATGTCTTTGTTATTGTTACTATAATCACTGGATGGCGCTTTATAAAATTTTAACACATTTTATGATTTTTCTCAAGAAACCTGAATACAATTATATAAATATTACTACATAGATAGAAAGAGGGCTAAAGGCCAAAGCAATTGGTGAAAATCCCAAGTCTCTATCTTTGGCTTAACCGGAGATATTAATGTCAAACTTATAAAACTGGAATTTAAACGAAAACACTTGAGGCATTGACTAATTTAAAAATTGAAAACAGAAATTTATTAATTTGCAAATTTAGTTTTATAGTTTTTTGTTAAAAATAAGACTTATTTACGCATTCATAACGCAACTATAACTTATTCGTTCGGTCCAATAATTATACTCTAAAACTTGAATAAGTAGGCTTTGGAAAAAAGACAAGATTACAATACTTTATAGAAACGTCAAATTAGTTATTCTGAATTCTTTCATAGAAGAAATTCGCTATTGGGGAGACTGCAACTTTTGAAATGTGAGAAGGTTTCTTCAAATGAGCTCGAGCTCAAGCCGCCTCCCACGCCCCACCCTAGAATCCACATGTACAGGGTGAAGCATTTCTATGGTACAACACAATATCTAGGCATATATTAATACGCAAAGAAAAAACTTTGTACCCCATTTAAGCACATGAAGCAAACGGAGGAGTATGATATTTGGATTCATCTGGTCTATGCAAGTTCTAAGCTGACCTTTAATATCTAATTTGTCAATGTGAAACACATATTACTCTATGGTCAACAGATGTATACTGATGCGTTCATTCTAAATGTCAAACACTTAAAAGTCTTTGGTCAGAGAGCCGCCGTGAGAGTAAAGAGGTATACTCTATGACAAAAAACATCAATAAGGTTTAAGCTTAAACACTGAACGAATTAGGGTCGAATTTTGACCAATGCACAGGTCCACTAGTGTCCGTTATTATACACTATAGGGAAAAAAGTTATATACGTTAATTATATGATGTATTAAGCTGCATCTTACAAAACTATTTTAATACTCTCACAGGCTGGCTTATAAGTGGTTGGTGATACAATATTTTTTTATCGAGCACCCCTTATTTGATTGCATTTTTGCATTTTCCATCGAATTATATTGCATGTTTGTAAGGAACAAAAAATTAGTGTTTTCGAGTTATTTTAATTGTTTTGCAACTGCTCACATTTTAGGCGCGTCTCAAAAATTATGATACGGACTTTTTATTAATAGATAGTGGAGTCCCTGAAAATGTTGCCTTCAGAGATGATTTCTTTCATATTATTTGTGAATTTTTGTACTTTTTTAAACAACAAAGTTATTTCGATAAAATGTGGTAAATTGTCTTTATTATATAGGTTATACTGGTAACCAAATTTAATGCCTGCTTTCATTAAAAAAAGACCTAATATGTAGTTATTAATAACATTTTTATGAAAATTCACTACCATAACGCACTTGCTGCGTCCAAACTTTTTATATTCTGCTTCACGTGCGATAAGAATCTAACTGTCGACTACCCTTTTAAACGTTTTCAATAATATATTTGTTTTATTATTTCATTTCGAATATAGATGGGGTAGATAACGTTGGAAACTATTCTACCTATCGTCTCTTTAATCAAATACAATATTAAATGATCATTTGGATATATCTACCACTACTCTTGATAAACAAAGGTAGAGCAAATCTCTGTTTCAGCTCCATAAATCGTTTTCTAGATATTTCTAGTTGGATTAGGTGTAAGCTCTGTAAATCTAACGTTACATTTTACAGCACTAAGAGCATCCGAGTTTACTTTCAGATTGCATTAGGATGGTTGAAAGCAGTAGCGGTCAACGTAATGATAATATATTTTAGTTGGTGATTCATAATTCATAGCCGTTTTATCTTTTACGTCCTTACGGTAAGGTAAAAATAGTGGACAAATATATAAGGTTTTACTAGATGCCACGATAAATCTATTTTATTTATCAAATTAACCAATTCACAGTCACATATACTTTAAATTATACAGGGTGTGCCAATTAAAACTTCCTACCCGGAAAATATCGGAATGAAAAAAAATCTGGACGCAGCATGTGCGTTAGAGTAGTAAATTTTCGTAAGAATTGTACACTATTAGTAAGATACATTATTAAAACTAATTCTTTAAATTTAAATGGACCTTGGAGATCGGTTTTAGAGTCACAGTTAGCGATTACTTTTAAATATTTATGTTTTATTTGGAGCTAATAAATTAAAATGTGGTCTTAGATATAATATGTAAGTACTGCAAGTGTCTCAGATCTCTCTGAGGTCTAGGGTTGAACACACCGAGACCTCACAGACGATCTCCGGCGAGATTTGGGGAGTAGGCAGATTGAGGCCCCGTAATCGAGCTACCACAACCCAACCCACCTTTGGCCACCGTTCTAAGGAGTAGGCAGATTGAGGCCTTAGAGTGCCCTTACACATTTCCTTTACCTCTTGAAACCAACCCAACCCACCTTTGTCCACCGCTCTAAAGAGTAGGCAGATTGAGGCCTTAGAGTGTCCTTACATATTTCCTTTACCTCTTGAAACCAACCCAACCCACCTTTGTCCACTGCTCTAAGGAGTAGGCAGATTGAGGCCTTAGAGTTCCCTTACACATTTCCTTTACCTTTTGAAACCAACCCAACCCACCTTTGTCCACCGCTCTAAAGAGTAGGCAGATTGAGGCCTTAGAGTGTCCTAACATATTTCCTTTACCTCTTGAAACCAACCCAACCCACCTTTGTCCACCGCTCTAAGATGTAGCCATATTGAGGCCTTAGAGTGTCCTTATACATTTCCTTTACCTCTTGAAATCTTGAAAATGGCTTCAAAACAGGAGCCGAAACGTTGAGTTTTCATAAATTCTGGACGCGGTTCAACCCGAGAACCAAGTATTTCTCACATTAAAGACCGCGGAAATATTTCTGAACATATATATATATATATATATATATATATATATATATATATATATATATATATATATATATATACAGGGTGGCGCATTGGAAACGAAACAGAGCGATTTGCGTCCGGAGAATTTTATTTTCAGTTTTGACATAAAACGAAACTTTGTCACATAAACCCGTTAAGGGTGGTGATAACAACCCTTATTTCTTAAATAGGGAACATGGGTCGAGTGTTACATCATTTGAAAGCTCTTTCTTTTCTGAATTCAGCGCACTATTTTTTTGTGGAAGTTTTATCAACTCGTTTAAAAATTATTCACAGTTGGAGTTGCAAGAACGTTTTTCATTCATTGTGATAAGAAATGCACTAATCAGTAAATTTTTCGTTAAAAAAAACTAAAACAACAAAACCAAACGTTCAAAAATGTTTAATCAGTCAAGTAAGTCTTCAAATTGTTGACCACCAGCTTCCATACAAAAGTACGAATTTTGTTCAAAACGAGCTCTGACATTCTGGAGCATTTGTAGAGTTATTAGACGGCATTCTTCAACAAAGCTTCGTCGTAATTCCTCCAGAGACTCCGGTTCCGTTGCATAAATTCTACTCTTTAAATGGCTTCATAGAAAGAAGTCTAAAGGAGTTAAATCCGGTGATCTAAGAGGCCACTCAATAGCACCTCTACGCCGAATACATCGCTCTGGAAACTCTCTATTCAAAAACTCCCTAACACGTTGTGAAAAAAGTGGAGGAGCTCCATCTTGTTGAAACACTAATTGATTTTCTTGATAGAGATCATTATTTTCAACAATGTCAATTAGTAGAGGGTAAACGATATTCTCTACTAACTCCAAATACCGTTCGTCACTCAAATTGCCATCAAGAAAAATTGGTCCCATTAAACGGTCTCCAAAAATGCCAGTCCAGACATTCAATTTCTGTTTAGTATGAAATTTTCACCGTTCACTTCGAGGCATTTGATGTTTCTTTTAATGATGGTACCCGTGGCTCGAGAAAGATAATCTTGCTTTAGGCTCGAAAAAGGTAATCTTGCTTTATTGCGTTAAAGGCCGCTAATACTCTAGCTATCATCTTGTTCTGTAGTAGGTGGTTCCTTATAAACTTTGTTCTTAATGCACGCCCACATACTAACATCAAGTGGAGTCATGTCTGGTGAGCGGGCCTGCCAACGATGAGGACCACCGTTAGCTATCCATCTGTCTTCAAATATTTCCTGGAGTAGGTTGCTTACTATTATGAGTTGTGTGGTGGAGCTCCATCTTGTTGATACTAAACTTCTGCAGCTTCGTGTTTATGCAAGGAGTTCAGCGCTGGTATTATCACTTGTTGCAGAATTGCGACAATATCCTGGACCTGTGAATACTGCACGTTTAGAGTTCGTTCTTACCTTTTTTAAATCTTACTATTATTACTGATATGAATAAAACGGTCATATTTTTTCAAATCTAGTTTCAGTGAGTCTAATAAATATTTTAATAACGTAATGTACTAATACGCAAACGAAATTTAGTATTGCTTAATCTTATTGGTACCAACCTGTTAAGCTCTCATCATAAATATTAAGGGCAAAAATTATATTGTATTTTACTTCGCAAAATACATTGAAACTCCTGGAAATTTCGTTTTAGAGTAATCTGAGGATTTTAGTCCGACCAATAGTGACTGTTGTGACGACTGAACATGCCCCTCTTTGAAAATTTTGACTCATCGAACCATTTTAATAATTTTTCTTGAGATATTTTCATCTTCTTGAGTTTTCAAAAGACACCATTCGCAGAATTCTATACGCCGGGAAAAATTTTCAGGTTCTAAATGGTGTACTAAAGTGAACGAAAATAGTATCCATTTGTTAATTTTTAGAATTCTGTGAATAGTTCCTCTTGAAAGATGCAAATTTCTACTGTAGTCTCTGATTGACGTATGCGGATAAACAGTAAAAAATGCCAAAACATTTATTTGTGTCTCTTCATTGTCCAACAGCGGTTTATTTTTATTACCTTCTGAACAAAACGTTCCATTCTCAGAACAAATTTTCAATAGTCTTCTGATCATGCCAGGAGTCGGTCTATGTCTATTTGAAAATCTCTCTGCAAACACACGACATGTTCTGCTAACAATTCGATTACACTCACCGTAAATAATAATTAAATTGAAAAACTCATCGTCTGAGTAATTTAAGTGTGCCATTATTGTGGAAAATACACTCTTTTATTAAAATACAATTGACAAACGTACTTTACAGTACAACCATTAAGATTACTGTCGGAAGATGACGTTTAAATCTTCATCTCCTAGGCAACTAGTTAAAAGCCCACCCTTTAAACATAAATATAATTCAGATCTATGCCCCAACCACTGACAGCACCGATAATGAGATAGAGGCGTTTTATTCAGATTTAGAAGCTTTAACAAAAAGCATAAAAAAGCACGAAGTCAACATAATAATGGGCGACTTTATCGCAAAATTTGGAAAGGAAAGAGTGGAAGACATTGTAGGGAATTATGGGTTGGGAGCAAGAAACGAAAGAGGAAACCGGTTGGTTCAATATTGTGAAGGGAAAGAGTTGGTCATCACAAACACATTTTACCAATTATCCCCAAGGAGACTTTAACCAAATTGATTACGTCCTTATTAACAAACGATTTAGAAATGGAATTCAAAGCGCAAAAACCTACTTCAGTGCCGATGCAGATTTCGACCACAATTTACTTCTAGCCAACATTAAAATAAAATTGAGAAAACAGAAAAAAAAAACTCGGGACGCAGCAAGTGCGTTATGGTAGTGAATTTTTATTAAATGCTTCAACTTTAAATAACTCAATTTTCTATAAACTTAGAAAGTTTAATTTTGGTATGTAGTAAGGTCTAGGGTCTAGGGTCTAGGGCAAAATGTCCACCAAATTTCGTTAAAATAACTTTGAAATTTTCGGAGAAAAAAAAATTTTTCGAAAGATAATTTAAAATTTGAATGACTCAATTTTCTATAAACGTAGAAAGTTTAATTTTGGTACGTAGTAAGGTCTCTAACAAGGTAACATATATAGTAAATTTCATTAGAGTAGCTTTGTTATTTTCAGAGAAAGATTTTTTTTTTGAAGAAAACCCAAAATTTTCCCGGAAAACCCCGTCCGATTTTTCTAGCTAACAAACTCATCCAAGCCAATTAATAAAATAGGTTAATTATTTTTTTAATTATCGCATGGAAAAATTCCAAAAGAAAAATCAGAATTTGTTTAACTCAATTTTTTATAAACTTAGAAAGTTGAATTTTGATACATAGTAAGGTCTCTCCCAGGGCAACATACTCTTTAAATTTTACCCAAAAAAACAGCTTTGTAATTTTCGGGGAAATTTTTTTTCCCGGAAAAGCCTTTCTGATTTTCCTGGCTAACGAACTCATCAAAGCCATTAATAAAAGAAAGGCACTTGCCGAGTTTCATTGAAATTGGTTAAATAATTTTTGAGTTATCGGATGGACATTTGAAAAAATTTGTGCAAAGTCTCACCATTGATACCTCTCCAATACCGACTTTTTTAAATAACAATTCACTAATATTTTGGTTAAAGGATATGCAATTTGTTTTTTTTTTTTGGCAATACATTTTTAATCCTATAGTCTTGGAAGAGACCTGCTACACTTAGTATGATATCTTAGGCAGCACACAATACACAACATATTATAATTATATAGAGTGAATATCGTAATAATTTGTTTTATCACTATATAATTATATAAATATTTCCCTTCATTATTTAAATTCTTAAAATTAGAATACAATAACAGCCTAAAATTCTTGCCTTTAACTTAAAAGGAAGGGATGGGTATTGTTGATTAAAACTGACTGTCCATTAGGCACGTAATCGCATAACTTCCATGATTTTTTTTTTGGACGCAAGCGATATTAGATCTTATTCATATACCAATACCGACCTGAAGCGATCTCCAGACGCCACATGCATTATACTATACTAAACAGACTTGCGCAATAATATAAAATGTTCGGTTGCCTAGCAACAAGATACTACATCTTATATAAGCGATGTTTACGATAAGCAACGATATTAAAAAATAAATGTTTCAAATTTGAATAGCTCTATTTTCTGTAAACCTAGAAATCTCAATTTTGGCGCATAGTTAGGTCTTGCCCAAAGCAATATGTACACAAAATTTCATCGAAATATCTTTGTAAATTTTGGAGAAAAATTATTTTTCAAAAGATAACTCAAAATTTTCCCGGAAAACCTTGTCTGATTTTCCTGGCTAACGAACAGCTATTAATAAAAGAAAGGACGATTTTCATCAAAATCGGTTGATTATTATTTGAGTTAGCTGTTGGACACACACACACACACACACATATATATATATATATATATATATATATATATATATATATATATATATATATATATATATATATATATATATATATATATATATATATATATATATATATATATATATATATAAACATATAAAAATCGAAACTGACCCCGGATATGGGTTCTAGGAGCCCAAATTCGCGCTCATTTGAAGAAAATTTTGCAAAGTCTCACCATCGATACCTCTCTATTAGTGATTTTTTAAAAATAAAAATTCACTAAAAAGTAAAGCACAAAAAACTAGATATATCAAAACTCTAGAGTGAAACATGTCGGCAACAAATAAATTAAGCAATCGCACGGTCACTTATTGAAGCTACAACAAAGGATATAAACAGTGCCTGGAACGAGATAAAGGTTTCTATGATTAACGCAGGTAAAACAATTGTTGGAGGACAGAAACAAATTGCAAAGAATGTTTGGATGACACCAGATATTATACTCCTTATTGACGAAAAACGCAAATATAGGAATACAAATAAACAAAAATATAATCAAATAAAAAAAATCTCGGGACGCAGCAAGTGCGTTATGGTAGTGAATTTTCATAAAAATGTTTTTATTGCAAATATGTGTGTTTTCTTTTTAAGAAAGCAGACATCAATTTTGGTTACCAGTATAACCTATATAGAAAAAGCAGGCATCAAATTTGATTACCAGTATAACATATATAGTAAAAACAATGTGCCATGTTTCATCAAAATAACTTGATTGTTTGAAAAGGTACAGAAATTTCCAAAAGTAAACCAAAAGTGTTACTGAAAAAATCCGTTTCTTGGTCAACCTTATAGGTTAATAGCAAATTGAGCTTTTCAAATATGAAGCATTTAATCAAAATTCGCAACCACAACGCACTTGCTGCCTCCAGAATTTCTTAACTTACAAACATGCATTATATTTCGATGGAAAATGCAAAAAAATTAGGCGTTTTCGACAAAAAAAAATTATTTGTATCACCAACGACTTATGGGCCACCCTGTGATTGTCGCAATAACTTTTTAAGATGTAGCTCAAAACACCGTATAATTAATGTATACAATATTTTTTCATATCTTGTATAATAACGAATATATTGAGCTTTATTGATTTTTTACGAAAATTCGACAAAAATTATATACCATTAAACAATAAACTCTATAGCTAAGGCTACTGCCAATCATCAGAGAAAGGGTCTATTAGAAATGAATTTTCTGGAAACATTTTAGTAAAATGAAGGACAATGACGGTTGAAACTAAGAGTTCGGTGTATGCAAAACATTCTTCTTGAGACATTTTCTTTCCATAGCCCGTATTAGATTCAAGTTATTTGCCTAAATGTTGCGAATTTTGACGTTTTCAATTGTCACTTTGACGTTTTGAGGAAACCCCCAATTTATTTTTCTTTAAATGCCCATAACTTTTTTGTCTTTTGACCTACAGAGCTAAATTTTGTTAGGTGGCACACCTATAACGATATAAACCAGCTTACCAAATTTGGTTGCCCTTACTTTGTTAATTTTGGAGATATAACTATTTTGCGAAAGAAAACACAAATTTTTCCGGGAAAACCTCGGAGGATTTTCCTGGCTAACAAAATTATCCAAGCGACTTGCGAAAGGAATGTACTCACCAATTTTGACGTTTAAAATCGCAATTTTGACGTTTTGAGGAAAATCCAAATTTATTTTTCTTTGAATGCCTGTAACTTTTTTATCCTTTAACCTACGGAGCTAAATTTTGGTAGGTAACTTGCCTATAATGATATAAATCCGCACATGAAATTTGGTTGCCCTTACTTTGTTAATTCCGGAGATATATATTTTTTTCGAAAGAAAACACAAAATTTTCCGGGAAAACCTGGACCGATTTTCCTGGCTAACGAACTTATCCAAGCCATTTGCAAAAGGAATTTATTCACCAAATTTAATCAAAATCGGCCCATTATTTTTTGAGTTATCGGTGTGATACACACATATATATATATATATATATATATATATATATATATATATATATATATATATATATATATATATATATATATATATATATATATATATATATATATATATATAAACATATAAAAATTTAAACCGACCCTGGATATGTGTTCTGGGGGGCCTAATTAGCGCTCATTTGAAGAAATTTTTTCAAAATTTAAAAGTCGGGATCTCCTCATTAGTGAATTTTTTTAAAGAAAATTCACTAAAAAGTAAACTATACACAAAAATTTAGATTTCTATGTTGCAAGAAAAAAAAGTTATAATAAAATATTTGGTGCCAGATCATTTCTATGAAAATTCACTACCATAACGCACTTGCTGCGTCTTTGAGTTTTTAAGTAGTCGCTTTTGCTTTTTCACTATAGTTTTTTATTTTTTAACAAAATTTGTTTGTGTAGCTTATATAGATTCAGGATAGAGCCCATTGATACTGTCTCGAGGAATAGCTAGCGGTATCAAAAATATTTTAAATCATAAGATTTTTTTTTAAATGCATGTTATTCTGCTTTTCGGTTTTCTTCTACGTTTTTTTGTCAGTCCAGGGTTAGGTATGGGTTAGGTAAAAGGATCCGGGTCATGCCCGGATCAGGTCAGGTCAGGTTAGGTCAGGTTAGGTCGTTCAGGTCTGCTTCGTAGAGTGTTTAGTGCATAAACATGAAAAATGGTGTCCCTTCAACACCCAAAAAGCTGCGGGGGACTAGGAGCAAATATACGTGGTGCAGGGGAAAAACATGTTTAGGAGAAAGTGTTGATACAAAAAGTGAAAAGGCTGCTTATAGAGGTCGAACTAAGTTGTTTTTACTGATTTTTCCTTTATATTTCCTTCTCCGCCGAGCATCCCTATTCACTCCGGGTCTCGTAACTTTTGGAGGGGTTGATTCCACAACATATATCTTGTTGCTTATGCACACATTGAGTCTTTTAAGTATGTTTACTGAAATATTTTTCAAAACTCACGTATGCCGATCATCTGCATAATTACCGTTAAATATCTTTTACTTGCACAAAAGAAAGAAATTAGTTTTTATGAATTATATTCATTACTGCATCCATACGCACCAGCAAGATTAACCATTTTTTAAATATAAAAAAGCAAAGGTCAAACCGCTTAAGTCTCGAAAGCAAAAAAAGTCTGAACGCAGCAAGTGCGTTATGGTAATCAATTTTCATTAAATGCTTCAAATTTGAATAACTCAATTTTCTATAAACCTAGAAGGTTGAATTTTGGCACGTGGTAAGGCCTTTACCAAGACAACATATTCACATAAATTTCATCAAAATAGCTTTGTAATTTTCGGAGATAAACATTTTTTTCGAAAGAAAACTTAAAATTTTTATTTATATTAAATTTATATAAACATATAAAAATTGAAACTGACCCAGGATATTTGTCCTATGGGTCCTATTTCGCAGTCATTTGAAAAAAATGTTTGTCAAATCTCACCATAGATACCTCTCCATTTGAATTTAGTTAATTTTTCCCAATAAAAATTCACTAAAAGGAGAAACGGACCGGGCCGGACTCGAACCAGCATCGTCCGCTTGACATACAAAGTACTCTTCCAATGAGCTACCGACGCTTCGTAATAAACGAATTCTTTACATTGTATTTACACATACAGCACCTTACCGTCAGGAATTTGGTATCGGAAATTAAATGTAAGTGTCTAGCTAAATAGCAAATTGCAGAATTGATTGATTTATTTCGCCGATCGCTGAAACATATTCGAGTGTAGACTGTTTCGGTCTTAAATAACATTCAAATGTTACTAATGGCATGTAACCTTAAAGATGATTTGACATATTATAAATGAAAATGAAATGCGTTCGTGGAATCACAATTTTAGTGCGCCATCTTTTAGAAAATAGCTGGTCTACGGATGGTGCCGAAACGCGCTAGTTTGACAACACATATTGACTAAATAATTAAGGTATGTCATATTTTACATTTCACTTTGCATTACGTTTTTATTTGGAATCCAAAAGACCTGAAATTTAAGAAACTTATTCTTGGATACCTAATCTAGGCAAAGAGTGATTTTGAGCTAATTCTGTGACAAAAAATTGTCAAATCATGGTTTGGCAAAAACGTTGTATTTTCGTTATAAACGGGATATTTGCTTACAAAAATCTTTATTGCCTTCCTCAAACCTCAATCTACCTATTGTATACTATATTTTCAGTCTAAGGCTTTAATTGGGACAGTTCAACAAGCTACAAATATAGTGTATTTTAAGCATTTTATTGAACCCCCTCTTAACGATAAACTCTATAGCTAAGACTACTGCCAAGTGTCAGAGAAAGGGTCTATTTGAAATAAATTTTCTGGAAACATTTTATTAAAATGAATGACAATGACGGTTGAAGCTAAGACTTCAGGGTTTGTAAAACATTCTTCTTGAGACATTTTATTTCCATAGCCGGTATTCAAGTTCTTTTCCTAAATGTTGCCAATTTTGACGTTTAAATCGCAACTTTGACGTTTTGTGAAAAACCCCAATTTATTTTTGTTTAAATGCCTATAAGTTTTTTGTCTTTTGACCTACAGAGCTAAATTTTGGAAGGTAACTTCCCTATAATGATATAAACCCTCGTATAAAATTTGGTTGCCCTTACTTTGTTAATTTTGGAGATATAAATTTTTTTCGAAAGAAAACACAAAATTTTCCGGGAAAACCACGTCGGATTTTCCTAAATAACGAGCATATCCAAGCCACTTGCAAAAGGAAGGTACTCACCAATTTTGACGTTTAAAATCGCGATTTTGACGTTTTGAGGAGAACCCAAATTTATTTTTCTTTGAATGCCTGTAACTTTTTTGTCATTTAACCTACGGAGCTAAATTTTGGTAGGTGACTTTCCTTTAATGATATAAACCCGCGTATGAAATTTGGTTGCCCTTACTTTGTTAATTTTGGGAATATAAATTTTTTTCGATTTTTTTCGAAAGAAAACACAAAATTTTCCGGGAAAACCTCGGCGGATTTTCCTGGCTAACAAACTTGTCCAAGCGACTTGCAAAAGGAAGGTATGTGCCAAATTTTATCAAAATCGGCCCATTATTTTTTAAGTTATAGGTGTGACACATAAATATATATATATATATATATATATATATATATATATATATATATATATATATATATATATATATATATATATATATAAACATATAAAGTCTGAAACTGACCTCGGATTTGGGTTCCGGGGGTCCTATATAGCGCTCATTTGAAGAAATTTTTTCAAAATTCGAAAGTCGAGATCTCCTCATTAGTGAATTTTTTTTAAGAAAATTCACTAAAACGAATAAAATACATGATCAAGGAAGCTAAAGAACGCTGAATGGAAAAGAATTGCCAAGAAATAGAAGAGCTGAGCATAAAGAACCACACAGGAAACCTACACAAGAAACTGAAAGAGATTAGTGGTAACACACGGAAGAGAATACCACTGGCAATAAGAAATTCAAATGGAGAGCTCCAGTTATCAGAAGAAGATAAAAAACTCTGGACGCAGCAAGTGCGTTATGGAAGTGAATTTTCATAAAAATGTTTTTAATTACAAATATATCGCTCTAATGCGAGCAGGAATCAATTTGGTTACCGGTATAACCTATATAGTAGGAACAGTGTATTATATTTTATCAAAATAATTATTTGAAAATGTACAAAACTTTTCGGAAAATAAACTTTAAATGTTTCTGAGAAAACTGGTCTCCTAGCCAATGAACCTTAGGTTAATAGCAAATTGAGTTATTCAAATTTGAAACATTTAATGAAAATTCGCAACCAAAACGCCCTTGCTGCGTTCATACAAAAGTTTTCCGAAAATACAGTTAAATGTTGGTTTCCTAACCAACAAAACTTACGTTAATAGCAAATGAGTTATTGAAATTTGGAGGATTTAATGAAAATTTACTACCAAAACGCACTTACTGTGTTCAGATTTTTTCTTACAAACATGCATCATATTTCGATAAAATATGCTAAAATGCAGTAACGAATTTGTTCTACGAAAATTAGCTAAAAATTATAGACCGTTAAACCATAAACTTCACTAAACCTACAGCGAAAGCATCAACTTAACTAAACCGACAGCCAAAACATCAGAGAAGGGTCTATTTGAAATGAATTTTCTGGGAATATTTTATTAAAATAAAGGAAAATGACGATTGAAACTAAGACTTCAGGCTTTATAAAACATTATTCTTGAGACATTTTCCTTGCATAGCTCATATTAGTGTCAGGTTCATTGCCTAAATATTACCAATTTTGACGTTTAAAATCGCGATTTTGACGTTTTGAGGAAAACCCAAATTTATTTTTCTTTGAATGCCTATAACTTTTTTATCCTTCAACCTACGGAGCTAAATTTTGGTAGGTAACTTGCCTATAACGATATAAACCCGCGTATGAAATTTGGTTGCCCTTACTTTGTTAATTTTGGAGATATAAATTTTTTTCGAAATAAAACATAAAATTTTCCGGGAAAACCTCGGTGGATTTTTCTGGCTAACGAACTTATTCAAGCCACTTGCGAAAGGAAGGTACTCACCAATTTTGACGTTTAAAATCGCAATTTTGACGTTTTGAGGAAAACCCAAATTTTTTGTTCTTTAAATGCCTGTAACTTTTTTGTCCTTTAACCTACAGAGCTAAATTTTCGTAGGTATTTTACGCATAATTATATAAACTCGCGTGTGAAATTTGGTTGCCCTTACTTTGTTAATTCCGGAGAAATAAATTTTTTTCGATTTTTTTCGAAAGAAAACACAAAATTTTCCGGGAAAACCTCGGCGGATTTTCCTGGATAACGAACTTATCCAAGCCACTTCTGAAAGGAAGGTACTCACAAAGTTTTATCAAAATCGGTCTTTTATTTTTTTAGTTATAGGTGTGACACATAAATATATAAATATATATATATATATATATATATATATATATATATATATATATATATATATATATATATATATATATATATATATATATATATATATATAAACATATAAAGTCTGAAACCGACCTCGGATTTGGGTTCCAGGGGTCCTAATTAGCGCTCATTTGAAGAAATTTTTTCAAAATTCGAAAGTCGGGATCTCCTCATTAGTGAATTTTTTTAAAGAAAATTCACTAAAAAGACAGCATGGGAACAATACATAAAAGACTTATTTGCAGATAATAGAGAAAAAATAAACGAATTAACACCAACCGATGACTGGGACGATAATAACTCACAAATTCTGAAATCAGAAGTGGAGCACGCAATTAAAAACTCTAAAAGTGGCACAGCTCCAGGGCCGGACGAAATTCCAGCCGAATTAATGAAAATCTTGGACGATAAAAATATAGAGTGTCTAACCAAATTATTTAATAAAATATACAATGAGGGTCAAATACCAGACGAATGGTTAAAATCTGTCCTATTACCTATATCCAAGAATAATAATCCTAAGTTGTGCGATGACTGCCGTTTAGTTAGCCTTATGAGCCACACATTGAAAGTCTTATTTAAAGTTATCCAACAACGTATATATATATATATATATATATATATATATATATATATATATATATATATATATATATAATGTGAAGAGCAACTGGACAGCACACAGTTTGGATTTAGAAGCGGAATAGGAACTAGAGAAGCGCTGTTTGCAATGACGGTATTACTGCAAAAGTGCAAGGAATAGGATAAAAGCGTGTTCATATGTTACATAGATTATCAAAAAGCGTTCGACCGAGTTTAACACGGTAAGCTTATCCAAGCACTAAAAAACATAAAACTAGATTCCAAAGATATTATTCTAGTCAAAAATCTATACTACAACCAAACAGCTGTTATACGGGTAGATGACAATGAAACAAACCAAATGGAAATACAAAGAGGACTCAGACAAAGCTGTGTGCTGTCACCACAATTGTTCAATGTGTATCCGCAGCTAATATTTCAGAAAGCACTATGGGAAAGAAAGGAAGGTGTGAGCATTGGGGGGACCATCATTAATAACATACGATTTTCAGACGATACCGCAATAATGGCGGACAGTATAGAGGACCTACAAATCCTTTTAGATAGCATTAATAGGGAAAGTAAACAATCGGGCTAACAATGAACATAGGTAAAACCAAATACATGGTCATCCCAGAAACTCCAATTGACAACATACAACTTACACTAGAAGGCAAATAGTTAGAGAGGGTCGACAAATATAAGGACCTGGGAGCAACCATAAATTCCCAATTGGAACAAGATGAGGAGATAAAAGTCAGAATAGAACTAGTCCAGAAGGGATTTGTAAAATACAGGTCAATGTTCACAAATAAGAAATTAAGTTTAGCCATTAGATTAAGGTTCCTAGTATGCTATGTATGGTCTCAGCTGTTATATGGGGTAGAAACTTGGACACTAAAAGCACAATCCATAAAAAAGATTTAAGGCATTTGAAATGTGGCTCTACAGACGCATACTTAAAATTCCTTGGACTGCTAGAACCACAAATGAAGAAGTACTAAGAAGAATTGGACACAGCAGAGAATTGGTGACAATCGTCAAAATAAGAAAAAGAGCATATTCGGGCCACATACTTCGTAATGACAAATACTTTCTCTTACAAGTAATCATACAAGAAAGAATAGAGGGAAGAAATGGAATAGGGAGAAAAAAGAAATCTTGGCTGAGGAATAGCAGATAATGAACTAACCTCAGTGTTGTACAAATATTTCGCGTTGCAAGAGATAGGGAAGCGTTTAAAGAAGTGATCGCCAACCTTCGCTAAGGAAGACGGCATAGGAAGAAGAAGAAGGCAACCTGATAAACTGACTGATAATTATTTCTCATCGCAAACATGCCTCGAAGGGAACGTTACAAATTTCGAGCATTCAATGTGAAGTGATAACGCACAAATCTCTTTGTTCCCTAATAATGCTTAACTCTTATGAAATTTTAGACGGAACACTCCATTCTTAGTAATTTTTTAGTAGTATTCTGATCATGTAACGAGTTTATCTGTGTTTATGTGGAAATCTCTCTGCAACCTCACGACATATTCTCTTAATAATTCGATTATACTCCTCGTAAATAAAATGTATATTTAAAAGTCGCGGCACATTTTACTTATGTCGGAAGATGACGTTTAAAATTTTCATCTCCTAGACAACCTGATAAACTGACTAATAATTATTTCTTATCGCAAATAATATTTAAATATTAAATATCTTCAAATTGGTGGGACTTAGGTATAGGGAATGTTAATAACAATCGAAAAAACAATGAAGATTACATGAACCAACGTTATAAAATATGGGGTGTCCTATTTAAAATAAGAGAGCTATTAGGTTTTAAATTCACGATTGACCGGTCTATTTCGAATAATCTGTGTAACTTGTACTAGCTTTAGTAAATTAAAAATGTTTTGTGGCATTTTAGAATTTGCACTTTAAAATTTCAACTCTTCAGGTTGAAAAATAAGGGAGATACAGGTGTGTAAATGTGACAATGTTTTTTAAGAAATTTTTGAAAAAAGTCAAACATCTCGAAAATGGTTGAGAAAAATGACATAACCTGTTGGTGAAACCTACCATAAAATTTGACGGACAATCTAGATCCGTAATACAAGTCTGGACGCAGCAAGTGCGTTATGGTACTGAAGTTTCATAAAAATGTTTTTAATAGCAAATATGTGTGTATGTTTTTTTTAAGAAAGCAGGCATTTTGGTTACCAGTATAACCTATATAGTAAAAACAATTTGCCGTATTTCATCAAAATAACTTTATTGGTTGAAAATGTAGAAAAATTTCCGAAAGTAAACTTAAAGTGTTCCCGAACAAAAACCGATTTTTGGTCAACCTTATAGGTTAATAGCAAGTTTTTCAAATTTGTAGCATTTAATCAAAATTCGCTACCATAACGCACTTGCTGCATCCAGAATTTATTTTCTTACAAACATGCACTATATTTCAATGGAAAATGCAAAGATGCAATAATATAAAGCGTGTTCGACTAAAATAAAAAAGAAAATTTGTATTACCAATAACTTATCGGCCACCCTGTGATGGTAGAAATATTTTTTAAGATGTAGCTCAAGACAGCCTGTAATTAATGTATACAATTCTTTTCATATATTGTATAATAACCCATATATTGAGCTTTATTGATTCTTTTACGAAAATTCGACAAAAATTATATACCATTAAACGATAAGCTCTATAGCTAAGACTACTGCCAAGCATCAGAGAAAGGGTCTAATTAAAATGAATTTTCTGAAAAAAAAATTTTAGTAAAATGAAAAACAATGACAGTTGAAACTAAGACTTCAGGGTTTGTAAAACATTCTTCTTGGGACATTTTCTTTCCATAGCCCGTATTAGATTCAAGTTATTTGCCTAAATGTTGCCAATTTTGACGTTTTAAATCGCGACTTTGGCATTTCGAGGAAAACCCCAATTTATTTTTCTTTAAATACCTATAACTTTTTTGCCTTTTGATCTATAGAGCTAAGTTTTGGCAGATGATTTACCTATAGGAATATAAATCCGTGTGCCAAATTTGGTTTCCCTTACTTTGTCATTTCCGGAGATATAATTTTTTTTCGAAAGAAAACAAAATTTTCCAGGAAAACCTCAGCCGATTTTCCTGGATAACGAAGGTATTCACCAAATTTAGTCAAAATCGGCTTAACCCTTCTCCTTGTATAGTACATAAATGCCGTGTTATAAATCCTGTTATATTTAATATAACTTCCTGGGCTCCGGATGCTCACGCAGGTGATTTCTTGGCCTCTGTGGCTTTTTTGGTTGTTTGCCTCGGATTGAGGGTCTTCCAGATGTTGCTGCAATTATGCACTGGTTGCCTGTTGCAACCCCGTGTATTTTTGCATCTTCATCCAGAGTGTTCCCATCTTCACCTGGCTATACCGTACTGATGATGGCTAATAAGCTTGAAACACGTGTATGCGGTTGTCTCCTTGCGGCTTTCCCCTTAACCTTTCTCCTTGTATAGTACAAAAATGCCGTGTTATGAATCCTGTTATACTTAATATAACTTTCTGGGCTCCGGATGCTCACGCAGGTGATTTTTTTGCCTCCGTGGCTCTTTTGGTTGTTTTCCTCGGATTGAGGGTCTTCCAAATGTTGCTGCAATTGTGCACTGGTTGCCTGTTGTGACTCCGTGTATTTTTGCATCTTCATCCAGAGTGTTCCCATCTTCACCTGGCTTTACCGTACTGATGATGGCTAATAAGCTTGAAACACGTGTATGCGATTGTCTCCTTGAGGCTTTGCCCTTAACCTTTCTCCTTGTACAGTACATAAATGCCGTGTTATGAATCCTGTTACACTTAATATAACTTCCTGGGCTCCGGATGCTCACGCAGGTGATTTTTTTGCCTCCGTGGCTCTTTTGGTTGTTTTCCTCGGATTAAGGGTCTTCCAAATGTTGCTGCAATTGTGCACTGGTTGCCTGTTGTGACTCCGTGTATTTTTGCATCTTCATCCAGAGTGTTCCCATCTTCACCTGGCTATACCGTACTGATGATGGCTAATAAGCTTGAAACACGTGTATGCGGTTGTCTCCTTGCGGCTTTGCCCTTAACCTTTCTCCCTGTATAGTACAGAAATGCCGTGTTATGAATCCTGTTATACTTAATATAACTTCCTGGGCTCCGGATGCTCACGCAGGTGATTTATTTGCCTTCGTGGCTCTTTTGGTTGTTTTCCTCGGA
This sequence comes from Tillus elongatus, assembly GCA_964006375.1. Classification (NCBI taxonomy): domain Eukaryota; kingdom Metazoa; phylum Arthropoda; class Insecta; order Coleoptera; family Cleridae; genus Tillus; species Tillus elongatus. Next base: position 207,615,186 of record OZ023262.1, on the reverse strand, counting down.
TTGAGGGTCTTCCAAATGTTGCTGCAATTGTGCACTGGTTGCCTGTTGTGACTCCGTGTATTTTTGCATCTTCATCCAGAGTGTTCCCATCTTCACCTGGCTATACCGTACTGATGATGGCTAATAAGCTTGAAACACGTGTATGCGGTTGTCTCCTTGCGGCTTTGCCCTTAACCTTTCTCCCTGTATAGTACAGAAATGCCGTGTTATGAATCCTGTTATACTTAATATAACTTCCTGGGCTCCGGATGCTCACGCAGGTGATTTTTTTGCCTCCGTGGCTCTTTTGGTTGTTTTCCTCGGATCGAGGGTCTTCCAAATGTTGCTACAATTGTGCACTGGTTGCCTGTTGTGACTCCGTGTATTTTTGCATCTTCATCCATAGTGTTCCCATCTTCACCTGGCTATACTGTCTTTGACCAAATTTGAAGGACAAAATTATTGAAATTGAAGTCACTAAAATCAATAAAACATATAATGCTAAATAAAAAAACTATCAAGATTAGGACTGGTTCATCTTCTCAAATTAATTTCTAAATAAGTTTCGAGTTATAGGTATAAATAAAATGCCATAATCTACTTAACATTAATTAATGTATTTAACGAAATTTTCATTTTTTAAAACTACTTAAGAAATAGACATTGGAAAACTAAGTCACGTGGCCAGTCTTACGACAGAAGTGAAAAATGTTTGAAAAAACAGATACTCGATTATAAATTGCAACATTTATTTTTTAACTATATTTTTATTGGGTCACTTAGTGTGTGGTACATGTATTCGGTTTCAGATAAGTGTAAATATAAATAAAGTCATAGATTTTTATTGAAACAAACAGCACGACCTAATGCTTGGGTCTCTTGACCGATCTGGCACCGTTGCTCTTCAAACATGACAGTATTCGATTTATGACAATATGTCTTTTAACGGGACGTTCCAATATTAGAATGCAGTATAATAATGGGATACGCTAGATACTAGTAAATAGTATCCTAGGTAAATATATTTCATATATATCTCCAGTGGTGTATTTTTATTTGTAATAGATTCGGTTTGTACAAAAAAAAACTGTATGATGCTACCATTTTGCTGTACTAGTAACCATTGTATGCTGCTATATTGGTGTATTAGGAAATACTTTCAAATAATTTTGTTTTTGCGGTGTTATTGCTGTAATAGGAGTAAGATGGTAAGTAAGGTAAGATGCTTGTAGTGTATGACAACGTCACGACATGATTTTGTAAATAATGTGAATTTACTGTACTATGTCCTTCCTTTAGGATAAAGTACGCACCTCCGAGATTATCACATTTAGGTCCGATTTCACTGCCGGAGTTCTTTTATATCCCAACTGGATTGGAATTCCCGCAACTTTATTAAAAAAACTCCTCAATTTATAAAATATACCCTTAACATTCTGCTACCTAAAACAAACAACCTTCAACCGATCTATATTTGAACGTAGAACCCGCTTCTGTACCTGTAAACCGTAACAAAGAAGCTCCTTGCTCACTTATCTACAAGAGACACTTGATAATTTAATAGATTCCTATGGGAGCTAACCACTGCTTGAATACTCCCAATATATCCAGAAGCAGTTTAGTAGCTCTTCTTGATGATCATGCTGTTATTCAAGAAACACTCCCTCCCTTAAGCAGGATTTGACGGCATTAACTTCACTGAAAATCACCGCCGTGGCGAAAGGAAATCTACCTAATAATGGGAAACTGCACGTATCTTTCCGTTTGAGGTTTCTCTTGAGATTATAGGTTCATTTCCTGGTTGAAGCGATAAACTTCCTGTCTCCAAAGGTGACGACTAGCATGTCGAATATGTTGCGGGAATCAATTAAAGCGTCATTATGTACTAAATTAGTATGTTCATGCTTATAAACACCTCCCACACGAAGCTGATGAGTTTCCTAGGCTTGCCTTTGACATACTTCAACCCATATATTTATTGATTTGTCAGGGAATATTAAATTACAAATAGTTCGTTGATACAAAATACACTGAACTCTTTTTTAGTGTATTTTCATGAAAGCACTGGCTAATGAGGAGATCAGTGTTTAGGTATACAGGGTGATTCATAAGTGGTGACCAAAAATGAAACCCCATGTTCTTTGAACAATTTTAGAGGGTGTATGTCCTATACAAATTTTTCCTATAATGCTTCATTAAAAAGATACAGGGTGTTGAAGTTGAATTTCAAAAAATTAATTTTCCCAATTTGTTTAAAAAGTGGCACATATATTTTGCTGAAACTTCGCATGTGTAGGCTGCTATGTAAGGTGCGTATTCAACCATAACAATTGAATCGGTTAATCCAGCAGTGGCGCGCGTACCCACATGTCATTGGTTATCCCTCAAGAAAAAAAACGGGTAAGCCAATGATATATATTTTTTATTTTTCATTTTTTGAATCTTGCTTTCATTCGTGAACAAAATGGCTCTCTTGATAATTTTCTGTACGATGCTTATTTTACGAGTAAGCAATGAATCAGGTAAGTGTTTTAGAGCACAGTTCATGATTTTTAACCAGTCGTTGTTTGGTAGAAAATCGCAATGATACACTTTTATCAGGCTTATAGTAATTTATTTATTACAATAAATGTTCAAAAATGCCTCCATTGGCCTGAATACACGCACGACATCTTTTTAATATGGAAAATTTAATGTCTTGATAATTTTTTGTACGACGATTATCTTTGTTGTATTTTAGTAAGTAGTAGTCTGGTTTGCCAAAGTTGTCATTGTTACTTGACGCTTAGGTTAACAAGTTATTATTTTGACTAGGTGTAAGTGGTAAACTTTATAAAATTGCAAAATTTTCTACTCTTACTTCTTATAATGGAGTTCACCTCAGAAGAGTATGCAGATATAATTTTTATCTACGGATATGCTGATGGAAATGCGCTAGCTGTTTGTCGGGAATATCAACGTAGGTTTCCCACTCGTCGTCAACCTACACCAAGGGTTTTTTCTCGATCGTTTTCAAGACTTCGGCAGTGTGGTATTGGACAACGTCCTGACGCTAGAGCTAATGGTAGAAGACAACATCAACTTGAAGACGAAGAGAGAGTGGTGGATGCAGTGATGGATCAACCTTCTACAAGTACTCGGAGGGTTGCCACGCAGTTACAATATTCTGAAAGCTTTGTTTGGAGCACTTTACATCGAGAAGTCTTACATGCATATCATCGACAGAATGTTCATTGCCTTCTACCTGGAGATAATGTGCATCGACGAGCCTTTTGTGAGTCGATGTTGTAAATGAACAATCAAAATATCTTATTCCCCAATCTAATCTTCTGGTCTGACGAATCAACATTTACAAGAAATGGTATTTATAATTCTCATAATGAGCATGTCTGGTCATTGGAAAATCTACATGCAACAAGGACTCGCACATTTCAATATAGATTTTCCATTAATTTATGGTGTGGTATTTTTAACGGCTCACTGTTCATGGAAGTCCTGCCACAACGGTTAAATGGATCTTCGTACTTAACGCCCCTAGAAAACCGCGTAGAAAACATTCTAGATGACATTACATAGCAACAAGATGTATAATGTGACACCAGCATGACGATGCACCAGCACATCATAGTCGAAACGTTGTTATATGGCTACATGAACATTATAATGCCAGATGGATTGGCAGAACTGGACCAATACATTGGCGCAAGATCACCGGACTTAAACCCACTTGACTTTTATCTTTGGGGTGATTTTAAGCGACTGGTCTACACTGAACAAATAAGTACACCAGAGCAGCTACAACAACTGATAAATAATGCTTTTCGTCATATTCAAGCAACAATGAATCCTCAAGACATTAAATTTTTAATATTAAAAAGATTTCGTGCATGTATTCAGGCCAATGGAGGCATTCTTGAACATTTATTGTAATAAATAAATTACTATAAGCCTGATAAAAGTGTATCATTGCGATTTTCTACCAAACAACGACTGGTTAAAAATCATAAACTGTGCTCTAAAACACTTACCTGATTCATTGCTTACTCGTAAAATAAGCGTCGTACAGAAAATTATTAGGGGAGTCATTTTGTTCACGAATGAAAGCAAGATTCAAAAAATGAAAAATAAAAAATATATATCATTGGCTTACCCGTTTTTTTCTTGAGGGATAACCACTGCTGGATTATCCGATTCAATTGTTATGGTAGAATACTCGCCTTACATAGCAGCCTACACATGCAAAGTTTCAGCAAAATATATGTGCTACTTTTTAAAAAATTGGGAATTTTTTTTTGAAATCTAACTTCAACACCCTGTATCTTTTTAATGAAGCATTATAGAAATTTTTTTTATAGAATATACCCTCTCTAGAATTGTTCAAAGAACATGGGGTTTTATTTTTGGTCACCACTTATGAATCACCCTGTATATTATAAATAATATATTGTGATTTACCCAGTTCATATAGCCACGGTCCTTTTGTAACCTCAGATTCCAAAACAACTTGGCACAGTAGTACAATAATGCTCAATGTAAGTGAGGCTGATATCTCCGGATTGAGATGTTTGAATACAAAATGTTTAATTACGTTTTGTACTGATGTACCACATTTTATATGTTTTTGTTTCTTGATAGCTCGAAGGACCTGATTATGTTGTGTTAAATTAAACGCTGATGTTGTAACACTTAACATTTAATAACAAACTGTTAAACTTATACAAAGTTACTAATATTATGGTATGCCTTAGAGTTCATGAGAACTCTACGAAATGATTAGTGATTATGCTATGACAAGCGTGGTGCTTGTCTCGAGTCTGTAGGAGAACTCTACGAAATGATTATGATTATGCTCACAAGCGTGATGCTTGTGTCGAGTTTACAGAAGAACTGCTCTAAATGAATATTGAATATTTCTACTCTATCTACCTGATATAGGGTAGCAGACGTACTGCCAATTGTAGGTAAGAAATGACCCTTGTTGGGTTATTCCTAATCATGTTTAAAATTACACTGTATAGATGGTAGATATCATAACAAAGACGGTTACTAAGAAATATGTCAATTTTAGAGGTCTAATCTTCCAGACGAGACGCCTTAACATGCCGCCCGCCTTGAAAGGCTACCTTTCAACGAATGCTATATAATACAAATAATGGATTATAACTAATAAACTGATTATATCTTAATCTACGTAACAATGTTAACTTATTTTAAATATACTAAAATGTTTGCTTAAATTATGTAGTCCAGAGATTAAATTGTCCTCGTCAGTCTATAGGGAGAACGCATACTTTGGACACTGGCCGTTTTAAAACATTACCATTCGACACCTTCACTGATATCACCCTGGTGATGTTGTCAGCTCCTGAATGTAACTTAATGATGCGGCCAAGCTGCCACTTTAATGGGGGCATATTATCTTCTTTGATAATAACCAGAACTCCTGGTTTCAACTGAATATTGGATGTTTGTTTCCATTTTGTGCGAATTTGTAATTGTGAGATGTATTCCTTACACCATCTTTACCAAAAATCTTGTTTTATTTTTTGAATATGCTGAAATTTGCTTAACCTGTTGTCAGCAGTATCCAAAACATTGTGTTCCGGGTTTGATGTTAAAGTTCGTCCAATCAAAAAATGTGCAGGGGTTAAAGGATCTAAATCATTAGGATCGGAAGAAAGGGGGCTCAAAGGACGGGAATTGAGGACTGCTTCGATTTGTGTTAATAATGTGTAAAATTCCTCAAAGGTTAAGTGAGTATTTTTTGTTACACGTTTTAAATGACTCTTTACTGATTTTACGCCCGCCTCCCATAAACCTCGGAAATGTGGAGAACGTGGTGGTATAAAATGCCATGATGTAGTTGTGTTATTTAATGCTTGATTTATTTTTGTATGATTCTCTTGGTTTGACAGAAAATTATGCAATTTCAACAATTCCGAATTCGCACCCACAAAATTTTTGCCATTATCCGAGTAAATAGACATTGGTTGACCACGTCGGGCTGAAAACCTATTTAATGCCGCCAAAAATGCCTCTGTGTCCAGACTAGTAGCCAAATCTAAATGTACAGCTTTAGTTACCAAACACACAAATATGCATATGTAAGCCTTGTTTAATTTACAGCCGCGACCCTTTCTGTCCTTGATTAGTATTGGACCAGCATAATCCACACCGCAATTGTAAAATGGTGGCGCTGGTGTCAAACGTGGCTCTGGTAAGCAACCCATAATTTGATGTGACGTTTTTGGATTTGCTCGAAAGCAACTGATACATTCGTGAATGACACGTTTTATTGTATTTTTACCTGAAATTGGCCAACATTTTTCCCTTAATGAATATAATAATTGATTTGTTCCACAATGAAGAAGTCGAATATGCTCATATCTGATTTCTAATATTGTTAATTTATGCGATGGTGGCAAAATTATTGGGTGTTTTTTATCATAACTGAAATCTGAATGTTGAATGCGACCTCCTACTCGTAAAATTAATTGATCATCCAAAAAAGGATTTAATGACAATAGTGAACTCTTATGATTGATTTGTTTGTGATTAGTTAAATCATTTATTTCTTTAGAGTATACATTGTTTTGTGATATCTTAATCAGCTTAATTAATGCATTTTCCAACTCTGCACTTGTTATGGGGCCAATTACCTTGTTTTTAGAATTTTTAATATTTTCAATAAACCATAAACAATAGGCAGTGATTCGCTTTAATTTAGTTAATGGAGAAAATTTTGAAAATAGTTGTAGGTTATCTAATTTTAATGAGAAGTTTGCCAAAACGCGTGACTCTGGAGCACTATGTTTTATTTCATGTGAAACGGGCCAAGAAGATTCATCGCTCTGTAGCAATCTTGGGCCATTTAACCAAAAACGTTGCTCTATCTGATTTGCCTCTATACCACGTGATAATAAATCCGCAGGATTATCATGTGTTCGTACATGTCGCCAGTGGCCATGGTTCATTAATCCTTAAATTTATGCTATTTTAGTCATGTGACCTAATGTTTCATACTCATTTAGAAAATTAACGTATTCGGTTTTTAATTCACTATTGCAATTTAATTTTCGTTCTAATGAAAAAAATCGATTTAATGCGTTGTTTTTTGAGTTTCCTAATTCTGCTATGTCGCATTTAAGTGGAATATTAACAATAAAACGACCTGATTTGTTACGTTTAAATGTATTAATAAAATTAGTTTCGCAATATTTTTCTTCACTTGTATAATTTCTATGCTCATTTGAACATTCTTCCTATGCCCAAAATTTTGTTAATTGATCATCAAGTAAATTAGTATAATGTGATGTGTTTAAAAATCAAAATGATTGATTTTGTTTGTGATGTAAATCGCCACCTAAAATCCACCCTAAAGTGGTTTTTTTGTAGAATATGACCGTTATTACTTAACTTGTGCTGTCCAACGCATAATAATTGGAAGTAAATACCGGCTCCCAGTAAGATGTCTATTTTACCCGGCGAATTACATTTAGTATCTGCTAAACGTATATTTGGGGGGATGTTTAGTTTTGACAAAGGAAATGACATGTTTGGTAAATTATCACTGATTTCATTTAATACTAAACATGTTATGCTTGTTTTGTATTCATTTATGCGTGATTTGAAGGTAATATTAGTTTTAAAATGTATGTTTGAGATAGATTTGCTAATCCCTGATACTAATGACTGATATTTTGATTTAGTGAGGCCTAGTCGATTGCAAAGATCACTTGTGATAAAGTTCGTTTGAGATCCTCCATCAAGGAGAGCTCTACATATGTGAGATTTCCCTTGATTATCGAAAACTTCGATGCTTGCTGTTGGGAATATAGTTTGAAACAAAGTTGTATTATTTAAATTATGATTTGATGAATGCATTATTTGTGCAGGTATGTTACTTTCATGAGTAGCGATTTCTACACGGCGTGATTGATTTTGATTTATTTCTCTTTGGTCACCTGCAATTGTATTTTGAGTGGCATTTACATCATGTGTAATATTTGTTACTTGATTATGTTCTATATACAACAGTGTGTTATGTTTTTTACCGCATTTTTTACACAAAGCTGATGTACATTCCTTTGTTGTATGATTTTTTCTTAAGCAATTTAAGCATAATTGAAGACGCCTAGCTTCACTGATTCGTTGGTTTATTGGTAATTTTAGGAATGTTTCACATGAGAAAAGTGAATGTGTTGAAATTTTACATAGTACACAATATGATTTAGATGTATTGATATATGCTTTAAAATTATTATTGTATGTTGGTTTTGAGTTTGTGTTAAATAGACCTTGATTACCTTTGTTGGATTCAAGAGAGCCCAGAAAATTACACCTATTTTCAAGGAAAGTTATGAGTTCCTGAAAGGTGGGAAAATCGTTTTCTGGCTTAAATAATTCCCATTCATGCCGTGTTGCATTGCTGAATTTAGCCGAAATAATGTAAATTAATAAAATGTCTAATGTTGGCTGATCAAAGTTTTTTAGTGATTGCATAATTTTCAACACCTCATCTAAGAAATGCTGTACTTGTTGATGCGAGTCCTTTTTCATAAAATATAAATTGAAAAGGGCTTTAATGTTATTTTTAACAATTAATTTTTTGTTCTCAAACCGTTTCGTTAACAAGTTCCAAGCAATTATATAATTATCAGAAGATACTTTTAAAGTTTTAAGTGAATGTGCGGCATCGCCTTTAACACATGATATTAAATAATATAATTTTTGAATATTTGTTAAAGTAGGATTATTATTTACAAGTGTGTCAAATGCATCACGAAATTCTATCCAATCTTCAAATCCTCCGTTAAATGTTGGTAAGTTTATGCTAGGTAAGCTAAGTGAATGTAAAACTGCACCTGTTGCTATATTAGATTGTGATGAGCTGTTATTTTTGTTCGAATACTTGTTTAAAAATCCATTAACCTTTGCAATGGTTTTGTAAAATATTTGGTCAAATTCCGATAAGTCAGCTTCATGAGAAGTTACGTCATCGGCGATGTTTGTGATAGCGATATGAATTTGTTCAAATTTGTCTAGGGATGATTCATTACACGATAAGCGTGCTTTCAATTCAAGTATATCATTTTCAAGCACAGTTTCATTACCAGCAATGCTATCGAAAGAGTTTCTAAAACGTGTAAAGCGTGATTTTATTTGTGCTCTTTGTAATGTTAATGTTTTTAAATCAGCCATTATGCACACAAATGAAGCAATAAAGAAAGGAAAATATGTTAAAGGAAATTGGACTTACACTTTTGATGACTGCTGGCAAATTCTCTCTCCCTTATATTGATCACGATGGATGATGATTGCACTTTATATTGATCACGATGGACGATGATTGCACTTTTAATTGCACAGAGTTTTTTTTATTAAGCGGAACGACTTGCACTGTATTTGTTAAATAATTAATTACTGATTAAAATTGCTAACGCGCGATGTTTAATTCACTATGCACTGTATTTGTTATTTGTTTAATAATTAATTACTGATTAAAACTCGATGTTTAGTTCACTGGTTATTTTTATAATCCGACTCGTTTAGGACCATGTTTAATTGCGTTGCACTGGTTCTTTTTGTAATCCGGCTCGTTGGACCATGTTTAATTACGTTTTGTACAGATGGTAGATATCATAACAAAGACGGTTACTAAGAAATATGTCAATTTTAGAGGTCTAATCTTCCAGACGAGACGCCTTAACACAAAATAACATATATATATATATATATATATATATATATATATATATATATATAATAATAATAATAATAATAATAGGGTTTATTCAGCGAAAAATAATACACAAAAAAAAGTTACAATCGTTATCTCTAAATATAGATGTCTCAGAATAAACAGTGAGATAAATACTCACGAAGTACTCATAATAGGTACTTTTGTGTGAGTTTACATAATCCCTAACATGCTGTCATCTAAAATTCAGCCTCCCGTGAAAATAAAGACCCGCAGAGCACCCGGATAATCAAGCGCACCTCCCGTAACTGCAGCCCACCGCCTCGTGTAAACAAGTATGGACAGCTATTTAAACGGCTATATGCTACCACCAATGTATTTACTTGCTCATTCACACGTACACATACCCACACCCACACAGACACACACAGAGACAAAGGGCACACCAGTCACAGAATAAAAAATTATCACTAATTAAAAGAGAATGGGTCATATAGATAAAACTGTGGACGGATCACAAATGTAAACCGTACAAGAGAAAAAAAAAATCAATAAAAAAATTAAGTTCATCACTACGAAGAAACAGCGTGTGCACAAACAAAAATATGTGCGCAGACAAACGTATATAAAAAAAACACTCGGCAAAAACATCCCCAAAAAGACCAAGCAAACACAAACGAGACAGACTTCCCGGACCAGAATTATCAAAAATCAAAATCGACAATATGCCTCGCCTCATTTCTCGTCATTGTCGTGAGCCACACCCTCAAGTGGTTCATGAATCTTCTCAGCAAGACACATTCTCTTAGTGACTGAGGGATCAAGTTATATAATTTTTGCCCTATATAAATATGGCTTCGCTGACCAATTCCTTTCCTACACCTATCCTTTCTGCACTGATTTATCTGCCTGGTCTCATATCGGTGCTCCGGAAAGGTCAGCTCATCTGCGTGTTTATAACGCTCCGCCAGTGCCGCCTGAAAGTACAGTCTTCTACAGTCGAGAACGCCAGCCTCCCTAAAAAGTTCTTCACTAGGGTAGGTTAAAGGTTTGCGGTACATTATCTTGAGTACCCATTTTTGCACAACATCTAATCGTCTATATAAGTTTTGTCTTACTCCACCCCAACCAACTATTCCGTAAGCCAGCTGGGACTGTACCAGTGAATAATATAAGATCTTCATTTCCCTGGTGTTTAGATATTCCCTCAGGAACCTAAACTTGTAGAGTAAGGATCTGACCCTGCCCACAATTTGATCCACCTGCCTGCCCCACCTTAGGTGTCTATCTATTATGATGCCCAGGTATCGAATACTTTCCGCTTGATCTATTCTAAGAACCTTTTGGGTCTCTGTTTTGATCATCAGCGGGTCATTGTCCGGTAATGTATTGCTGTACGTTGAGAATGGCAAAAATTTGGTCTTTTCCTGATTAACTGTTAAGAAGTTTTCGTTGAACCAGTTAAGAACCCTGGCAAACTCTCCTTGTGCTTTTTGCTTGACACCGTCCCAAGTTCGATCACTCCAAAATATCACTGTATCATCTGCATAGCTCATGATTTCACCTTCACAGTCCAAGGACAGTAGGTCATTTATATAGAGGTTGAACAAGGTAGGCCCAAGAACACTACCCTGTGGAACTCCGCAGCCAACCTGCCGATCGTCACTGTATACATCCTCTATCCGAACCCGCTGCTTCCTTCCAGACAAATAGCTCTCCATTAGCCTTAATGTGATCCCTCTGACCCCGCAAGCCTCCAACTTTTCCAGGAGAATACGATGGTCAACGGTGTCGAAGGCCTTGGCTAAGTCTACAAAGACGCATACTGATGGTTTACCTGCATCCAAGGCCTTGTAGATGTTTGCAGTTAAGCAAGCGATGGCATCGCTGGTTGACTTAGTCTCGCGAAAGCCATACTGCCTTTCAGATATGACCCTATGTTTGTCAAAAAATGCGATTAGTCTACTCTTCAGTGCCATTTCTACAATCTTGGCCATTGTGGTGATTAAAGTAATCGGCCTATAGTTAATCATATCTAATACGTCGCCTGCCTTAAAAAATGGTTTTACAATTCCTATTTTTAGGTGTGCCGGAAAGTCGCCAGTCTCAATAATTTTATTTAAGAGGTGAGTCAACGGTTTAACAACAAATGCAGAATTTTCTTTCAATACCTCAGCCGCTATTCCATCGTGCCCTGGGGTCTTTCGTGGCTTTAGCTCCTTTATGATTTTTTCCACCTCTTCCTCTGTTGCCGGTTTCATATATATTGAATTTTCAACACGGGTAATGTTGAACCCACAATTGTCTGTATTTCCCTGAATTTTGCTAGCCAGATTTTTGCCCACTGATGAGAAATAGGCATTAAAACTACTCGCTATCTCAAAGTTCGTGCCCACCACTGTTCCATTCTCGGTTCTTATTTGGGCAATTTTTTTAGAACTCTTTCTGCGAACCTTACCGCACAGGTTGTTAACACATCTGTAAAGCTGACCGCTGTCGGACCCGTTCAGCTCCACCTGCTTTCGAAAGTGACTGATCTTAGCCTTCTTGACCAAGGAGTTCAGTCTATTACGGTACAGTTTATACTCCTCCATCAGCCCGTTCTCCCCTGGATATCTAAGACACCTCTTGTACAGCTCATTTTTGCGCTGTATTGATTTTATGAGACCACTTGTAATCCAGTCCTTGTCCCCTCGTCGTCTTCCATCCACTCTACGTCTCGTTGTACACTCGCTCAGATTCTTTTGTATCCTTACAGATAATTCTCTTGCCATAACATCAACATCGTCAAGACGATAAAACTCTTCCCAGTTTTCCCGCTGCATCAATGACTTCAGCCTTTTATGATCAACAAATGTTCGATAGCATGCCTTAGTGTTTGCAAGCTCATCAACTCTTTCGACTTCAATATCCAAAATAATAGGGAAATGGTCTGTAATATCACATTCAAAAATTAGCGAGATAATCTTATTCGGCTCGCGAGTCTTGACAAACATGTGATCAATGCACGACTTACTTTCCTTTTCGATTCGTGTGAAGTTGTTTATGTATGATTTATATCCAGCCGCACTCATGACGTTCAAGTATTGGTCCACATAGTCCGTCTGTGCCTTAATATTCACATTCATGTCTCCCACTATAATAGTAAAGTCACGATTTGGCAGGAGGCCCAAAAATCTGGCCAAGTCATCGCTAAGCGTACTCACGCAAATGTCGTGTAACCTATAGATAGCTACAACGGTATATCTCTTACCCCCGTGTGTAAAGTCCACCTTAATTGGTTTCAGAAGGCCCACATTTACAATTTCGTACTCAAATTCTATCCCCTCCCTGACATATACAACCACCCCATCATTCCTATTAATGGTGCTGCCATTGTACAGTAATTTATAACCCGGCAACTGGTGGCATGTCAGGTCATGAATACAAAATGTTTCAGTAAGAACAATAAAGTCAAACGAGTCCTCGAACTGTCCCAAGAACACACACAATTCATCAAAATTTTTAACCAAGCTTCTTATGTTCAAATGGAAAAATCTCAAACTCCGACCCCCACCCGGTATACAAGTCTTGTATTCATACATACTGTCCACCACCATAGTATCCACCAGTTCGCTCTGCAGGTCTCTATCGTACTGCTCCATTGCCATTCTTAAAAATAAAACCCTACAATAACAGAATAAAGCCTTAATACTAACCTAGATATAGCTGCAATACAAATCACGAAAAATTACACGTTCGCAACGTTTCACTTTACAAATTATATACAGATCTGAAAGAAAACCAACACAGCACAGTCAAAATTAGACGAATATAACACTTATGACTTATAAGATACCAAAAATATATGTCTCCAAAATTCAAGCACAGTTCCCAATTGTATTAAAGCAATTACCAAAAGATAACAAGGAAAAAATTATATATATATATATATATATATATATATATATATATATATATATATATATATATATATATATATATTATATATATATATATATATATATATATATATATATATATATATATATATATATATTATATAAACCATAAACCTCACTAAACCTACAAATAAATATCCAAACAGCCACCAAACTTAACTAAACTGACAGCCAAAGCATTAGAGAAAGGGTCTATTTGAAATGGATATTCTGTAAATATTTTAGTAAAATGAAGGGCAATCTCGATTGAATCTGAAACTTAAGGCTTTGCAGAACACTCTCCTTGCAACATTTTCTTTTCACAAACATTGCCAATTTTGACGTTTAAAATTGAGAGTTTGACGTTTTGAGGAAAACTCCAAAATTTGTTGCTTTAACTGCGTATAACTTCTTTGTCTTTAAAGCTAGGGACCTAAATTTTGGTACAGAGTTCACTCTTTATAATAGAAACACGCGTACCAAATTGGTTGACCTTCCTTTGTTATTTCCGGAAGTATGAATTTTTTAATAAAGAAAACACAAAATTTTCCGGGAAAACCTGGTCCGATTTTCCTGGCTAACAAACTTATGCAAGCCACTTGCAAGGGGAAGGTACTCTGCAAATTTTATCAAGATCGGTCCATTACTTTTTGAGTCATCGATCGGATATATATATATATATATATATATATATATATATATATATATATATATATATATATATATATATATATATATATATATATATATATATGTATATATATATATATATATATATATATATATATATATATATATACATATATACAGATCTATCCATAAGCAAATTAAAAAACAAATCGCTAGAAAAGGAGCTTGTTAGGAGTAGAGAATAAATTTAAACAGTTTTGGACTTTTTATAAATTTGAGTATTGCAAACAATATCTTAGGTTTCCTCTTCCGGGCTCGCAAATACGTTTCACCAGCTAATCTCTATACCTTATATACTTCACAAATAAGGCCAAACCTCGAATATTGCTCCCACATCTGGGGTGCAGCTGCCGCTTCTACACTCGCTGTCCTCGACTCCATTCAAAAGAGAGCTATACGTCTCATCGGTGACCCTACCCTCACCCTAAGGCTGCCATCCCTCGCCCACCGACGTGCCGTTGGCGACCTCTCTCTATCTTTTATAGATATCTGCACGGGCACTGCCCAGAGGAGCTTTCTTCCATAGTTCCTCCATCTGCTGCCCCCAACATAACTACCAGGGGAACAGATCAAATGTACCCTTTTACTGTCCAGGCCACCAGACATTAAACATTTTGTTTTGCCCGCTCTTTTGTCCCGAGGACTTCCAAGTGGTGGAATTCCTTGCCGGCACATGTTTTTCCTTCTCCTCCGAACCTCCAAATCTTCAAATCCAGAATTAACAAGTTGTCTCTTTCCTCTTTGTCAACACCCACGGTACGATAGTATTTAGGCTGTAAGCCCTCGTGGTGTGTTGTTGAAATTTAAAAAAAGGAGACAAATATAAAAGGGAGGCCGCATCTAATGGCAAACAAATATTTTCGATGAGCATATTCCTAAAAAGCTCCTCTCTGTGTTGATTGTGGAATTTTCAAGAGGAAATTAAATGTTCCAAGCCACCGGTACTTACCCCGTCGCAATCACAGTCGGGGCTGTTTTTCAATCCCAACTTAAAAATATGGTTCGGAAAAGTGCCGTACCCAAATATCAAACCGTTTAGGGGAGTTGATATTTGTCTTAGTAGAACTATCTGTTTATGCAGTGGTAACTTTGTCAAAAAAGGATATACACTGTTAAAGTGATGTTTTTCAAATAACTTTTGCTTCATTTACCAAGTCATCGCACATCATTATTTGAAAATCTACTCCATCTGTGGTTGCGTTCCGTGCTGCGGAGTCAACGAGTTCGTTTCCCGAAGTTTCGCAATGTCCTTTTACCCTAACTAAAGGTAGAGTTTTATTCTACGTCAAGATTTCGTAGTGTACCGAGATTATGTTAAGGACTGAGTTGTTTTTAAATATAGAGCTAATTAACAGCAAGATCGCCGACAATAGGCATGGATACAAAATGATAATGTTTTGTATCCTCCTACTATGTCGAAAAGCATAACTATTGGACAATTGATAGTCCCTTTATTAATCTTATTTTTAAAGGGGTAGACATTGATCCAATCCAATCCATAGCAGGTGGTAGTGGAATTCTCCTTTACGTAATAGTAAAGAATTTTTTCACGCCCGAGGAGGTACCACCCCATACATCAAGGGGCTGGTGAAGTCCCAACGGACGTTTCCAGTTCTGGTGTATGAGTCGGTTTCCCTTACAAACAAAAATGATGATGGCTCCTCCTTGTATGAAATATTCCGGAGGCAAAATACCCCTCCATTCGGATCTCCGGGAGAGGGGTGTACAGGGGGCGCCAACATCGAGATTTAACATATCCTTTTCGAATATATGTGGCCTAAATTCTAACCTGAACTCCGTCCACCATTTCCTCGAGGCTAACAGGCCCCAACTCCTCTTCCTCACCGAAACCCAAATCAGTGCCAAAACAGCCACTAATCACCTTAATTTCCCGGGGTATGAGCTCCTTACTTCCTTTAGATTGCATGGAGGCGTGTGCGCATACATCCGTAGCAATCTACCCTGCACCAGACTCCCCAATTTAGAAGCTGGAAGAAAAGACATACTATGGCTAAAACTCTCTCTCAGGACTGCAACTAAATTCATCTGTTGCATTTACCGGTCACCTTCTGACAACAACTTTGTCCAGCTCTTTGACTACCTTTCTGAAAAAACCGACCATCTGATTTCCGAATATCCTTCCTCCGAGGTCACTATTCTTGGTGACTTCAATGTCCATAATAAGGAATGGCTAGGATCTTCAAAAACCGATCCACAAGGGAGAGCAGCGGAAGCCTTTGCAGTCAGCAATTCTTTAGCCAATATGGTTCAGCAACCTACTTACTTTCCTCGTATCCCAACACACAGCTCAAATCCCTTGGATCTCCTTCTTACTACACAACCTGAATGCTATAAGATCTCAGTCACCGCCCCCCTTGGTCGCTCAGACCACGGCATGGTCACTGCTTCCTGCGCAATGCAACCCGAGGTCACACAGCCATCGCACCCACGTATCGTTTGGCACTACAACTCCGCAAACTGGGACGAAATGCGGGATTACTTTTCCTCATTTCCATGGGCGTCTGTCTGCTTCTCTCATCCTGACCCCTCTGATATCTCACAAAACGTCACCGAAATTATCCAAGCTGGCATGGAATTATTTATCCCACGTACACAGAAAACCTCTTCAGCCACTCAAAAGCCCTGGTTCTCTAAATCCTGCGACAAGGCCAGACTTGAAAAGGTCAAAGCTCACAAAACGCTTCTACACAATCCCAGTCAAGAAAATCGTCAAGCATTTAACGACGCAAGAAACCGCTATGTCCGCATTCTTTCTGAGGCAAAAAACTCGTTTAATAACCACATCAAAAACAAAGTCCTTTCAAGCTCCAACGGCGGCAAACCCTTCTGGACTCTTGCTAAATCTATTGGGAATAATTTCTGCAAAAGCACGTTCCCACCTCTTGTCTCAGGGGATGAAATTGTTTCTACCGCCCTGGGCAAGGCTGAACTTTTTGCTTCGTTGTTCGCCGGCAATTCTACTCTCAACCCACCTCCAAATGTTCAACCACCAACAGTCCCCAACGTCGCGCATAAAATGACGGATATTATTTTCAAAACTAAAAAGGTACGAAAGATGCTCTCTTCTCTTAATACCAGGAAAGCCTCTGGCCTTGACGAGATCCCAGCAATTGTTCTCAAAAAATGCGCACCAGAGCTTGCTACTGTCCTGATTCGTCTGTTTCAGATATCTTATAATAAAGGCATATTCCCTAGTAACTGGAAAACTGCTCGAGTACAACCCATCCCCAAGAAAGGATCCAAAGCGCTTCCTAGCAACTACAGGCCTATTTCTCTCCTTTCAGTCGTCTCTAAAGTGATGGAAAAGTATATAAACACCGAATTACTAAAATATCTCGAAAAACACAGTCTACTCCACGACAGGCAGTATGGGTTCCGTCAGCGCAGATCGACTGCCGACCTCCTTTCCTTTGTCACCCATTCTTGGAACAAGTCTATGGAACAACACGGTGAATCCCAGATTGTTGCTCTAGACATATCAAAAGCATTCGACCAGGTCTGGCACGCAGCGCTGCTTAATAAACTTCCGGCCTATGGCCTACCACCAAAACTTTGTACCTGGACAGCAGATTTCCTCTCCAACAGGAGCATATCCGTTGTTGTGGATGGCCATTCCTCTAAACTGTATCCAATTAATGCAGGAGTTCCTCAAGGTTCAGCTTTAGCCCCTACTTTGTTTCTTCTCCACATCAATGACCTCCTATCTAGCACATCCAACCCAGTTCACAGCTACGCGGACGACAGCACCCTCCATTCAAATATACAATATTCTAAGCCTGTCTCTTTAGCCCAATTAGATGAGGATCGCAGACTCATGGAGGGTTCTGTCTCCGTGGATCTCCAAAAAATATTAGACTGGGGAAGTAGAAATCTTGTACAATTAAACCCCACCAAAACTAAGTCTTGCTTTCTTTCTCACAAGAGATACACCAGCCCTAGATCCATCACAATGAACAACCAAGTTATTCAAAGTAATGAGTCCTTTTCGCTTGTTGGCATTTCTGTAGATCGAAATCTTAATTGGCACCAACATGTCACATCAATTGCAGAAGCAGCTGCTAAGAAATTAGGTTTCTTCTTCCGGGCTCGCAAATACTTTTCACCAGCTAATCTCTATACCTTATATACTTCACAAATAAGGCCAAACCTCGAATACTGCTCCCACATCTGGGGTGCCGCTGCCGCTTCTACACTAGCTATCCTGGACTCCATTCAAAAGAGAGCTATACGTCTCATCGGTGACCCTACCCTCACCCAAAGGCTGCCATCCCTTGCCCACCGACGTGCCGTTGGTGACCTCTCTCTCTTTTATAGATATCTGCACGGGCACTGCTCAGAGGAGCTTTCCTCCATAGTTCCTCCACCTGCTGCCCCCAACAGATCTACCAGGGGAACAGAGCGAATGCACCCTTTTACTGTCCAGGTCACCAGACATAGAACATCTTGCTATGCCCGCTCTTTCGTCCCGAGGACTTCCAAGTTGTGGAATTCCTTGCCGGCACATGTTTTTCCTTCTCCTCCGAACCTCCAAACCTTCAAGTCCAGAATTAACAAGCTGCCTCTTTCCTCCTTGTCAACACCCACGGTACGATAGTATTTAGGCTGTAAGCCCTCGTGGTGTGTTGTAGAAATTAAAAAAAAAAAAAAAAAATTAAGGCTGATAGGGAATCTGTTAATACAAGAAATTTACTGTAACTTGATCTGCTTGATCTGTT
This sequence comes from Tillus elongatus, assembly GCA_964006375.1. Classification (NCBI taxonomy): domain Eukaryota; kingdom Metazoa; phylum Arthropoda; class Insecta; order Coleoptera; family Cleridae; genus Tillus; species Tillus elongatus. The sequence continues at coordinate 207,596,161 of OZ023262.1, read as the reverse complement.
GTAATGCTTCTTGGATGGCAACCAATTTTGCGGTAAATATGCTAGTAATAGATGGTAATTGAATAAGATTAAATGTCTGCTGTTTTCCATGAAATACTGCGCATACTACATAGTTGCCTTGTTTGGACCCATCAGTATATATATATATATATATATATATATATATATATATATATATATATATATATATATATATATATGAATGATAATATTTCTCATATTCCTCTGATAGCTCGTTGAAAACGTTGTACTGTAAATATATATTTAATATATATCTTTGTATAAAAACATCTATATATATTTGAGTATTGACATATTGACTTTTTTGATATTAGAGATTTGTAATAGAAACGATATTTACTCTGTTTATATATTGGTGACTTTTCATCAAGAAAATGCACAATAGAGAGGTATCGAATTTTTGTAATGAGAGCGAATAAGGGTTCCTAGAACCCAGTTTCAATTTATGTATATATATATATATATATATATATATATATATATATATATATATATATATATATATATATATATATATATATATATATATGTGTGTGTGTGTGTGTGTGTGTGTGTGTATGTATCTGATAACTCAAAAATGCTCAACTGATTTGAACGAAACTTGTCATATATCTCCAAGCTACAAATTAAGACATGTTAACCAGCACTCGAGTCCAAATAACCTAACCAAGTTGTAATTTAGTTATAATTAACCAAAATGTTGGCTTGATTATCATAATTACTACAAATTTGAGATTGCAGCTCCCAAATAGCCTATTTTTGACTATTAAAATAACTCCAAATTCAGTAACTTACAAGTAACTAAATTGGTAAAAATTTAATTCAATTCTACCTATAAATATACTTAGATATAATTTTGAGTTTCAATTCCAGAATTGGCGAAGTGTGCCCTAAATTGGATTGAAAACTGACTACCAAATCCAGGTACCTAAAATAGCTATTTTAAGGTAATCTATTACCTAATATTAACTTGCAATACGTATCTGTGGTATAATAAATTGGAGGTCATCTTATGAAGTCCAAATTACATATACATTACCAATGTAACTGCAATAAAACACAGAAAATATTTTGGGCACTAGAATAACCCAAAATGGCGCTCTTATTGACTGTATAGTCATAATTACTGCAGAAGTGGTCTTCTAAGTCAAATTGCCTACATCAAAGTTGAAAATTCCCATAAAATCTGACTTCAAATAAAAGTGCCTTAAAGGTCAAAGTGTACGGCAGTTAAATCAATTTGTAAATGTTGAAGGAGTTTCAGTTGACGAACTTAATTAATAAAAGTTTTATTCTTCAATTCATTGATTGTTGTTGCCCTTACTTGGTGAAACTTGTCTATACTACATACAGACTTGGAGACTACTTCTCTGGCTTCACTGTTGGTTTTCGTTTTTGTAGGTGAAGGACGTGTAAGCTAATTGAAGCAAGTGGCCCTTACGAATTCTGGATGTTCTAGGAGGTTCTTCAACGTTTCTCTGACTATAGTTTCGCTGCTTGACAGCATTCTCAGACAGATAAAAATTGAAACGTTGAAGAACATCCTAGAACATCCAGAATTCGTAAGGGCCACTTGGTTTTCAAATGGAACCTACCATTGTTCACCTTCTGACCATCCTACTCCTTATATTATTTATTATGATGTTGGGCACCAAATCAAAAATCTTGTCGTCATACACCGATATCACATAACAATAAATATTACCCAGCAGGCTATGCGTGTTTTAATATTATTAAGTTTTAAAATTAAACTTTATAAGGTCATAAGAATCTATACCTTGTGGTGTGCTTCATTTCAGTGAATTTTCGTAGAAAAAATTCACTAATGGGGAGATCTCGACTTTTGAATTTTGAAAAAGTTTTTGCAAATGAGCGCGAACCAGGACCCCTAGAACCCATATCCGGGGTCAGTTCCAATTTATATATATATATATATATATATATATATATATATATATATATATATATATATATATATATATATATATATATATATATATATATATATATATATATATATATATATATATATATATATATATATGTTAACAAAAAAATAATGGGCCGATTTGGTAAAGTTTGGCACGTACCTTACCTTTTTAAATGGCTTGGATAAGTTCGTTGGTCAGGAAAATCGGACGAGGTTTTCAAAAATTTTGAGTTTTTATTCGAACAAAATTTTTTATCTCAAAAAATAAAAAAGCTATGATAACCAAATTTGGTAGATAGGTTAATGATATAAAAAGTAAACTATACACCATAATTTAGATTTATATCTTACAAGAAAAAAAATTTATAATAATATATTTTGTGCCAGATCATTTCTATGAAAATTCACTACCATAACGCACTTGCTGCGTCCAGGCTTTTTAGAAGTAGATAGCCACGTGTATATTAAAAGGTTTATATCGATAATTTTAATTTATCATTTTAAATAATATTCAGCATGACTTTGTTAACCTCTTTCAGAATTTTAAATTGGAAACTCAGCATTTACTACAAAAGATAAACATTTTTAATTAAAGACTTAAAACTTGATTACAAACAATATACAAAAACTTTTTTATTTGAATGATCGTCCACCCTTAGCAAATTAATAATCATAACTTATTTACAAATTTCCTTCTCGGACATATATTTCCATTTCACTTAAATGATAATTTTTAAACCAAATTAAAAAAAGTCTGGACACAGCAAGTGCGTTATGGTAGCGAATTCTCTTTTAAATGTTTTTAATAGCGAATATCTTTCTTTGACGAAAGCAGGCATCAAACTCGGTTGCCGATATAGTAGAAACAATGTACAATATTTTATCGAAATAATTTTATTGTTTGAAAATATATAAACATTTTCCAAAAATCTGGATGCAGCAAGTGTGTTTTGGAAATGAATTTCCATTAAAAAGTTTCTAATAGCAAATGCGAGCAGGCATCAATCTGATTACCATTATAGCCTATGTAGTAGGAACACAATGTACTATATTTTATCAAAATTACTTATGGTTTGAAAATATACAAAAATATTCCGGAAATAAACTAAAATGTTGGTTTCCTAACCAACAAAGCTTACGTTAATAGCAAATTGAGTTATCGAAATTTGAAGGATTTAAAGAATATTCGGTAAATTGGCAGATTAGCTCCCGAACGCTTTTAAAAAATATATTTTCAGAACCATTATTAGGACCTCCCCTGGACACACAGACCATAAGAAAAATGTCTTGTTCACACTCCCCAAGGAAGTTACGGGATTGGAATGAATAAGGGTGCTGGGCGGGGTAGGTAGTAAAAAGGAAATATGAGCAGAAAATGCGAAGAAAACTGCTTGAAAGCTGTCTATTTGAACCCATATCCACAATAAACTCTGCCTACCCCGCACAGCACACCTATTTGCCCCAGGTCACGTAACTTCCTTGGTGGGTATGAACAAGAAGGTTTTCTTGTGGTTTATGCAACGAGGGTGGTTGTATGCACACTAGGGGGGGAGAAAAATGCCTACGACGAAGCAGACCCCCCCCCCGGTTGGACTTGCGGTAGGGGTGGGGGGTGACTGCTTCGTCGTGGGGATGTTCCTTCCCCCGTCGCGTGCATACAACCACCCTCGTTGCATAAACCACAAGAAAAATGTCTTATTCATACCCGCCAAGGAAGTTACAGCACCTGGGGGAATAGGGGTACTGTGAGGGATAGGCAGGGTTTAAGGGGAATCTGGCTTCAAGTTGTGACAAAGACAGCCTTCAAGTCTGTTTTATTTGCATTTTCCGCTCATATTTCCTTTTTACTACCTACCCCGCCCAGCACCCGTACTCACTCCTGGTCCGTAACTTCGTTGGGGGGTGTGAACAAGAAATTTTTCTTGGGGTTTGTGGTTCCAGAGGAGGCCCTAGGCAGGTTTCTGAAAACAGTTTTTTGAAAAGCGTTCAGGAGCTAATCTGCAAATTTACTGAAAATTCGCTACCAAAACGCACTTACTGCGTCTAGATTTTATTTTCTTACAAGCATGCATGTTATTTCGATAAAAAATGCAAAAATGGATTAACGAATGTGTTCTACGAAAATTAGCTAAAAATTATAGACCGTTATACCATAAACTTCAGTAAACCTACAGCGAAAGCATCAACTTAACTAAACCGACAGCCAAAGCATCAGAGAAAGGGTCTATTTGAAATGAATTTTCTGTAAACATTTTAGTAAAATTAAGGGCAATGATGGTTGAATCTGAAACTTAAGGGTTTGCAGAACACTCTTCTTGCAACATTTTCTTTTGACAATCCGTATTTGTTTCACGTTCTTTGCCTAAACATTGCTAATTTTGACGTTTAAAATTGCGAGTTGAACGTTTTGAGGAAAACTCCAAAATTTGTTTCTTTAGCTGCCCATAACTTCTTTGTCTTTAAAGCTAGAGACCTAAATTTTGATGCAGAGTCCGCTCTTTATAGTACAAACAAGCGTACCAAATTTGGTGGATTTTACTTTGTTATTTCCGGATATATGAATTTTTTTAGAAAGAAAACACAAATTTTTTCGGGAAAACCTGGTCACATGTCCTGGCTAACGAACTTGTCCAAGCCACTTGCAAAGGTAAGGTACTCACTAAATTTGATTAAGATGGGTCTATTACTTTTTGAGTTATCGGTTGGATATATATATATATATATATATATATATATATATATATATATATATATATATATATATATATATATATATATATATATATATATATATATATATAAACACAGATCTCGTCATCAGCGAATTAAAAAAAAAATTCGCTAATAAGAAAATTATTCTACCTTGGTTAATGTTCCATTACTTCTGCGCCGTTATCACAAATTGACATTTTCACTGAACGCATTTACTTAAACTTTATATTTTTGATTTAACTTCGTTGCTGTTGTTTTCTTCACTGGATTTATATTATTTTAAAATACCTCAGGTAAAAATCGGTTATTAATAACCATGCTATATAAACACGAACTCATAACTATTTTAATATTTGAAGTTTATCTAATTGCCTTTAGGAATTTTATATGTTATAGATTAAATTGGTTCATACTTAGCACTCTGTAGATTGGTGTTCACAACGCTATAACATACTTCAAACAATTAGAATGTTACTTGGTAAATATTTTTTCGCACTTTTTCATTGCATACATATCATACTGACACTTTCCTACCTAAATTGGAATCTTCACATTAACAGTCAATTTACGAAGAATTTTTAACGTACTTCCTGCTTACGTAATAATGTGATTCTCCCCTCATTTCGAACAAAATTTTCTTATATAGGTTATTCCCTTTCTGGCTTCAATTGGCCCGTTTAAGAAAACCTTTCCTAAGCTCCCTAAATTTTGACGTATGATGACGTGGCAGTCAGATTTGAAACATTTGGTGATCTTGTATTATAGACACCTAAGAAGTAAACAAAGAATCGGGTAGAATGGGAACGCCGAATTGAACGCGCGACGATATGCACTGTTGTCAGATGAATATTACCAAGTGTCATTTTAAATCGAGCTCTAATTATAGCGAAACCGTTCTGTGGTTCTAATTATGGTGAGGATAAATCAAGGAAATTAGTTGGTGAACAAGTGTTTTTAAGCAGTATGAAAACGTAAATGTAAACAGTAAATTGTGAGCCTCGGCGGAAAGAACGTGTGCCTCTGGACTTAAGAGTACTGGGTTGGATTCCCAGGTTTCCCCTCTCGCACATTTGTAATTGAGAAAGTTAATTGCTGCACGTTCCACCCTTCCCAGGGTGCGCAAAACCGTCGGTCCCGTGCCCATAAGATGTTGGGCACGTTCAAGATGCGTACCCCCTTACAGAAAGGCATAGGTTCAGCAAAGTTTCCCGGGTAGTGAGGTGAATAAATCACTTTAATAAGGCCAATGAAGCAATTTCCGTTGCGAATTGCTGATGAAATACAACTTTATACGCCCATATCAGACAGTATCCAATACATTTTGGAAATTTGCAAAATTTCATGGTAATGAAGTAATTTCTACTGACCACTGTCGATGACAAACATAACCTAAAAAATGACTCAAAATAGATTTCCCTTCGAAGTGTTCGCTTTTATTTATCAAGATGAAAAAACTGCTAAAACTTGACTGTTTCAAATAGAAAGCCCCTATTTTGATCATTTAGGCTTATTTTGCATTAAAAGCCTTTAAAATTTTGTATGAGGTTGTGTATTGAAAATACGTTACCTATGCTATCAACATGACGGAGCACCGACACATAGTGATTATTTAATATGGGGGTACAATAAAAAAGCAGGTTTACAACACCGCATACACCACCTCGGAAGACTGCACGCTGCGAGTCAGAGCAGCATTTGAAGATCTCACTCCTCTGTCAACAAAAAGAGCCTCCCATGATTTTGCTGCGTAGGTGCGAAAGATTTCTGTAAGTTGAAGGGCGTTAATTTGAACATTTGCCGAAATGATTTATTTAACTGTTATTTAATTTTTTACTAGTCGGCTCCTTTGTACTTTTGTCGAATATTTATTGATTTATTTATTATGCAAATACACAGTTTATAAAAACCATTTACGTATCGCTTAACAGGATAATCTATAAGTATGGTATACACATGTAATTCAACAAACTAATCTGCTGCTTACATTAAATCAAAAACAAAACAAACCAACATTTCGGTAAGCTTAAATTCAATTTCAGGCTTCACATGCAGTCTATCAATTTCATAAAATTAAAATCAAATTTAATTATATCTGAATTAGTGCAAGTAATTTGAAGACTCAACGAAGGCAACAGGAGAACGTGGCTAGACATGTATATGTTCTTAAATGCTCTCAAATTCATGTTAAATATGTGAATATGCTTACACCGTTTGTTATAACTTGAGCACATTCTATAAATCGGAGAACTGAACTATTTGTTCTGTATCTTGGTATACAAAATAGTTGCTCTTGTCTACTCTCTCTTTGAGGAATCCTGCACTGAATCCTGCCCAAGAACTCAGAAAAATTTACCAAATTCCTCACAATTGCAAACAAAAACACCAGATCAGCAACTAGGCGCCTGCTCTGAAGACTGGTCATATTAAACACAGCAAGCGGTAAAATATCCTAAAATTACAATTTCAGTGTTTTCATTATTTAAGAATTATTTAATAATTCGGAAAAATTTACCAAACTTCTCACCATTCTAAACAAAAACACCAGATCAGCAACTAGGCGCCTGCTCTGAAGACTGGTCATATTAAACACAGCAAGCGGTAAAATATCCTAAAATTACAATTTCAGTGTTTTCATTATTTAAGAATTATTTAATAATTCGGAAAAATTTACCAAACTTCTCACCATTCTAAACAAAAACACCAGATCAGCAACTAAGCGCCTGCTCTGAAGACTGGTCATATTAAACACAGCAAGCGGTAAAATATCCTAAAATTACAATTTCAGTGTTTTCATTATTTAAGAATTATTTAATAATTCGGAAAAATTTACCAAACTTCTCACCATTCTAAACAAAAACACCAGATCAGCAACTAGGCGCCTGCTCTGAAGACTGGTCATATTAAACACAGCAAGCGGTAAAATATCCTAAAATTACAATTTCAGTGTTTTCATTATTTAAGAATTATTTAATAATTCGGAAAAATTTACCAAACTTCTCACCATTCTAAACAAAAACACCAGATCAGCAACTAGGCGCCTGCTCTGAAGACTGGTCATATTAAACACAGCAAGCGGTAAAATATCCTAAAATTACAATTTCAGTGTTTTCATTATTTAAGATTGGTTTACCCGAGGGGGAAATCACTAAAACAAAACTGCACACTAAAATTCCTCTTTCAGAAACAATTCCCCGATATTACCCAAAATTCTTTGAAATTTCCCGAAATACACGAGAAATACCTCTAAACTTTCCAAATATACTGGAAATTCCGTTAAGTAGTCTGCAATTCTCCAAAATTCCCCGAAATTCACAGCAATTCCTCAAACATTCCCCTAAATTCCATGCAATTCCCAAAGCGCTCTTGAAATTCCCAGCAAACTGTATTTATTTTGTGACGTCACAACAGTTAATCTGTATTAAAACGCAAATAAATAGATATACATACATTTTTGTAAATGCTTACTCTAACCGAAAAACATAATTGACTGAAGTAGTGCAATATGTATTGTTGGTATATACAATTATTTAAAAATTTTAAGAAAGAAAAATTCATGTTCGACATTAAATTTTTATTCACTCTAAATTAAGCAGAAAACAAACTAAGATAACAACACAACACAAAATGTTCTTAAGCAAGATATAAAACTAAACTTATATCGAAACTCATATAACATAGATGCTTTGGGTCTTTAAAATTGGCATTCTTGAACAAACCCTCGCAAAAACTTATAAAAAAAATATAAAACACATCACAAAATATATGTGGTATATTATTATGGAGATCATCAGTCTCACCAACTTTAAAAAAAATCTTTTAAATATGTATTAAAGAAGTCAGTAAAAATATTTCCAAAAATGTATTACGTGTTATAGATGAGCGAGTAAACAAATTGTCACTTGAGTTATCATTATGCACATTTAACATATTTACAGTGTGGTTTAACATATCTACCATACTTGGATGGTTTTTAATATTAGCATCAATAACAGAACGGATTTCTGGTAAGACTTGATAAAAATATGTTAATAATGTTTGATTTTCGTAAATCTCTTCTCGTTGTCTTCTGCTACGTTCTTCACGGCTGTATTTACAAGCGGCCCATTTTGAAGTAATCAAATTTTTAGACGTTATTTTAGACATTGCGTTATCCTAATGTTCAGAGATATTTCTTCTGGTAATAATTCGATATTTTTTTTACTCGTCGTACATGACGTGGTGGGCAATATTCTCGGCCAAGTTTGATTAAAATCAATCTGTTTAGTATTTTTTGAGTTAGTACAACGTTGCCAAATTGTGCAATATTTTATGAAATATTATGCAATATCTGTTTAAAATGCCTCAAAGCACCTCGAAATTCGCCGAAAAAACTTGCAATTTGCCAAAATACCTCAAAATACCCTGAAATACCTCGAAAATCTCCGAAGTTTCCTGAAATACATTGAAATTCTCCGAAATTCCTCGAAACACCCCTGCAATTCCTTACCATTTACACTAAAATACCCCAGTGATTTACCCCTCGGGTTTACCACTTAGCACTTTTGTTCCGACAACAAAAATGTCTGAAGTTTTTAATAACTTGTTTAACTGTATTTGTTGTTGGTTTTGGTTTTTGTGGATAATGGTTTGCTATTGTTTCACATGTTCCTGAAATAACTTTATTACACTTTCCAAAAGTGATAAATAAATTTAAATAATTGTCATTTGTCTAATAATTTAAACGTCCCGGCGTGATTATTTGAAGCAATTAAAAAAAGTCTGGACGCAGCAAGTGGGTTATGGAAGTGAATTTTCATAAAAGTGTTTTTAATAGCAAATGCGAGCAGGCATCAATCTGATTACCAGTATAGCCTATGTAGTAGAAACAATGTACTATATTTTATCAAAATTACTTACTGTTTGAAAATGTACAAATATTTTCCGAAAATAAACTCAAATATTGGTTTCCTAACCAAGAAAACTCACGTTAATAGCAAATTGAGTTATTAAAATTTGAAGGATTTTATGAAAAATCGCTACCAAAACGCACTTATTGCGTCCAGATTTTTTTTTACAAGCTTACTTCATATTTCGATAAAAAATGCAAAAATGTATTAACGAATTATTTTTACAAAAAATAGCTAAAAATTGTAGACCGTTAAACCATAAACTTCACCAAACCTACAGCGAAAGCATCAACTTAACTAAACCGACAGCCAAAGCATCACAGAAAGGGTCTATTTGAAATGAATTTTCTGTAAACATTTTAGTAAAATTAAGGGCAATTGCGGTTGAATCTAAAAAGTTAAGAGTTCGCAGAACACTCTTTTGCAACATTTTCTTTTCGCAATCCGTATTTGTTTCACGTTCCTTGCCTAAACATTGTCAATTTTTACGTTTTAAATTGCAACCAAGAAGATTTTGTATGATGGTGTTCAGAAAAATACTTTTCGAAATATTACCAACTTTGTATTTTTATATTACAATATATATATATATATATATATATATATATATATATATATATATATATATATATATATATATATATATATATATATATATATATATATATATTTTGTAATACAAAAATACAAAGTTGCTAATATTTCGAAAAATTTTTCTGAACACTCTCATACAAAATTTTCTTGGTTTTTGATGCAGAATAAGCTTAAATAATCCACATAGGGGCTTTCCATTTGAAACACTCAAATTTAAGCAGTTTTATACATCTTAATTTTAGTACTTCTTTTTCGAACACTCTCTATCAATAAATTAAATAATTTAATTCAGAGACTACACTCTCGTCTACAATGAAAGCAATCTAAAGTAAATAATTATGTCATGTGTATGAGAGAAAAATATCAATATGTTTCGGTCTGAAAACATCAATTTTGACATAAAAGTTCGAACATCTCTAAAAGAAGAACACTTAAGTATATGACATAATACACAAAAATTATTCCAAATTTTACGCAGAACCTCAAAATGTCATAACATACTGGGTGTCAAATTTGAAATAAGGAAGTTAACATCTACCTCGAGTATAACGGGAAATACCACTAGTCTGAAAATATTTTAGTCGAGTTGCATTAGTACAGTACCAATTTGGGAGATTTTTCTTGATGATGGTTTCCCTATAATCAATCGAGACAGTTCCCGGTGATTCACCCTGTATGTATATATATATATATATATATATATATATATATATATATATATATATCTATATATATATCTATATATATATCTATATATATATATATATATATATATATATATATATATATATATATATATATATATATATATATATATATATATATATATATATATATATATATATATATATATATATATATATATATATATATATAGAGAGAGAGAGAGAGAGAGTAGGGCGCCATGCACACGTCGGTCTCTCTAATGGAAATTTCAAAATTCAGTTTTTTTTCTAGTATATGCAGGGTCTTCAGGAATATCGTTTAATGCAGCAAATAAAAAGTTTGCCGCAATGTAATATTGATTTAAAAAGATTAAACAGGCATTCTGCGAGCTTCAAATCAAATACAACAAATTATCGACTGCCTGTATCCATTAACTAATGTTATCAAAAAGCGTATAATAAAAAGAGTCTTCCGCCGGAACAATTTGTCAATAAGAGGATATTATGGGGTTGTTACATCCGCAATTCATTATATTAGCAAAGTATTCATATCAGCGATTAGATTAGAGCGCACTGAAGTCAAATATCATTTAGGTAATTGGTAGTAAATGTGATCTATTACACTGAAGGGAAGTAATTATGCGACAGAGTTACCGAAAAGTAATCAAAATGCCGAACAAAAAAGCGTTAGACTTTAATATGAAAAGTATATGATGCAGTATGCGTGCCTATATAAAAACTTGTGTTAAAAGTTTGTGACAGGTGAAATTTGTTCATAAAATTAGACTTCTAAAGTGTATTGCTAAATTCTGACGACACTGTCAATAGCAAATTTTGACATTTATTCTCTAAACAACATGAGACGAGTGGCGGATAAGACAAGGAAATATAAAGTTAGGAATGAATCTAATCGAGTCATATGAAAGTAAATACAAAAACATTGCGCTTAGATATTTTGGGCACATACAGCGAATGGATTATGGTAGAATGACAAGTAGAATTTATACAGCGTATGTGGATTGCAAGAGAGGTGTTGGAAGCGTTGGGAATGCTTGGTCGCACGATACAGTAAACAAAAAAATCAAAAGTGCTAAGAGTGCGTTAATGGAGATACACCCAAAGTGACGAAGACTATAGCACAAATGTTATTTACCTCTTTGGTACAAAAACTAATTTCCAAACTATCTTCAAAATTAAAAGCACTCTTGCTTAAAAAAAATGAAAATTTAAGTCAAAAACTGGACCTCAGCTCAGACTGTTGGGAGCATACATAAGATGCTAAATAATGGGCTAGAATCATGTCAGCTGTGTGCCTGCCTGCTTTTAATGTCTCCATTGGGGTTGTAGCAAGGAAACTGATATAATAATTTTCTTTGTTCATAAAAGTCAATTTAAAACGTCAAAACTGGCAACTTTAGACAAAGAGCATAAAACGAATACGAGTTATGTAGAAAAAATGTGGCAAAAAGTGTGTTTTACAAAACCCTAAGTTTCAGCTTCAACCGTCAATGTCCTTCATTTTAGTAAAATATTTGCAGACAATTCATTTCAAATAAACCCTTTCTCTGATGCTTTGGCAGTGGTTTTAGTTAGAGTTTATGGTTTAATACTTTATATTTTTTTAGCAAATTTTCGTATAAAAAAAGCCGCCATTGAGGAGACCGCAACTTTTGAATTTTGAAAAGATATTTTCAAACGAGCGTGAAGTAGGTCCCCTAGAACCCATATCCGGGGTGAGTTTCAGTTTTTATCCGTGTAATATACAGAATGGCGCATTTATGCGGTAAAGCTCAATATATAAGTTATTATACAAGATACGAGAAAAATTAATATATGTTAATTATAGGGTGTTATAAGCTGCATCTTATGAAATTATTTTTATAATCACAGGGTGGCCTCAAGTCGTTGGTGATACAGGTTTTCTTTTTTCTTTTATCGAATACGCCTTATATTTTTGCATATGTAATGGAAATGCATCGAAATTACATGTTTGTAAAAAAACAAATTCTGGACACAGTAAGTGCGTTTTGCGATTTTTTTCCTTTCTATCAGGTACTTATCCGCTTCTTTCTGCATTACTGCAAATGTATATTTGACCTCATTTATATAAATTTTCTCAGATGAGCTCAGTTTTATTTTATCTGTTGGTCCACTGTACTTGCTTAATTATTTTCCAATAATGTCGCATACCTCTTTTTATTGTACCGTTTTGTCCATATCTACTATCATCACTGTTTGTTTTCTTTCTCTAGTAAGTAGTAGTAGTGGTGGTAGTAGTATGGAAGTAGTAGTAGTAGTAGTAGTATAAGTAGTAATTGTTGTTTATATAAGCCAGGTTTCCATCCAGTTTAGCAAAAAGTCTACATTATGTTTTGCATCATTAGACATGTTTTTGCTCTAGTTAATTATGTATAATATACCTACTCCACATACAGTTAGGTATATTTCTTGCTTATGATTTTGACATAACTATTTATTCGTGTCCGCTTTTTATGGGAATAACTAAACATATGTTAATGGTTTTTTGTGAGCACGCTGTTTCATTCCTCTTCACCGGCCAACATGTAATCTTTCTCGAGGGTGTTTTATCGCTGTCGGTCCCTGCAGTATAACATCTCATGCAATATTCAGGCATCATCTCGACAATCTGCCATGTGCCTTCCGTTTAAATGAACGGTCCCCACCGAATAGCTGCTGCGTACACGACAATGATGATGTACTTTAGTGATAATGTGATATACTGGAGTCACTCGAATATTTATTTCTGTCAATTTATAGGATGAAACCTTTTTTTATTTCATTGCATCGGGAAATTGATGAGACCTTGATAAAAAAAGGGAACAGAGATAATACAATAATCTTTTGATATCATAAGCCCAGAGGAATATAATATTATTACGAAGTGGTGGGCAGGATGTTGCGCTCGATTAAATCCTTTTAAATTTAATAAATTTGCATTAAATTGTGTGCTTAGGCCAGATCAATCATTTGTCTCTACCACTATTATGCCTTTTGCGAATGTTTGTAAAATAATTACCTAATGGGCAGATTTTGACTTAAATACTGTGTTTTTTGAGCATTGGTTTTCAAAAAGCATATCTTGTAAATCTTTCCATTATCGTAGGAAGAATTATATTATCCTGCAATCGGTGTTATAACTTCCTAAAGCTATCTTTATTAGTTTTTCCGTTATAAATTGTGATTTTTTAAATGAGCAATGTAGATAATATGTCTTGGTCTCTAAGGATTCCTGTGAAAATAACATTAGGACACAATTATTCACAGCTAACGATTGGGCTTGCTTGCTTGACCAGAAGTCACGTCTGGATGTCATTCACCTTGAGTTTAGAAAAGCAGTAGATAAGGTGCCGCATACCATATTGTCACTGAAGTTAGACCACATTGTTATAAGTGGAAAACTGTTGTGTTGCTCCAGAGCTTTCTCACTGGTAGAAGTTTCACAGTACGCGTTGGTCCATCTTTCTCCAGATCAAATTTGTCATGAGTGGTTTACCCCAGGGGTCCGTTCTTGGTCCTGTGCTGTCCCTGGTCTATAGCAGTATTATTACATTCTGTAATTTCTCCTCATAATGATGCCTGCACAATATTTCGCTGCCCTTCACTTACTAGGATACTAAACATACTAAACACTGTAGTACTTTCATGTTCAATGAGGAATATACCACTTAACTAGAATAAGTACACGGTTCTTCACATCAGCTATAACAAAGCTTGCCAAATTTATTTTCTCAACAACAAGCAGATTGAATTTGTGGGGTACCGAACCGGCCTTAGAGTTATTATGACATCAAATTTGCCCTGGGCAGCCAAAGTTGTGTCGGCGGTCAAGAAATCCAAAAGGACAATGTCTTTGTTACGGAGGATTTCCGAAGACCTACTCTTGCTTGGACGCTCGAGTTGTGTCAACCTGTATATATATATATATATATATATATATATATATATATATATATATATATATATATATATATATATATATATATATATATATATATATATATATATATATATATATATATATATAGGGCGACACAACTCGATATATCTGCTATCATACAGTAGTAATAGTAGCAGTGGTGGGTAGGCTAACATCAGGCCACAATGGGTCCTCGTGGGAGATTTGCCAACATAAAAGATGATTTCATTTTTGCCAATTGATGTCAGGAAAGTAGGTAGTAAGACCCAGACCATCCCAGCCCCTTCCCCACTTCTCTATGACATACCATCCGATGGGCTAAAATTTCCCGTAAGCCATTCAGGTATAAAAGTTTTCTATATATATATATATATATATATATATATATATATATATATATATATATATATATATATATATATATATATATATAACTTTAACTAACAACCAAATAAGTTAATAAACTTAATAGCATATAAGATATATACCATATTTTGAAAAAGTTGTAGGAAAATGTTTAAATTATATGCGTAGGTGCCTATTTATTGTCATTGTAAGAAAACTTCTATACCTGAATGGCTTACGGGAAATTTTAGCGCATCGGATGGTATGTCATAGAGAAGTGGGGAAGGGGCTGGAATATATATATATATATATATATATATATATATATATATATATATATATATATATATATATATATATATATATATATATATATATATATATATATATATCGATTTGCAATTTCTTAGTTTATCAACGTAACATGGAATCTTTCATTTCACATTTCTCTAGTAACTAAAGTGTAAATTTCAATAAATAGCGCAAAATTTTAAACAATGATAAAAAAAATTCTCTATCGTAATTTTTCGTTTTTTTTTGCATTTTCTCAGAAAATTTTCTATAGTGATGTATATTTTTTTGTACACCATCAGAAAGTACAGGTTTCAGCGAACACAAAGCGCACTGACTTTTCAAAAAGCAGCTTCTTTCATGTGAGAAATTTCGATTGAAAAGGAGGTTACTTTTTCGATATAAAATCAAAATAAGGGGAAAATAAATATTTTGAATAAAAAAAATTACAGCGAATTTGTGACTTAATAAGGTCAGTTTCCACCAAAATTCATGGAAAAAAATTTTTAAAAAACCAAAAAGTCGGTTATTTTGATTTTTCCCAGATATTTTGAGGTTATGGGAAAAAAGTGTATGCAGACACAAAAGTTGTAGATCTTTATATTACCTACAACTTTCCCATTTAACTTTTTTCGACGGGAATTGTAGTTTTTCCGTAAATCGTGAATTTACCGTTTTCCCTCCCTTAAAAGTCGCCTGTAATTTATTTTTCCTTTTATTTTTGTTTTATTTTCTTCCTTTTCCAATGGGTGTCATCCTGTTCGAAATTTTTTTGGTCTCAAAAATTATCGGTGCATAATTTAAATATATTTTTTCAGCAAATTTTTGTATAAAAAATATATAAACAGTTCTCGCAGAAATTGTGCTTGGTGTATACGTAGAATTCTTGTAAAGGAGAACATTATTTAGCTACTTTTTGTGAAAAACATATTTTTTTCGTAACAGTACTTGAGTTAATTTCTGTAAAAAATAACATTTCGAGAAACAATAAAGCTATTTTAATGAAATATGATGCATAGTTTCTACTATATAAGTTATACTGTTAACCAATTTTGATGCCTTTCTTAAAAATAAAAAATCTCGGGACGCAGCAAGTGCGTTATGGTAGTGAATTTTCATTAAAATGTTTTTATTGCAAATATGTGTGTTTTCTTTTTAAGAAAGCAGACATCAATTTTGGTTACCAGTATAACCTATATAGAAAAAGCAGGCATCAAATTTGATTACCAGTATAACATATATAGTAAAAACAATGTGCCATGTTTCATCAAAATAACTTGATTGTTTGAAAACGTACAGAAATTTCCAAAAGTAAACCAAAAGTGTTACTGAAAAAATCCGTTTCCTGGTCAACCTTATAGGTTAATAGCAAATTGAGCTTTTCAAATATGAAGCATTTAATCAAAATTCGCAACCACAACGCACTTGCTGCCTCCAGAATTTCTTAACTTACAAACATGCATTATATTTCGATGGAAAATGCAAAAAAATAAGGCGTTTTCGACAAAAAAAATTATTTGTATCACCAAAGACTTATGGGCCACCCTGTGATTGTCGCAATAATTTCTTAAGATGTAGCTCAAAACACCGTATAATTAATGTATACAATATTTTTTCATATCTTGTATAATAACGAATATATTGAGCTTTATTGATTTTTTACGAAAATTCGACAAAAATTATATACCATTAAACAATAAACTCTATAGCTAAGGCTACTGCCAAGCATCAGAGAAAGGGTCTATTAGAAATGAATTTTCTGGAAATATTTTAGTAAAATGAAGGACAATGACGGTTGAAACTAAGAGTTCGGTGTATGTAAAACATTCTTCTTGAGATATTTTCTTTCCATATATCGTATTAGTTTCAAGTTATTTGTCTAAATGTTGCGAATTTTGACGTTTTCAATTGTCACTTTGACGTTTTGAGGAAACCCCCAATTTATTAGTGAATTTTCTTAAAAAAATTCACTAATGAGGAGATCCCGACTTTCGAATTTTGAAAAAATTTCTTCAAATGAGCGCTATTTAGGACCCCCGGAACCCAATTCCGAGGTCAGTTTCAGACTTTATATGTTTATATATATATATATATATATATATATATATATATATATATATATATATATATATATATATATATATATATATATATATATATATATATATATATATATATATATATATATATATATATATATATATATTTATGTGTCACACCTATAACTTAAAAAATAATGGACCGATTTTGATAAAATTTGGGACATACCTTCCCTTCGCAAGTGGCTTGGACAAGTTCGTTAGCCAGGAAAATCCGCCGAGGTTTTCCCGGAACATTTTGTGTTTTCTTTTGAAAAAAATCGAAAAAAATTTATATCTCCAAAATTAACAAAGTAAGGGCAACCAAATTTCATACGTGGGTTTATATAACTAGAAGCAAGTTACCTACCAAAATTTAGCTCCGTAGGTTAAAGGACAAAAAAGTTACAGACATTCAAAAAAAATAAATTTGGGTTCTCCTCAAAACGTCAAAATCGCGATTTTAAACGTCAAAATTGGTGAGTACCTTCCTTTTGCAAGTGGCTTGGATAAGTTCGTTAGCCAGGAAAATCTGACGAGGTTTTCCCGGAAAATTTTGTGTTTTCTTTCGAAAAAAAATTTATATCTCCAAAATTAACAAAGTAAGGGCAACCAATTTTATACGCGGGTTTATATCATTATAGGCAAGTTACATACTAAAATTTAGGTCAAAGAACAAAAAAGTTATAGGCATTTAAACAAAAATAAATTGAGGTTTTTCACAAAACGTCAAAGTTGCGATTTAAACGTCAAAATTGGCAACATTTAGGAAAAGAACTTGAATCTAATACGGGCTATGGAAATAAAATGTCTCAAGAAGAATGTTTTACAAACCCTGAAGTCTTAGTGTCAACCGTCATTGTCCTTCATTTTAATAAAATGTTTCCAGAAAATTCATTTCAAATAGACCCTTTCTCTGATGCTTGGCAGTAGCCTTAGCTATATAGTTTATCGTTAATAGTATATAATTTTTGTAGAATTTTCGTAAAAAAAATCAATACAGCTCAATATATCTGTTATTATGTTATTGCATTTTTGCATTTTCCATCGAAATATAATGCATGTTTGTAAGAACAAAAATTCTGGACGCAGTAAGTGCGTTATGGTAGCGAATTTTGATCAAATGCTTAATATTTGAATAGCTCAATTTGCTATTAACCTATAAGGTTGACCAAAAAACGAGTTTTTTTATATAAATAAATGATTAAACATTAATTATGACTAAAATAATTAAAACGCCCGCTGGAATACGACATTAAAGCAAAGCTCTAACAACTGATTCGTTGGTCTAGAGGTATGAGTTCCGCTTAGAGTGCGGGAGCTCCCAGGTTCAAATCCCGGACAAGCCAAAATACCTTTTATTTGCTTTTTTTTAACCGACTTCAAACAAGGACGAGGTTCTCAATTCGCCTGTATGTTTTTAGTGAATTTTCTTAAAAAAAATTCACTAATGAGGAGATCTCGACTTTTGAATTTTGAAAAAATTTTTTCAAATGAGCGCTATTTAGGACCCCTGGAACCCAAATCGGGGGTCGGTTTCAGACTTTATATGTTTATATATATATATATATATATATATATATATATATATATATATATATATATATATATATATATATATATATATATATATATATATATATATATATATGTTTATATATTTATGTGTCACACCTATAACTAAAAAAATAATGGACCGATTTTGATAAAATTAGGTGAGTACCTTCCTTTCGCGAGTGGCTTGGACAAGTTCGTTAGCCAGGAAAATCCGCCGAGGTTTTCCCGGAAAATTTTGTGTTTTCCTTCGAAAAAAATCGAAAAAAATTCATATCTCCGGAATTAACAAAGTAAGGGCAACTTTGGTACACGGGTTTATATCATTATAGGTAAACTGCCTACCAAAATTTAGCGCTGTAGGTTAAAGGACAAAAAAGTTACAGGCATTTAAAGAAAAATAAATTTGGGTTTTCCTCAAAACGTCAAAGTCGCGATTTTAGACGTCAAAATTGTTAATATTTAGGCAATGAACCTGAAATTAATATGATCTATGGAAGGAAAATGTCTCAAGAATAATGTTTTACAAAGCCTGAACTTTTAGTTTCAATCGTCATTGTCCTTCATTTTACTAAAATATTCCCAGAAAATTCATTTCAAATAGACCCTTTCTC
Organism: Tillus elongatus; assembly: GCA_964006375.1. Classification (NCBI taxonomy): domain Eukaryota; kingdom Metazoa; phylum Arthropoda; class Insecta; order Coleoptera; family Cleridae; genus Tillus; species Tillus elongatus. The sequence continues at coordinate 207,576,534 of OZ023262.1, read as the reverse complement.
TGATGTTTTAGCAGTAGTGTTGGCTATAGAATTTATCGTTTAATGGTATATCATTTTTGTCGAATTTTCGTAAAAAATCATTAAAGCGCAATATATCCGTTATTATGCAAGTTACAAAAAAAAGTTGTATACATTAATTGTAGGGTGTCTTAAGCTACATCTTAAAAAATATTTCCACAATTACAGGGTGGCCCATAAGTCGTTGGTGATTCAAAATTTTTTTTTTGTGATTTTTTTAATCGAACACGCCCTATGTTATTGCATTTTTGTATTTTCCATCGAAATATAATACATCTTTGTAAGAAAAGAAATTCGGGACGCAGCAAGTGCGTTATGGTAGCGAATTTTCATTAAATGCTTCAAATTTTGAATCAATTTGCTATTAACCTATAAGGTTGACCATAAAACCAGTTTTTTCGGGAACAATTTAAGTTTACTTTCGGAAATTTTTATACATTTTCAAACAATAAAGTTATTTTGATGAAACATGGCACATTGTTTCTAATATATAGATTATACTGGTAACCAAATTTTGTGCCTGCTATTTAAAAAAACATTTTTATGAAAATTCACTACCATAACGCACTTGCTGCGTCCAGAGTTTTTTTTCTTTAAATGCCCATAACTTTTTTGTCTTTTGACCTATAGAGCTAAATTTTGGTAGATGGCACACCTATAATGATATAAACCAGCTTACCGAATTTGGTTGCCCTTACTTTGTTAATTTTGGAGATATAAATATTTTGCGAAAGAAAACACAAATTTTTCCGGGAAAACCTCGGCGGATTTTTCTGGCTAACAAAATTATCCAAGGTACTTGCGAAAGGAATGTACTCACCAATTTTAACGTTTAAAATCGCAATTTTGACGTTTTGAGGAAAATCCAAATTTATTTTTCTTTGAATGCCTTTAACTTTTTTATCCTTTAACCTACGGAGCTTAATTTTGGTAGGTAACTTGCCTATAATGAAATAAATCCGCATATGAAATTTGGTTGCCCTTATATTGTTAATTCCGGAGCTATATATTTTTTTCGAAAGAAAACACAAAATTTTCCGGGAAAACCTAGACCGATTTTCCTGGCTAACGAACTTATCCAAGCTATTTTTAAAAGGAATTTATTCACCAAATTTAATCAAAATCGGCCCATTATTTTTTGAGTTATCGGTGTGATACATATATATATATATATATATATATATATATATATATATATATATATATATATATATATATATATATTTATATATATATATATATATATATATATATATATATATATATATATATATATATATATATATATATATAAACATATAAAAATTTAAACCGACCCCGGATATGTGTTCTGGGGGGCCTAATTAGCGCTCATTTGAAGAAATTTTTTCAAAATTCAAAAGTCGGGATCTCCTCATTAGTGAATTTTTTTTAAGAAAATTCACTAAAAATAAACATTTTCCATTAAAACATGTTTATTAGAATTCTCTACCATAACACACTTGCTGCATACAGAATCTTGTTCCTAATGGTATTATTCAATATTTTTTATACTGATTCAAAAATATACACACGTTGAAGTCATCTTTTTATAGAATAAAATAAGTTATTTTTTATAGAAGCAGCGGGAGCTGAGTGCACCAAAGTGTCCTAAATCGAATCACAAAAAAAATAAACGACACATTACATTATGTTCTGGTCTTACATCGCAAGATTCCTGTAGGGGGTAAGATAGATAAACAAAACATAATATAACGATGCTGTTATATCTAAGTCTGTGCAGTATACGGAATAAAATAATCTTGCTCATATCAACAGAAATGTCTTGTATACTTAAAGCCAAGGGTCTTGAAATTTTAATTGACGTTATGCTGGAGGCCTCATCAAAACTTTTAATTGGTTCGCAAAATCATATCTTAAGTTTGTAAAGTAAACATTCTCGTATCATCTCCAAATTGCCCACATAAATATAATGAAATTTATATTTGCATACAGGGATATCCAAAGGATTGGTAGACAGCGCAGCAGTAGATATCAGTAGGTATCAAAATATTACGATCTGGTGCGAAAGCCAAAATTAAAAACGATACAGGGTGATAAAGTAAGAAATTGAAATCGGATTTGTTAAACCTAGAAAAATATTTTACATTATGTTTTTAAAGTTGGTACAGATAACAACGAAATACTTAAAATTCAAACCAGCTGGGAGCTAGAGGCTATTGGAATATCACCGCAAAAAGAAATATGTGATACTGACTTTACCAGGATATGTGTTTATGGAAAAGAATAGAAAATTCAAGGGTAAACAATATAAGGTTAGAAGAATTATTTACGATTTCTTGGTAATGTATTTAAAAACAGATAATACAGTAACATGAAAGTGAATGGGGATACTGGAAAATAAAAAGCATGTATTTAAAAGCTAAGGTATGAAAAAACAGATAAAAGATATGATATGCGGAATCAAAAAAAAAACTCTAAAACATATATAATTAATACGTTGGGGGTTCACTATACAGGGTGTTCCACGTAGACTTTCCTATAGTCGTTTTTGGAGTACAGCTCACAATTGAATTCTGAAAATTCACTCGCGTGGGCTTCTCGAAATTTCCAGTTCCTGAAAATATTGACGTTAGTATGGAACTTCCGGTTATACCGGAAGTAGACGTCAACTTTCTTATTTCAAATAGAAGATGGTGTTTTTTATTACAGATCCAGATTGCTCGTCAAATCTTATGGTAGGTTTTACTAACATGTTATGTCATTTTTCTCAACCATTTGCGAGATATTTGACTTTCTCCAAAAATTTCTGAAGCAACATTGTCACATTTACACACCTGTATCTCTCTTATTTTTCAACCTGAAAAGTTTAAATGTTAAAGTGCAAATTCTAAAATTCCATAAAATATTTTGAATTTACTAAAGCTAATACAAGTTAGAGAGGGTGTCTGAAATAGACCGGTCAATCGTGACAACTTTAAAACCTAATAACTCTCTTATTAGTGATTTTTCTTTAAAAAAATTCACTAATGAGGAGATTCCGACTTTTGAATTTTGAAAAAATTTCTTCAAATGAGCGCTAATTAGGCCCCCCAGAACACATATCCGGGGTCAGTTTCAATTTTTATAGGTTTATATATATATATATATATATATATATATATATATATATATATATATATATATATATATATATATATATATATATATATATATATATATATGTATCACACCGATAACTCAAGAAATAATAAGCCGATTTTGATTAAATTTGGTGAATAAATTCCTTTTGCAAATGGCTTGGATAAGTTTGTTATCCAGGAAAATCTGCCCAGGTTTTCCCGAAAAATTGTGTGTTTTCTTTCGAAAAAAAATTATATCTCCGGAATTAACAAAGTAAGGCCAACCAAATTTGACACTCAGGTTTATATCCTTATAAGTAAGTTACCTACCAAAACTTAGCGATGTAGATCAAAAGATAAAAAAGTTATAGGCATTTAAAACGTCAAAGTTGCGATTTAAAACGTCAAAATCGGCAACATTTAGGCAAATAACTTGAATCTAATGGCTATGGAAATCAAATGTCTCAAGAAGGATGTTTTACAAAGCCTGAAGTCTTAGTTTCAATCGTCATTGTCCTTCATTTTACTAAAATGTTTCCAGAAAATTCATTTCAAAAAGACCCTTTCTTTGATTCTTGGCAGTAGTCTTGGCTATAGAGTTTATCGTTTAATGGTATATAATTTTTGTCGAATTTTCGTAAAAAATCAATAAAGCTCAATATATCCGTTATTATACAAGCTATGAAAAAAGTCTTTATACATTAATTATAGGCTGTCTTGAGCTACATCCTAAAAACTATTTCTACAATCACAGAATGGCCCATATGTCGTTGGTGATACAATTTTTTTATTTTAATCAAACACGCCTTATGTTATTGCATTTTCCATCGAAATATAATGCATGTTTGTAAGAAAAGAAATTCTAGATGCAGCAAGTGCGTTATGGTAGCGAATTTTGATCAAATGCTTCATATTTGAATAGCCCAATGTGCTATTAACCTATAAGGTTGACCAAGAAACGAGTTTTTCCGGGAACACTTTAAGTTTACTTTTGGAAATGTTTGTACATTTTCACACAATAAAGTTATTTTTATGAAACATGGCACATTGTTTTTACTAAATAGGTTATACTGGTAACCAAAATTGATGCCTGCTTTCTTAAATAAAAAGAAACACACATATTTGCAATAAAAACATTTTAATGAAAATTCACTACCATAACGCACTTGCTGCGTCCAGAGTTTTTTAAATAGAACACCGTATAATTTATAAAGTTAGTTTATATACTTTTTATTGTTCTTTCGATTGGTATCAACATTCCCTAAACCCCAGTCCCACCAATTTTCTACTGCAGTCTCTGATAAGCGAATAAGCAGTAAACAATGCCAAAACATTTATTTGTGTCTCTTTATTGTCCAACAGCGGTTTATCTTTATTACCTTCTGAACGAAAACTGACTTATATATTTTTAACGGAAATTTGCTGCTCAAATTTATAAAACTTAAATTACATAATCTGCAATTAAATTTGAAATAACATACGGGCTGCACGATTTGAAAAACGAACTCATGCAAGCTAATAATGCAATGAAGATTCTTGCCGAGTTTCATCAAAACCCTTAATAACTTTTTGAGTTATCGTGTGGATATATATATATATATATATATATATATATATATATATATATATATATATATATATATATATATATATTTCTGACATACATTGTACAAGGTACAATACAAATAAGCTTGGGCTTGTGGCTATATTAGATGTAAAATTTTAAAGCATGGTATCTAAAATTTTTGCAAAGTCTCACCATCGATACCTCTCTATTAGCGAATTTTTTAAAATACAATACGCTTAATTTTTTTAAATAAAAATTCAATAACAAGAACAAAACAGAAATGTCTCTACCTAAAAAAAGAGGTACCAGTACACGATGCTCCCAGGCGGTCACCCATCCAATCACTAACAATGCCCCAGGTTGCTGAACTTCGGTGATCGGACTACAATCGTTTTTTTTTCAACGTGGTATCGCCGTTCGCTTGACATTTTCTTTATCCAAGGTTTACGTATTCATTACTAATTTTTAAGTTTCGATTTTAAATAAAGAATTAGATAATTGCGGTCGGGATTTCACGATTGTTGGTTCGAGTAGTATGTTTGTGCCTGGTCTATATTTAGTTTGGTTACCGTTGATGTATGGTTTATACCTGTTGTATGAATAAATATACGCGTGGCAGTTAACTACTCTGTCTGTCAGGCATTGGACTTAACCATTTAAGTGGTAGGTGGGAAGATCTTAAACAAAATAAAAAAAATAAAAATAACTCAAGTTTTTGAGTTACTAAATGTAAATGTGATTTTTTAGATACAATTCTAAGTAGCTTAAAAACCATAAATTGTACATATCGCACTCCGGCGAGAACAGTGTCACAACTCAAAAAATACGAATTCTGAGCTTATAACAGCAATGAATGCGTATTTTGTATCCCCACGTGCACGAAAAATGACACATCTCTAAGTCCTAATCTATCCGCTAGGAGGCAGTTGTGTCAGTTTTACTCTTAGGCTAATTCACGTTCATCACTGCAAGAACAGTGTCACTTCAGTGTTGTTACAAGAAGGTGCGCATGTTGTCGGTCAAGAAAAGCGTAACATTCGAGTTGTGACAGTTTTCGTGCAGTAAGGTAAGTGAAATATAATTTTTGATATTGTCATAAGCATAAAAGTGTCAGTTTTCTTGAATCAATTATCCCTAAATCTATTTTCTTGTTCCGTTGTATTTCGATTTGTGCCACTTTTCTTGATTGAAAGTGTTAGTGTTTTGTGTTATGTCACTTTTCTTGAATCAATTATCACTATATCTATTGATTTGTACCGTTTTATTTCGATTTGTGCCACTTTTCCTGATGGAGACGGTCAGTGTTTGTATCACTTTTCTTGAATGAATGATCTCTAAATGTATGTTATTGTATTGTTTTATTTCGACTTTTCTCACTTTTCCTGACTTAGAATATCGGTATTTTGTGTTGTCACTTTTCTTAATTCAAAAGTACGTCTCACATTGTAGTCACCTAACCTTGTAATTTCGAATAATATTACTCTAGGAAATAAACATCAATAATGTAGCTTGAAATTTATTTGTTGTAGATTCGTTATGAACCCAGAGCAAGGATACCGAGGTAGAAAAATGCTAGCAGCTGCTATTGCTGCTGCTGCTGAAATTGAAAAAGGACTAAATGGAGACTTTCAGCAATTGAAACATACGTGTCTAGTGTCTGAAATCTCCACGAAAATCCCGAAAAGTGGGCAGAGTTGTGAATTAAAAAACGAGGAAGGAAGCAAAAAACTTAAAACTTCTGACATGGAAGTCGAAGAAACCTGCTTGATTGGTGAAGTGGAGAACACTTTAGAAAGCGTGAAACCTAACAGAGACCTCGGCGAAAAAAGTCTGCAAACTGAGACAAACGACGACGAAAGTCAGATTTATGAAGAGAATAATATAGAAGAAAGCGAAGGACAAGAAAATGTGATTGAAGTGCCGGAGTTTTACAAAGTGATAGTACAGGAAGATCAAACAACACATTTTAGACCAAAGTACGGTGAAGAAGAAACCACAGAACAAGAAAGTGCCACGAAAGAGACGGAATTGAACAACGACACAGTACCAGAAGATAAAGAATCACATTCTAAATGGCAGTGTGTTGAAAATCTGCATACAATGCGATTGAGGCTCCAACGGGTTAAACCAAGTCCACAACAAAAAGAATCATTAGATGAAAGTGCAGATGATTCAGACATAGATCCAGATTTTCATTATACATCATCTCCTTATTCTGAAAACACGTCCGAGTCATCAGGATTGGAAGAGAATGAGAATATTATTACTAACGAGACAGAAGGTGCCGAATCAGACAATACCCAAACAGATAATAAGCGAAAAGGTAAGAAAAGGAAAGCCAATCCAGTTGAGTGGAAGAAGACTAAAGCAAAATTTCTCCGAAATGCTGGAAAACCTTATACATCATCATCAATTCGCAAAACAGAAATGCAGGCAAGAAAGGTACGGCCAGCGTGTGGTGAAAAATGTAAGCTAAAATGTTCAAGCAAAATAGAAGAAAATAAAAGGCCCAAAATATTTGAAAATTACTGGTCACTCGAGAGTCTTAAATCCCAACGAGAATTTATTTGTAGAAGTATGACCGCCGTTAGACCTCAGTATCAGTACAAAAAAGAAGGAAGTAGGCGCCAATGTAACCATGCATTCCATTTCGTAATCAACGAAGTAAACGTACGTGTTTGCAAATTTTTCTTTATGGCCACGCTGGACATCAACAACCGAGTTATTAGAACTGTAGTAACCAAATTAAACGAAGGATTTCTTCAAGAAGATCTAAGAGGTAAACACGGACACCACTTTAAAGTAGATTCTGCAATAAAAGATGGTGTTGTTGCTCATATTAATACTATCCCAAGAATTGACAGTCATTACCTGCGCGCGCAAACTACTCGGGAGTTTATAGAGGGTGGAAAAAGCCTGGCTGATTTACACCGTGACTACAAAAACGAGTGCATTGAAAAAAACCTTCCGTTTGCAAATCTGACGATGTACTCCCGAATTTTCAATACCAATTTTAACATCTCTTTTTTCACCCCCAAAAAAGATCAGTGCGACTTATGCAGCTCGTATAACAACGCAAGGGTAGAAGAAAAAGAACCGATACAAGAGAAATATGATAAACATTTGAAGGAGAAAGTTTTGTCAAGAGCAGAAAAAGAAGAGGACAAAAAGAAAGCGAAGGAAAAATTATAGTCGCCACTTACGATCTCCAAGCGGTGCTGCCAGCACCAAGAGGAGATACGTCTACCTTTTATTATAAAAGCAAAATCAACAGCTACAACTTAACTATAAATGAACTTCAGTCAGATAAAGTCGAGTGCTTTTTTTGGCATGAAGGTCAAGGAAATCGAGGTGCAATAGAAATCGGCACTTGCATTCTGAAATACTTAGAAGAAAAAGCTAACACCAGAAACGACGATAACCTTGAAATTGTTTTCTACTCCGATAATTGTTGTGGCCAGCAAAAGAACCAATTCATAATGGGCATGTATCTGTACGCTGTGCAAAAATTTAAAATCAAATCGATCACACATAAATTTTTGATCAGGGGACACACACAAAATGAAGGAGACAATGTGCACTCTGTCATAGAGAAGTCAATTAAAAGAGCTCTTAAATCGGGTCCCATCTATATTCCTACCGATTACGTCAGATTAATTCGGTCTGCCAGGAAAACTGGAAATCCGTATAAAGTAACAGAATTGAGTTACGAGGATTTTGTCGACTTAAAAAAACTCTCTGAACAGATAGGTTCAAATTTTAACAAAACATCAAACAACGAACAATTAAAAACTAGCGAACTAAAAGTATTTAAAGTGCAGAAGACTGATCCCGGCATTATTTTTGTGAAAACTACATACGAACAAAAAGATTATGGGCAGATCAATGTCAATAATACCAGGAGAAGGCAAGAGAGCATCTCTACAATAAAGTGCGTTCCGGCATATAAGAAAAAAATGGAGATTTCTGCCATAAAGAAAGCTCATATTGAATCACTTATCTCAGCAAAAAGTATTCCCACGTTGTATAAGCCCATTTATGACTCGATGTTTGTATAAATTGTGTACTACTTTATTTTCATGTAATATTTTGTATTTTAAATAAGCTAATAAAGCACTTAATTTAAACTTCCTTCTTTTATTCTAATTAAGTGGGCTTGAAAAGTGACATAAGTATTACTCAAGGGGTCACAACAAAGAACAACTGATTTTAGAAAAGCAAGAAAAGTGACATAACTCAGAGACCTGACCTAACCTGACCTGGTAACACCACATATTTAACAAAAACTGATTTACAGGTCCATGATATTATTCTATAGATTATAATTGAATTTACTACCAAAAATAACTACTTGAAATTTAAAAGGATCTTATACTATTTCAATATGAGTTTTGTAGTTTTCTTTTATTTGTTATTTCTCAAATACTGCATTTTTGAGTTGTGTCACTGTTCTTGCCGGGGTGCGATATATTAAACCAATAACAGGACACATTTAAAATTACACGTGTAGTTCAAAAATTGGGTAACAAAGCGGGTGTTCCTTGAAAAGATACCATATTTGTATTACTCTGTCTTTTGGCCCATTCTGTAGTCCAAATACTTTTAATGTATAAAGTGGGCCTTTCAGGGCCATAGAGATTTTGGTTACTTATGATTTGTTCGCAATACTTTCATGCAGCTTGAGCACTTATATATGCTCAAAACACGTCTTTATTTAACACACACTTCATGATTCAAAAACATTTAAGTGTACTAAGAAATCGCAAAAAAAAAAACATTTCCATTAGCAACTGGTAATTACATAAACCGGGCCTGCGAAGCTTTATAGTTCCTATAAAACAAGTATCGACCTGGCGGTAGCCGGCTGAGAGTTATTATAATTTTTTACGCACTGCTTTATGGAATTGTGCGTGTTTGTGTAAGTTGAAACCTGCCTTATTGCTGGACATATAACAGTAAGTTAGGTGCAGCGGATTGTCATTCAGCTGAAATAAAGGTTGCATTGTGTAGACTTGTGAGACACATATGATAATTTACTAAAATTGTTAGTTGGTTGTATAGAGTCTATTGTTTAATACTTTGTGTTATTTGGAGCTGGCGTGACAGCATGCTACTTGGTTCCGCAACTAGTTGGCGATACGTTCACCACTCACTTAATGTTAGTAAATATGAAAAGCCCGAGAGTTGGTGACGACAGCTACAAAGTAATACTGCTGCAGTGGGTAGCTGAATGTGATGATCAGCCTTCTGGAGAGAGTGATGTATCAGAAGCAGTACATGATGACACAAAAGACACAATATTCCAATTGGTTTCAGGCGAGTATTCTGGATCCATTAGTGATCATGGTGACGATAATTCAGAGGACGATGCTGACGATATTGGTAATCCGACCATTGCTTCGAAGAGTAGTTACATTGCTCCAAGCGTCTGGATTGAGTCTGAAACCTCAGGCAAAAAACTAAAATTCAACCACATAGAAAGGCATATCACGGCAACACCAAAAAAGCGTTCCAGTTATTTGACCATCCAGTTATTACACAAGAAATTGTCACCTGTTCGAAGTTAGAGTGAAATTTTCAAAACCACGGAATGACGTAATGGTTGATGAGGAGGGGCTACACCGACAAGAGGCTTCCTCATAGCCACAGACAGCCAGGCAGACCTTAGGGCCCTAAGTATCCCACAGATAAATTCCGTGGTAAATTCCGTGGACCTAAATATCCCACGGGTAAACCGGCAAAATATGTACTTTAAATATTTTTGGTGTGTGAATGAAAATCTGGTTATGCTCTGGATCATTTATTTATGATCGCCGCTGGCCCGGGGAACCGCTACATAAAAACCTGCGGCTTGAAGTAGTATAAAGTCTTGTATGTAGCGTTCATAATTGTGGTCTTAATCTAATCATGGACAATTTATTCACCAGTGTTCCCCTATGAACGTATCTGTGGGATAACAATATTAGTTGTGAACACGCTAGGTCAGAATGAGCGTTATGTCCCAAAAGAAATAAAAGCGTCAAAAAATCTTGTCTTGCTCTTCATTGTTTTGCTTTCAAAATAACCTATCCGTGGTAAGTTAGTACGTAAAAAAACAAATGCGTATTTTACTAAGTACCATGCACCACGACGCATCTATCGATGATGACGATAAGAAAAGGCCCGAAATAATCTCTCATAACAATTAAACAAAGGGCGGTGTCGACATACACGTGCAAGTAAATGATGGCCCATGACATTTTTCTTCAACATCGTTGATGTTGCCGCATTCAATGCATATATATATATATATATATATATATATATATATATATATATATATATATATATATATATATATATATATATATATATATATATATATGTATATATATATTGTTATAGTTAGTTATGATTTAATCTATCTAGGAAAATTATAGTCCCACGTTTTTGGGCGCTAATTGATATAGTTAAGTTAATTTAAGCTAGTGTTGTTTTAGTCCCACTATTGGGTGATAATTGAAATAGGGAAAGGTTTATTTTACGTTTTATATTATTATTATTAGGTATATTGAAATACTTGATATGGTGGCTGACTTAAATATGTTTTATTGCTTTTTGTGATGTTAATTTCAAAGTGTATTTTATCTTGTGAGTTTTATCTACCTGTAAAGTTGAGTGAATTATGCTGAAAAAAAAAGTTTATTAAATATACGTGTATTTGACTTCCACCCTGGTGTACCCAATGTCTTTTATTGCTGCATGTGATATAAACAAATTGATAGCATGGATATACTTACTCTTAAAACAGGGAGCTTGTTAAGCTGGTGGGTTCAAGTCCTATCAAAATTTTTATTATTATTTCCAAAAGTATGATTAAATTTTAAATTTTGAAATGTATTCCCCCTCTGATTTTTACTCAAAATGCTTATAAATATATGTTAAAGAAAACAAAGCAAAGGTCCTTATACGCTCACAGAACTTAAATATTTATTAAATTAATATATATGACAAAAACCTAAACCTTATGTATTACTTATATCTATTTGCATTTTACACTATAAAAGGGAAAGAAAAAATAAAATAAATTTTAACAGTACCGACATCTATTTGTGTTTGTATTAATTCCACCGTATTGTGGCACTTAGTCAATAGACACAGAGTTCCACGCTGGCTATCAGTTACAGCCAAAAGATGCCCCCCTGCCTCTGTCAGTATCTTGAATATGTCGTATAAAAACCAAAGCACAGTTTATGTACTTATTTTTTTTTTAGCGACTTTTATTACTTATTTTATTTTTACACTACTCACTCAGACTGCTGCTGCCTCTGCTGCCTCTCCTGTATTTGCTGAGTCGGACTATCGGATCAGTGATCCTCTAGATTTTTGCATCCTGTAGACTAAACTTTCTCCTCTTGCTACTATCCCTTTTCAAACCCATTCTATCTAAATTCTCAAACTATATCCTTATTACCAAAAATTCCCATCTAATAATTTAATGACAATTTCAATCTTTTTTCATCTCAAAAAATTTCAATCTGATACTTTTATCAAAATTTTCCCCTCTGTTTATTATTTTTCATTGTAACCAGCGTAACTAATCAAAAAACTGCTTTATGCCTGCTTCAAATAAAATATCCTATCAAATTTTTAACACAATAATTATTTCCCATCATCTCCTCGGATACATACATACTTCTCATTGTTGTTAGTCAATGAGAGAATAATTAACCTAACTATAATTTTAGTGTCAGTTTGACGTCTGTCCTAAATAAAAAACAGCTGACTTAAATATAGGTTATCAAATGACATTTCTTACAATTTAACACTCAAATTTTGACATCTTACTATTCTTAAAGCTAACAATATCCTTAATTCTAACAAACAATAACATCTTAAATTACATAACAGCTAGCAAACAATAATACCTTAACCTATCTAATTAAACTTGTCATACATTTACACTTGCCTTGCCTCCTTTTAACACATATATATCTGTAAAATTTAGTTTCTCCCTGCCTTATAGTGCAAAAACATTGCATACACCAAAGGTAAGTTGTTGTTTGTGTTTAGTATAATTTGTGGTAAAATGTGTTTATGTATGTGTATATATGTATATGTGGCCCCCTTTAGTAACCATATCAAATCCCCAATAATAAGTTTTTACTGCTTTAGAGGCTTGCCTTCTGAAGCTAGGAAAAAATTTTATTCACGCTTTTAGTTTATAGCAATATAATCTTTTCCTCCCTTAATACATTTTTTAGCATTTCAGATTACGGAAACAAGTTATGCTGTGAAATCAGAACTATCATCTGAGACTCAAGTGATCTAGCTGCGAACATGAGAAGTTATTATATTTACGTGTCAGATGCACTTATGCATGAGATACATTATTGTGCTTATAAGCATGTTTAAAAAGATACTAGCGTGCCTACAATTTAGAGGAACACTAGCGTGCATTTAATTGTTTTATAAGAACACCGCTGTGCCAATATTTTGTCAATTATGTTTTTGAAGACCACTGCTGTGCCCACAATTATTTTAAGAAAAATACTACTGTGCCTGCAAATTTCTGCTACTGTCGAATACTGATCCTGTTGTCATTATTGCTGCATGTTTGTTCCAGCTTCATAAGTGTTCAGTTCTTCGAAGTGTTTATGGCCTTTATTTAAAATAGTGCTTCGTTAGTTTACGTGCTTTTAATAAAATATGTGTCATGTCAGTGCTGTGTTCGTCTGGGATTTCTTCAACTTATATTCCTTTTTTAATGTCACGTTTGCCCAAGCAACGTTTGACTTAGTTATTAAGTCTGCATGCTGCATGTTATACGAAATGCCATCAACATCAAATGAAAAATGTTGTTAATTGACTATGTCAAGGCTAAATTTAGTTTTAAGTATCCCCCCAAGTAAAGTAAAAAATTTATCTCTTGCTTTTCAACTTCCTTATTGTTTAATTTATCTCTTTCATCACAGGTCTATTAAATTTAATCCTGGTTTCTTTAATTTACCTCTTGAGCATCATTATTTTTTTATTACCGAGTTCCCCTTTTCTCATTGCGTGTGTTCGTACACGTGATAATGAACCGATTTCTATAACGACATGTTCGTATATACCCCCATATTTGGACTATTTTTTCTATTGCTGCTACCATTGTAAGTTTCTATATGTTTCTTTTTGATATTAGGTCCTTTCCTTTTTCAATTCGTTTTATTCTTCTGATACCCAACTTTTTTTTTTCTTATTATTAATCTGAAACTACTGTTTATCAGTCAATATATGTTCCTTTTACTTGACTTTTTCATCTCATTCCCCTATATCTTGCAACTACTGTGCACATAATCATCTATATCTATTTTCATTATCTCAATATGCCTTCTATGGGTTTACATATTCACTGGTTAGCTTCTCCATCTATTAAATTCATTTCACTGTTCATACATATATATATTTGACTTTTCCCATTACTCCTTGATTCAGACGTCCTTATTTAGTTGTCTATCCTACTAAATGTTCCATAATTTTTAACGAATTTTACATAATTGGCCATTGATATCTGTTTTCTTCATATATTTTTCTTTCTTTTTCCTCATTTGTTGGCAGCTCTGGTCCTCTTATCTTGGGTTTAAACTTGTCCCCACTACTTCGTTTGTTTTCGATTGCATTTTTTTTACGGGCATTCTAATGCTTGTTTGTTGTACGATCCTTCCCCACGCTTGGCCGATTACTAACCTTATCTACCTCGGTTTTGAATTTGCCTATACTCTTCTTTCATGCTTGACATTTGCTTTAAATTTTGAATTTTGGCGTGTTATTTGGTCGAACTAGTTTTGGTTCAGTTGATAGACTTAATCCAGGTCTGCAATTTTGAATTTTGATTGTTGTTATTTCAAAAAATGTTGGTGAGTTTAAAGACTTCCCAGGTCATTACTTGAATTTTGAATTGTTATTTTATTTCAAAAAAATGTTGGTGAGTTTAAAGACTTCCCAGGTCATTTATCTCATTATAGTTCATTAATTCTTCGTAGTCGTTTCATATTTTGTTGCTGCGTAGTCTCTATATCCGTTATGTGGTCTTCTCCACTGCTCATGATTGTTATCAGACTCTTCTGCCTGTCTTGCATCGTATTCGATGCTAGAATCGTCTTTGTAGGTATCCTCGTTTCTCTGGCATTTATACCTATTCGTGCCATCCTTGTTTTCACGTCTATACCTATTATTTCCCATACGTTTCCGTTTAAATTTGTCACCCTTATTCCTGATTTCTTCTAGGCATTCTTGTTTCTTTTTGTTTCTTCTATTCCCCATTGCTCTTGTCCATTTTGGCCCAAAACATTCTTCTACTTCTTCTCTCAGACTTTTATTTCCCAACGCCAGCTTTACATCTGGCTCTTCTCTTAGATTCTCCAAATTTCCATTCGTTTCTCTCAATCTCTCTTCCATTTTGGTTTCATATCTGTTTCTTTTGTGTTTGCGCATCTTTCTAGGCCCTCTCATTCGCTGATTTCTTTCATTCAATCTCTCTATGATTTTATCCATCGGTTCATCATCATTTGCTCTGATTTTCTCTATTATTATCTTACGTACTACATCCATCTTTGTCTCTACTTTGTTTTCAAACTTTCGTACTGCCTCGTCTTTCTCTTCCATCCCCATTTCTACATCTTTTTTCACTTCTTGTACACTTTTTTTAATTCTCTGTGTTAATTTAGCATTCATTTCGTTCAGTCGTTCATTCATCAGATTCATACCTTCAATCATCTTGAGCCCTTGCCTATCCACTTTTTCTCCTATTTTATCCATTTTCTCATTTATATCAAGTTTCATGCTATACATATCCCCTTTCATTTCTTTCTTGCTTTCATTTATGTCTTGTTTTAGGCCATTTATGCTTTCATTCATATTATTTACATTCCGCTCTTGTTTGTCCATTTTCTCATTTATATCTGTATTCATACTATTTATGCTCTGCATTAATTTCATCAACATTTCATTGTTACTGTCAGGTTTTTCTTTTGTCGTATTTGTGTCGTCTACCTTACCTAGATCGGGTGTCTGTTCTTCTATTGACGTTTCTCCTCCTGTTTGTACCATTCCTTCTGCTTGTTCTTCCACATTCTCACCAACTTCTTGATCATATCTTCTCTCCTGATCTATTTCCATACTTTCCTGCTGTTCATGTTCTCTTTCGTCTCCCCTGTCCTGTCTGTCCTTTGACGTGGTCATTTTTCTTCCCCTAGGCATTTTCTCGACTTCCTTATTATGTTTTGTTTATTTATTTCTTTTTAATTTATTTTACTCGTGGACCTCGAAAGCTCCCACGTTTAGGCGACAATTGTTATAGTTATGTTATTTCAATCTATCTAGGAAAATTATAGTCCCACGTTTTTGGGCGCTAATTGATATAGTTAAGTTAATTTAAGCTAGTGTTGTTTTAGTCCCACTATTGGGTGATAATTGAAATAGGGAAAGGTTTATTTTACGTTTTATATTATTATTATTAGGTATATTGAAATACTTGATATGGTGGCTGACTTAAATATGTTTTATTGCTTTTTGTGATGTTAATTTCGAAGTGTATTTTATCTTGTGAGTTTTATCTACCTGTAAAGTTGAGTGAATTATGCTGAAAAAAAAAGTTTATTAAATATACGTGTATTTGACTTCCACCCTGGTGTATCCAATGTCTTTTATTGCTGCATGTGATATAAACAAATTGATAGCATGGATATACTTACTCTTAAAACAGGGAGCTTCTTAAGCTGGTGGGTTCAAGTCCTATCAAAATTTTTATTATTATTTCCAAAAGTATGATTAAATTTTAAATTTTGAAATGTATTCCCCCTCTGATTTTTACTCAAAATGCTTATAAATATATGTTAAAGAAAACAAAGCAAAGGTCCTTATACGCTCACAGAACTTAAATATTTATTAAATTAATATATATGACAAAAACCTAAACCTTATGTATTACTTATATCTATTTGAATTTTACACTATAAAAGGGAAAGAAAAAATAAAATAAATTTTAACGGTACCGACATCTATTTGTGTTTGTATTAATTCCACCGTATTGTGGCACTTAGTCAATAGACACAGAGTTCCACGCTGGCTATCAGTTACAGCCAAAAGATGCCCCCCTGCCTCTGTCAGTATCTTGAATATGTCGTATAAAAACCAAAGCACAGTTTATGTACTTATTTTTTTAGCGAGTTTTATTACTTCTTTTATTTTTACACTACTCACTCAGACTGCTGCTGCCTCTGCTGCCTCTCCTGTATTTGCTGAGTCGGACTATCGGATCAGTGATCCTCTAGATTTTTGCATCCTGTAGACTAAACTTTCTCCTCTTGCTACTATCCCTTTTCAAACCCCTTCTATCTAAATTCTCAAACTATATCCTTATTACCAAAAATTCCCATCTAATAATTTAATGACAATTTCAATCTTTTTTCATCTCAAAAAATTTCAATCTGATACTTTTATCAAAATTTTCCCCTCTGTTTATTATTTTTCATTGTAACCAGCGTAACTAATCAAAAAACTGCTTTATGCCTGCTTCAAATAAAATATCCTATCAAATTTTTAACACAATAATTATTTCCCATCATCTCCTCGGATACATACATACTTTCAGTTTGACGTCTGTCCTAAATAAAAAACAGCTGACTTAAATATAGGTTATCAAATGACATTTCTTACAATTTAACACTCAAATTTTGACATCTTACTATTCTTAAAGCTAACAATATCCTTAATTCTAACAAACAATAACATCTTAAATTACATAACAGCTAGCAAACAATAATACCTTAAACTATCTAATTAAACTTGTCATACATTTACACTTGCCTTGCCTCCTTTTAACACATATATATCTGTAAAATTTAGTTTCTCCCTGCCTTATAGTGCAAAAACATTGCATACACCAAAGGTAAGTTGTTGTTTGTGTTTAGTATAATTTGTGGTAAAATGTGTTTATGTATGTGTATATATGTATATTTGGCCCCCTTTAGTAACCATATCAATATATATATATATATATATATATATATATATATATATATATATATATATATATATATATATATATATATATATTGATATATATATATATATTGATATATATATATATATATATATATATATATATATATATATATATATATATATCAATATATATATATATATATATATATATATATATATATATATATCAATATATATATATATATATATATATATATATATATATATATATATATATATATATATATATATACAGTGTGTCCCAAATTGGTGATGCATGTATAGGGAACTCAGAAACTATAAGAGATAAAGAAACGGTTAAATGGAGAAAGTTGTAGGCAATTTTATTACCAAACCAAAGCTGCTTATCCGACTCCCCCAAGTTTTTTGGTTTTTGTGATTTTTTGAAAATAAGAAAAATGGCGCAATTCTTCAAAGTACTATAACTTTTTTATTTATCAAAATTTTAGAATTGTGTAAAAACATCTTTACAGCAACTTTTAACGTAAAATTAAATTATCTAGGAAGATTTCATGTCTATTGTTAAATAATCGCTACGCGATTGTAAACTTTTTTTCTTATGGCCACCATATTGGATTTGGACGGTCTAAAAAATATATAATTTTTGCTTTTCAATGATGTATCACACATTACAAAAGAATGGTTAGAAATTTGAAAAAAACTAGATTTTAAGATTTACTAAAATATACATATGGCAACGTCGCAATCTGTAAAGTAAAAAAAGGAATAACATGAACTGTAAACCATTGCGCGCTAGCTATTTAACGAAGACTGGAGATAATATTTATTATAAATACAAACAATACAAGAAACAACACATCGAACATCGAATAACATTATAAAACAGATAAATAAACATTGAACACAACAATAAATTGAAGATCAACACATACTATGGAGAAACAAATAACAAAGTTGGCGCCTTTAGTAAAGCAAAGAAAAATAACAAGTATCACTTTTAAAGTTCAAAATGTCCGCCAGGTGGGTGAACAAAGTATTACTGCTTAATTCGCGTTTTTATGCCAAACATGTCGTTATTTTAAATTCGCAAACCGATCAAATGATATTAAACAATCACTGACAACTGTTGCTAGATAGTATCGACAACGAAAAGGAATTTTATCACCTATTTTAAGATACTTATGAGCCACGCTAATTAGAACGATGTTAACTTCTATCTCTCCTCTCGAGCCAACGCTTTGTCCGTTGAGGTTCAATTTCTTCCTCTTGCCAGAGATGCACGCAAAATTCTTACCGTGACCTGTTAGTGGCTGTGCGCGAGCTCTTTCTAGCTTCCGCTCTTCGAATGAGATAAAACGAGACATCTAATCGGTGGCGAAACCACGCCGTCTTCTATACACACCTTAAAACAATAATGCACTTCGTCCACCGTTTTTTAACCGTTTTTCTAGATTTCATCATAATTACGTCAGCTTCTGTTATTTACCTAGAATTCCAGGCCAAAAGAGTTATTCATTTTCCCCAACAAAAATGCAACGTCTTTCAATATTTGGATTTCGACGTATATTATAGGAAATTTAGTACGGGTGTTACGATATAAAATTTCTTAGCGAATTTTCAATGAAAAATTTTGAAACAAAACATGAATTGCCTTACAGACATTAGATTGTCGGCTATTAATTAAGTATCTTACGGGTTTACTTTGAATATTTAAAGTAGTAACGAAACGCAATACTTACAAGGGATGGCAAGGATCAAATCATCCATGTATTGATAGATAAAAGGCAATCTAAAGGACAGTCGTGGTATTGCAAACTTCAACAATGATGACTAACTATATTTGCCATCATAGGGCTGAGGTGACTACTCATTGGACATCCATGTGTCAATATTTGGTCATAAAATAGATTTTGATAATGTCAAAATTTTGGATAGAGAAACCAATCTTAAAAAACGCTTCCTTCCCGGAAATGTGTCATATTCATGAAAATGGCACTATGGACTTCAAATCAGATATTCAAAATTTGAGTGACATATATAGTTATGTAATACTATTTGATAGGTCTGATGTTTATGTTGGCCGGTTCTATCATTAAGAATAATAAAATTAATTATGAATCTCATCAATAGAGTAACAATAGTCAATGATTGTTTCTTAGTTTTCAGTTGTCACTTATGTCTATGGTCAGTGCCTAACATGAAAGAATGGGGCTAGGTGTCCAAAATTCTTATACGTGAATTTTTCAAAGCTTTTTTAATATTTTAACCTTTTTAACTCCCTTTTATGTTATTGCATGACGGGCTCTGAATATTTTTAACGTACAAATGTTCGCTCAAAGTTACATGTAGTTTTTAAAATGGTGGTTACACTTCCTATTTTTTTGCATGTTTTTGTGGCAGAGTTTCTCTGTTTTGATGGTTTTGGGTGTGCTTTTCAATTAGTTACAGTGCAGCAAGTGTTCATTGTTGCATAGTCTAGGCGTTATGTTAACATTTACTCATTATTCCAGTACTCCTGAAGATGCCTGAGACTCAGGCGAAATATATCGAATATTTAGTACTTTCCTTAAAAATATAACCCTCCATTTTTTGGTCGTAACTGCCCTTAAAAGTATATATATATATATATATATATATATATATATATATATATATATATATATATATATATATATATATATATATATATATATATATGAACCTCCAAACCTTCAAGTCCACGGTACGATAGTATTTAGGCTGTAAGCCCTCGTGGTATGTTGTTGAAATTTAAAAAAAACATTAACTATTTTCAAATATACAATCCATGCACCAAAATTAAATTGAAGTTGGCACGTTAACAATAACACTCACCACCAGTTGGCGAAGCTTTCCTAGATGATGTCACCTATAAATAAATAAAAATCAAAATTAACACATTTTATAATTAGTAAGACGTGTCTAAAGTTAGTATAGCATCCAAATAGTATTTTATAGATTTTTAAATATACTCGGTGTTTTATTATAAAGTATTTACGGGAGTCCGATCTTCGATGACAACAAGTGCCAAGGTATCCGTGAAATTGTCGAAAATAAGTAGTTTAGTATTATAAAATAATTAGATACCTGTAGCTTTCCAAGACAGCAATTGGTATAATTGCATCTATCTGATGTGATTGTGTGAAACTTAGTTATACTGATGTTTTTCTATATTTTGCGGCCAGGAGGAGACCTTAGATAATGTATATTATTGCATGCCAACTATATCTTATCATCCAAAATAAACAGTGTATTTTATTTTCACCAATACTTTTCGTTTATTTATTACAATGTAATACAAATAATGCTGTGTATATTGTAAATTTGGTTGGTCTATGCAACACAGCTGTTCCTTGTAATTATTAAAGAATCTTTCGAGGTCAATATCTCATTGTTTATTTATTTATTTATTTACTTATTTATTTATGTGTGTGTGTCCAAGTGATACCTCAAAAAATACGTCACTGATTTGGACCAAATTTGGGAATTACCGTTATTTTGTTAATGATTTGGATGAGTTCGTTCATCAGATCTAACCGGCCTATTTTTCTTAACACAGAAATTAAAATGTATTTTTTAAAAGCCAATGTCTTTCAAATTGTTTAAGCCATTGAAATGCAAATTCACAATTAAAAAAAAAGATAGTCGTGGTAGTGTACCAATTCTCAAGTCTTTTGATCAGAAAAATATAAAGTTATTCGAGATTAATAATAAAATAATCCTCGACATCACATCAAAATTATGTAATGCAATATATACAATGTCGGACAAAGGCAGATGACGTTACCTGTACTGCTATGCTATTTAAATAAATCGTAGCTAAAAATCTAAACAATGGAAGTTACAATCATTGCAAGATGTCATGATGTAGTTGTTTCTTACCGGGGATGCCAGATGTTCAGAAAGGTCATGGAGTTAATACTTTCATGTATAAACATATCAAATTTTCAGATCAAAATGCTAAAAAAATTACTTAGTCTGACTTTGAAATGATGCGCTTTTCACATTTGCAGCAATAACCCCTTGAAACCCTGTGTACTCCGCACAACACCCATATTCGCCCCAGGTACCGTAACTTTCTTAGGGTTTGCTCACAAGAAATTTTTCATGTGCTTCATTTTAAGAGGTGGTTGTATGCAGGCACAAGGGGAGGGAGAACCCCCTGTGTTTTTGGGTAAAGGCGGCAGAAACCCTCTTAGTCCTAGGGGTTCTTCTTCCCCTTCTGTATGCATATAACCACCAGTGGCGGCTCGTCCCATGGCGCACGTGAAGCGCTGCTTCACCAATATTTTTCGGTTAAGCTAAACTTTTTTATTAAAAATCCACCGTAATTTAACTTTTTTTCATTATCTCAAATTCATTTGGTACAACCACATAAAAATATCGGGCTGCAGTTAATAATGTATTTTTATAGTAATTTATGGTACGATATAATTTGCAAGCCCTCCCCTGATCACCGAATTCAATGTTTACATGCCCCAGCACGCAGCGCTTACGTATTGCAGACCACAGACTAATCTAGAGCGTTAAGCAACTGCAGACTGACTGAGCCAGATTCGTTCGTATACAAATTCCGCTTTTGTTTCGGGACGCTTGCATGAGACAGTTGCCAGGACAACGGCACGCGCACTGGTAGGTTGGTGTTTATTAGTCACAAAAGTGATGCAGAGTCCTGAGCCTGCTTCAAAGCTTAGCGTACGACGTTTATTTAGATTGAGTCGGATCGTTAGAGGCGTATTTTTATTTTTACTATGTTGCCGTTAAATAATCAGGTATGTGTCACATTTACAGACTTTGAAAAGCTGGATTTTTCATGTTTCTTTTTCGTAAGTGGAATTGGTTTGTTTATTATCACCTCTAAAAGAATAATTTCAAAATAATAAAATATTAGACATAAAATTTCAAGTTTAAAAAAAAGAAATGCCATAAATTTGAAAAAAAATGCATGTAGCTCTTCCCTCTATAAAGAGATTTTCATAGGTAATACGCGCCGTATTATATTACCGTATGCGTGCGTGTACAGTATGTGTACTGTGTATAGTGTCCTCTCATCGAATATTCCTAGACATTATTCCTTGTGAAAGTCTATATTTTTGTACAAATAGATTTTTCATTTAAATATTGAAGTGCCAGGAGAACTCGTGACCTTGAAATTTAAAAAAGTTTCGTTTGCGGCGCAGGGGGGTCTTCGTCTCTCTGGACCCCCCCTTTGGGGCCGCGCGGATTCTGCTTCACCCACTACCAAAGTCACGAGCCGCCACTGATAACCACCCTCAATGCATGAATCACAGGTTTTTTTTTATTTTCAGCCTTCTAGTGTATCCTGTTAATACTGATATAGCGGATTGTATTTTTAATCTAATATGGACTGGTTATATCGTAATAATAATCGTTATCTTTAAAAAACTTTCTATTTACAACATAAAAAGTACAAGTAAGCACACTATAAGGGCTCTGCAGCTCGGTTTTGAGTCAAGTGAGTTAAAACGGCTCCACACAAATAACCAGAATCCTAAGACGGCATGCTAATACTGTATGCACACTAGAAACTACACGTTACTTTTTCTCCATGCCGCCCGCCTTGACAGACTACAAGTCTTCAACATAATAATTGCCTTCACCAACAATTTAAAATGTATATAAAAAAACATTATAAGTGAACCTAATCTACAAGTAAAAATAAAAACAATGAACACACTTAAACTTATTAAAATTAGCAAAATATTAAATATAATAACAACAAAAAAACTGTCATTTGTCTGATTTAATGTAGTCAATTGGCAACGGATAGAGTTTCACCACAGGACGTTTATAAACACCTGTATTTGTTTTTACACTGATCACGCGAGCTTTGCCATCAGGTCCTGGATGTAGCTGAAAAACTCTGCCTTAAATCCATTTGGCTGGAGGTAGATTGTAAGCCTTAATAATCACCAGGCTTCCAATTAGAACATTGTCTGAATCGCGTGTCCATTTTTGCCTCTGCTGAAGAGAGTTTAAATAATCTCTGGACCAACGCTTTCAGAAACTCTGATGCAACTGCTGGATAAGCTGATATCTCTGCAGTTTGTTAGTAGGTAACTGCAGTAAATCATGATCTGGTGGGGTTGTCATTTGTTGGCCAATCAGGAAATGGGAAGGTGTTAGGGAATTTAAATCGTTTGCGTTATCAGATAAGGGATATAGTGGTCTGGAATTCAAAACTGCCTCAATCTGAGTCAACATGGTAGAAAACTCTTTAAAAGTTAAAATTGTTTTTCCTATAACTTTAAACAAATCACGTTTAAAACTTTTATTCTTTGCCTCCAAAATCCCTCCAAAGTGAGGTGCATTTGGTGGAATTATATTCCACTGTATCTGACTTTTTTCAGTAAAGTGTATAATGTCTTTTTTATAGTTTTTGGGGAACATGCTCAACGCAGGTAAACTTCTTTTGGCTCCGACAAAATTGGAACCGTTATCTGAATACAGCTCAAGAGGAAAACCTCTTCGAGCCGAGAATCTTCTTAAACATGCAAAAAAGGCTTCGGATGTTAAATCAGAGACGAGCTCAACGTGTACAGCCTTAACACTCAAACAAATAAATAAACACACATAACCTTTAGTAATCTTGCAACCCCTTGACTTTCGGTCTTTAATTAGAAAAGGGCCTGCATAATCAAGGCCGGTTTTTAAAAAAAGTAATAAATTAGTAACCCTGAAAGATGCCAAGTCTCCCATGGTCACACTTAAAGGTCTTGGAGAAACCTTAAAACACTGTACACATTTTCTGACGATATTTTTCGCAAGAGACATACCCTTTAATGGCCAATACACTTGTCTGATACTATTTAATAATAAGTGAGAACCTGCATGTAATAATTTGCGATGTTCTAACAAATTATGTTTCGAATCTAAAATAATCGGATGTTTAGCATTATACTCTAGATCAGAAAACCTAAGTCTGCCCCCTACTCATATTATGTTGTCTTTATTAATAAAATGTGATAACCCATTTAGTCTATTTTTAACCCAACAAATTCATTTTTTAGTAAACATTGAAATTCCTTTTGAAAACATTGTTTCTGAGATAACATATTTAAACATTTCTGAGAATCATTAATGTCAGTTATTGTTAATCTACCAGTTAAACGCTTTTCTATATACTTTAAAGCCACACAATTGAATAAAAATCTTCTGCAGTAAGCAACTACTCTTTGTAATCTAGTTAGGGAGGAGAATCTTGTGAAGATGTTAAAATCATCTAGAGAAACAGCAAATGCATATCGAACCCTTATAATATCCGAAAACAGTTTTCTATAAAATGGGTAACTATTGTCCTAAGACAATTTTATGAGACCTTAAACAACCCCAAAAAAAGTGAACATCCAATCAGTAAATCTATATTTTTGGGATTTCGGGATCAGCTAATTTAATATTTTTAGGAATTTTTATAACAGAAACATTTAACAAGGTACTTGGCAATAATGCAGAAATTTTGCCAAAACAAAACAATCAAAGTTTAGTACAAAATCATTAACCAGAGACTTTATTTTAACTTCACACCTTCTTTTTAAGTAAGAAGTGGTAGAGTTAATTCCAGTAACAGCAACATTATTGATTGATTCAGGAAGACCTAATTTTAAAGCTAAGCTTTCGCTGATGAAATTACTTTGGGAGCCACAATCCAAAATAGTATGGCAACACTGTTGGTTGCCCTCTGAATCATAAACTAAAATCTTGACAGTAGACAAGAATACATGTGACTCCGTCAAACTTGCAAGAGCCAAGTGCTCTTTAGAAACATGGAGAAATCTGCTGTGTTTTTCTGAACATAAGAAACAAGGACCTAACTGACAAATTTCAGCCTTATGTCCTGTACAAAGACAGTTGACGCATAAATCTAAATCGTTAATCTTTACTAATCTTTGTGAAACATCTAAGTCTAAAAAGTCCTTACAATTATAAATCTTGTGGTTATCTTTACCGCATTAATTACACTTATTTTTAAAACATTTTTAGAACTACTCAAAAGACCTTTAACGTTTTTGTGTTTATTGGTTGAAATGTTAGCTTTGTCTTGACACTCATTATAATCTTTTTCAACATTAAGCCCTAATGATTCCAGCAAATCAGCTCTACCTGAAAGGAACTTTGTAAAATCATCCAAAGATGGAAAATCTCAATCTGAACCCGCTTTACATTTTTCCCATTCACAAATCGTAGGTTTGTCTAATTTAGTGGAAACTAAAAATATTAAAAGAGGGTCCCATGAGTCAATATGTAGCCCAAGGTTACCCAAAGCTCTCAAATGCTTAAATAAAGAGTCCACAAGGTTACGTAACGCCGATGATGAATCCTTTTGAAATAAAGGCATATTAAAGAGACCTTTTATATGACTTGCAATTAACAATCTTTTATTATCGAATCTATTACATAATAATTCCTAAGAAATTTTGTAGTTACTGGCAGAAAACTCGAGTAATTGAATGATCTTTAAGGCTGACGGATTTAAACTCGCTCTAAGATAATGGATTTTCTGAATATCATTAATAGAATTATTTGTATGTATAAGTGAATCAAATAAATCTTTAAAGAAAATATAGCTTTAAACCTTCATATGTTCCGTCAAACTTAGGTAAATCTATACCGGTAATTTAATATTCAAAGAACTATTACTGTGATTACTAATGGAATCTGATGACGAACTTCTTTGGTCAACAGAATCTTCAGTAGTAGTATGTTGTGCCAAA
This sequence comes from Tillus elongatus, assembly GCA_964006375.1. Classification (NCBI taxonomy): domain Eukaryota; kingdom Metazoa; phylum Arthropoda; class Insecta; order Coleoptera; family Cleridae; genus Tillus; species Tillus elongatus. Next base: position 207,550,108 of record OZ023262.1, on the reverse strand, counting down.
ATGAATTTTGCAGCGGCTACAACTTTACCGAATTTATCAGTAAAATCACCTAGTTGTTGATATTGAGTCTCTAATTGATCCTCATCGCAATCCTCTTCGATACTATTTTGAACAACCTCAAATTCGTCGTATACAGAGATCACTTTATCTAATTTAAATTTTAAGCCTATGACCGTTTCTTCTGTTATTGAAGACATATCTTCATTAAATCTGTTTCACATTGAATAAACAAAATTTTCAAAAGTGGTAAGCTTGTGGTTTAAAGAACCCCGTGATCTGTTTAATTGAGTCAAATCCATTTTATTTAAAATATAATCCTTAATAAATTTATCTGAATGCAATAAACAAAACTTAATAATTAACCGACTTCACTTAATTAATATATTTAACCAGTCTTTGTCTGAAATCTAAACTTAAGTTAAAATTAATATAATCTTTAAGTGTAATTAAATAAATGACCACTTAACATAAACTGTAATTGTAAGTAAACTATAATCTTTCAGTTATGTTAACTCAGTTTGAGAACGGTAAATATCAGGTAATAAAGGAAACTTAACAAAGGATAAGCAAACAATGACTTACTTGAATCTTGGTAAGCAGTAAACTTCGGTTCCTCTAGTCTTCTAATCTTGAAACCTTGGTTAAATCAAACTGTCCCTTCTACCTGACCTGGACCTTTCTCAACTGGCTTGTTGGAAGTTTGCACTGTTATTGTACGTTTTCTAATATTTATAGATCATATCTTCAACCTTCTAATTAATCAGCTTTTAAATCCGGTGAGCTAGGACCACATTGTTAACACTGATATAGCGGATTGTATTTTTAATCTAATCTGGACTGGTTAAATCGTAATAAATATCTTTATATTTAAAAAACTTTCTATTTACAACATAAAACATACAAGTAAGCACACTACGAGTGCTCTGCAGCTCGGTTTTGATTGAAGTGAGTTAAAACGGCTCCACACAAATAACTAGAACACTAAGACGGCATGCTAAAACTGCATGCACACTAGAAACTACACGTTACTTTTTCTCCATATCCTTTGCTGATATTTTTTGATTATCAATTTCTTTGTTTGAGTTTTGTATCCAAATTACTGCATAAATAGTTGTGTTAGAGATCATGTCTTTGTTTACCCTTATTTTTACTGTTCCTGATTAAATAAAGTAATTTTTATAACTTTTAATATAAGGCTGAATCACTAATATATACTTCTGAGAAAAAAATTCACTACCATAACGCACATTCTGCGTCCTGAATTTTTTTTTAATTTGTTTTAAGAGTATTTAGGTATATAAAGTTTTTATGTAACTCCCTTCAGTTTTTTTATTATTACATATGACATGTGACATATCTAACTAAACGCAGAGGGCTTCCGAAAACAAAATCCTCTATGCGTTACCAGCCAGATGTAAGAGAATTCATGATTTGTTTTCAAAACATCCAAATGTTATGTAATTTTAGAAACAAATTACGTTACTTATTCATGAATTTAAATTAAATTAAATTCGCGTTGCGTTTGCGAGTAGAAGCTCTATATACCGGAACAATACGAGTAATATTTTCATTGAAATGTAATTTGTAAATCCGTTGCGACGTGAAACTACGGTGCCCCGTTTTATGTAGATACTATAAAATACGAATGCACCGCAGCGATATTGAGTGAAATTTGAATGTTTTATGACATTATCATCCACTCCGCTATCTCTATACCGGTAATGTAAAACATGCCACGAATTTGGTAGATCAGATTCCTTCGCGTATAATTTTTATGTATACATTCTGAACAAGCTTACATAAATACGAGACATACAAAGGGGAATTTACATACCTGCTTTGTACAGAATGTAAGCGTGAACATGGGATTTTATTTTGGTATCAACTATTCGATATGCGAGATGCAAACTATAAGCGATTTTAAGAGGAAAGATTGTTTATATTAAAAAGCAAATAAGGACAGCAAAACTGCTATTCTTAAAAAGGTCTATCACTTTGAAATAGTAGGAAATCTTAATCTAATTTAAAAAAATACCCTCTTCCCGGTATGACAACTCAGTTTGAAAGTAGGCAAGTAGACTTGGAAAATTCAAATCACCAAAACACATCTTTATAATGACCTGACGATCGTTTCAGTAACAAAGTTTGCGTCACCGGAGGATGAAAATTCTAAACTACTTACAACTAAACATCAGCTTCTATATTACGTTTTAGGTAAGGAGCGACAAACAGAAAGGGTAAAATCGCAGGCAAATTTTCTGTGTATTTTATTTTAATTGAGGGAGACGCGGTTTTTAAACCTCCGTTATAACTTTACCTGTCAAGTTTCGGAATATCTTTTATTTCGAAAAGAGAGTGTGAACAAAGGGATAGCCTTTGTTCACACTCAATGGCGGCGCTCGGTTTAAGGAACTTTTATTTTTTATCGCCTTAAAAAGATAACTACTTTCGTACGCATCTAGCTTTGCTGGTTGTCTGACATTTTTGATAAGTTTTAGATACTCTTCATTATTATCCCAAATATGTTGTTCCACGCATGACTTGTCTACACTACCGTATCTCAGCAGTGCCAGATGTTCCTTCAATTTGGTTTCAATGGTTCTTTCAGTCTGCCCGACATATTTGATATTACGATCTTTACAATTTAAGTCATGGATACCCGACATTTCAGTGGCTTTATTTTTATCTTTCGTATTAACAAAAAAAATTAAACATTTGTTTTTCTAGAAAAAACCACTAAGCAATTCGCATGTCCGTTATATATAGCCACATTTTCAATGTACTCTAATTTTCTACTATATCTACTTTTACTTAAGGAAAATTTTATCAACCTATTTAGAAATAAATTTAAACTAGTCGTTTTTCGTGTAAACGTATGTTTCGAGTAATTCGGAATGTAACTTAGAGTAGTAGTTTCCTTCCTGTGGACACCGAGTTCAAGAAAGTCAATATTTTTAATCACTAGTACATCCAAAAAAGGAAGTTTACTAGTAACTTGCAATTCTTTGGACGCCCTTTTGAAATGCGTCGCGTTGGGTTAAAGCCTCGATGACCTAGTATCGAACTACCATCTCGTTTAATCACTCACACGTCACGCGCAGGCGTATATGAGTACAATTTTGTGAACCCAATTCATCACAATACAGTGTTAGGACCTGATAATCCATTCGCTAACAATGTTAGCACCATCAGAGGGATGAATAAACTAAGCGAATAAATACTAGAACTTTGGTTACCCAGCAAGTTTGTTAGCGAAACGACCGTCAGGTCTAAAAACTGTATTGTCATGAATTGGGTTCTTCAATTTGTACTTATCAGTGCTAATCAAAGGTTCCAATATTAGCTAATGCGTATTTGCTTGAGGTGAAGTACTTCCGCAGGTGAACTACCCATCTATACCTACTTGGAAAGAAAAGGTGCTTAGACAGATATTGGCTGTTTGAAAATATATGTCATATATAGCATGACTATGGTCACACAGATCAGTTTCCAGGGTCAGTTTCAAATTTGCAAAAATAATCGCAGCTTTTAAATAAGGAGACCCAAAAAATTTTGAAAACTATAGGCCCCTATCCGTTTTAAGCATACTATCAAAAATAATAGAGCGGCTAATATGTGACAAGATAATAATATTTTTAAATAGGTATCAAGTAATTACTTCTTCTCAGCATGGCTTCAGACAAGGTTTCTCGACTGAAACAGCAGTGAATAGCTATATACAGGAGATAAATGATAAACTGGATCAAAACGAATGCGTTGTAACACTGTTTTTTTGTGCATTTGACACCGTGGATATAAAGTTTGTTTCTGATAAGCTGGATATTCTGGGTATACGTGGGGTAGTAAATAGCCATATAACCTCCTATCTCACGGACAGGCAATTATATGTCAAAGTTGGAGAGGCAGAATCCGATGCGTATAAATTGCCTCTTGGTACTCCACAGGGCAGTGTCGTTGGCCCACTTGTATTTCTTTTATATGTCAACGATCTTCCAAACCACATAACTGGTGGTAGGGTTTTTAGGTATGCTGACGACACTTCGATTGTTGTGAGTGGTAGGACTATGGGGGACGTTGAGCAAAAAGCAAACTCGGTATTGCAGTGCTTTCAAGAATGGTGTTATTAAAACAGATTAATCATCAATTATCAAAAGACGGTCTACATTGAAACACATAAGGTACACTCTAATGAGAAACTCAAAAGTATTAATCTGCAGATAAATAATGAAGTTGTAATAAACGAAAGCTGTGTACAATTTTTGGGCATAGATGTTGACAGTAGGATGACATTCAACTACCATACTTATGTAAGAAACTCAATGGGGCTTTTTATTTAATTATTAATCTTTAAAACAGACTTAACACCACAAACCTATTAAATATATATTATGCAATGGTGTATTCTCGTATGTCCTACAACATAGTGGTCTGTGGCCAGGCAACAGAGATACATAGAGTCTTCGTTATTCAGAAGCGGATTTGAGAGTAATATTTAATCTGCCATACGGCCAGTCATGTCGTGATATTTTTAAAAAGAATGGCATTTTGATGGTGGCATCTGTATATTTGCTACGTTTACTAACGTGCAAACTGCAACAAATTTTAATTTGTATTTATGTGATGTTTGTTTCCGGCGGTGTGATTTATTTTTTACATTTATTTTATACTTGTATATATTGTGTATATATGTGTGACTGTTCAGAGAACATAGGATGTCTCATAACGGCCGTAATAGCCTAAAAAACATAATTGGTAAAAACACCAAAATAATTAGTAAAAGTAGTTCAGTGTAATTCTGTAAGGAAGGTATGTAAACATTTCAATTAATTAGAGGTCAGCATTGTATGGATTGACATTGAAATTATCACGTTCAGTATATAAACAATAACAAGGAAATTTGTAAGATAGACAGGAATGTTATAGTCAGCAGATCAGAAGGTTAAGAATCAAAATATGTTATTGTTTGGTAAATATAAAGGAGATTCATTTAGTCAGAAATATAGTTAATAAAACGTTTCTAAAATGTAGACGGAAAAGATATAGTTCACTAAACAAGCTTCTAAAATGTAGTCGGTTAAATAACGCCGCGATAATTATAATTTAATTATGTAAAGACTGTTAACATTAATAGTCAATATGTCCGTAACTACGTAAGTTCTTTCATTCATTTTGTTACATCGTTATTATTATTATTAAGTTTTGTGCATTAATATAGTTATCAATATACCGTTATCTATGTCATACATATGTGCTTCGTTCGACGATTTTATTCCTATAATTAACCTCCGCTTTCCTCGAACAAGACAAGAGCAGTTGAAGAGCAGGGCCATTCGACGAAAAAGAACCAGTGCCAGTGAAAAATACAGTGCTCACTTAAACCTTATCAAATATCCTTTAACCCAAGTCTCCAAATACCCGTTATTTTAGTGAAAATAATCAGAGCAGTACCAAAAGAAATACAGGGCAGATAACGTCCGGGGCAGTACCAGAATAAGGTCAAGTTCCATTAAAGCAAAAATACAGGGCAGATAACCTCCGGAGCAGTACCAGAAGAAGGTCAGTTCCAATAAAGCAAATAAACAGGACAGAAAAGTCCGGGGCAGCACCAAAAAGAAGGTCAGTTCCGATATAGCAAATAAACAGAAGCATACAGGACAGTACCGAAAGAAGATCAGTTCCAGTAAAGCAGATACAGGGTCAAAGACAACAATACAGGGTTAAAGACAATATATAGGTCACAGGCAACCAATAATCAGAATAAAAAAAAGAACGAAGCAGCAGATAAAGTCACAAAACTTATTAGACCAAAGAAAACTAAGGAAGCAATGGAGGAATTAAAAATGCGTTCGAGAGAACTAAAATTACGGGTAAACAAATTTATCCAAAAATTAGAAGAAGTAGAAAAAATGAACGATAACGATATACCTATCAAATTTGAAACCATAATAGGAAACTTAGAAAGTCAATGGGATAAAATTGAAGATGTCATAATGCATATAAAAATAATGACAGAATCAGAAAATCTAGATGAAGCTGATTCGACACTAAGCCAATGGTACGATAACGCTATGGAGAAGCTGAAAAGAGCAATTAACAAAGAAGCATACCGATATTCATCACTGTTTCCAGAATTCTAATTACCAAAAATAAAAATACCAATATTCACATGCAAGTATAAGGAACGGACAGCATTCCAAGAGAAAGTCCAAAAAGCAATAAATTCAACAATTGAGGAATTCTACGCAAAAATAGCGTCAAGGAATGATCGTGAAAGATTCAATCTAAATTTAATTGAAGAAATACAAGAAGTTGAAAAAGCAAGAAGCAATCATGAAATATTTAATGTAAAGTTAAGTAAAGAAATACCAGAGGTAGAAGAAGCCACAAACGAGCAAGAAATATTTAATTTAAATTTAATTAAAGAAATGCCAGAGGTAGAAGAAGCCACAAACGAGCAAGAAATATTTAACTTAAATTTAATTAAAGAAATGCCAGAAGTAGAAGAAGCCAAAAACGAGCAAGAAATATTTAATTTAAACTTAACTAAAGAGATACCAGAAGTAGAAGAAGCCACAAACAAGCAAGCAATATTTAATTTAAATGTAAGTAAAGAAATACCAAAGATAGAAGAAGCCAAAGACGAGCAGGAAAGAGTGAATTTAAAAAGTTATCCAGATAATCTCATATCTGGAGCCAATTCGGCAGCGAAGAAAACTAATGTAAGTTGAGAGAGCAATTTATTAAAGGGAAAGAAAGAAGTACAAGAAGTAAAACAAGCAGTATTACAAATAGAAAAAGTCCTAATAGAAACGAAGATAGGAAAGAAAGAATTGTATAGAAAATGGTCCAGCAACAAGTCAAGAATGGTTGACAAGCTGAAAATTCCCAAATTTTGGATAAGTCAACCAAGGGGGGAAGAAACAGCAACCACATCAAGAGTAAAAGTTAACGGTTTGACCAATGCGTCCAAGAAAGGAACCACGAAGCAGTTGAGGTATAAAGTAAGAGCAGTAAAAAGTACAACCACCGAGAGATTTACACACACTGGGGTGGAGTATGAAGGTCAGAAGCAGGGACAAGCAAAAATGGGCAGAGGCCACAAAGTATACGGGGGCCATCCAGCATTAATGGAGGGCTCACGAAAGCAAAAATACAAGGTATATGGGTATAAGGTGCATGTTCGCAAGTTGAAGCACAGATTTAGATGGAAGTTCAAGAGGAAGAAAGTACACGCAGGGCGCATAGTGACAACCAATCAGTGGCCGGTGCGTGGTCAAGTTCAGTCATGGGTCAATGGTAAAGCACTCCAAAACGACTCAGGGTCGGCGTGGCTGGATTTTGTGGAGTGGGAAGAGCTCTGCAAGCAAAGCAGAGACAGTTCACACAACATGAAGGAGAGACACCAGAAGGAAGACGAGATGACGTATCCAACCCATCACCAGAAAGAAGGAAGAAAATGTTAGATCATGTAAATTATATTACGCTCCTAAAATAGTATATATAATTCAATTATTTTAACCATTGTTAATTCTATTATGATACATAGAGTGTATCAAAAATATTATTTTATCTTACCATCCTAGAGCGGGATACATAATTCAATTGTTTTAATCATTGTTATTTCTATTATGATACATAGAGTGTATCAAAAATATTATTTTATTTATTATATTACCATCCTAGACAGTTCGCTTGTGGCCGTGATACGGTGTATATCTCGGGAAAGTGAGCGATAAAAATTTGTGAATTCTTGGTTAAATTAAAACTAAATTATCCTGTTTTGTTTAACAAAATAAAATCTAACCATTGTATAGAAATTGTGATAGTTGTATTCCAATAATAAACAAATTATAAATTAAGTAAAATAACAAGGTAGGTAATGAGTGAACATTCAGGTGGCTGCGAGCCACCTACAAACAGAAATGATATGGATTATCAGGTAAGCGATAGCAATAATTTATTAAATGAAGAAATAAATGTGAACAATAACAGGACCCTAGACTTTAATAATAAATATAATGTATCTAATAAAGCACCTTATTTTGTGTACGTAGAATATAAAGAAAAAGGCTTGTCACGATTGTATCCCGTGAAAGTGGGGCACTATCTATTTAAGGACAATAATTTAAAGAAGGCAATATTAGATATTAAAATCGTAGGTTACAATAGAGTGAAGGTTATTTTAAATAACTACCAAGCAGCAAATAGTTTGATAAATCATAATGTTTTACTGGAGAATAACTTAGTGGCATATATACCTAGATTTTATACCCAGAAAAAAGGAATCGTCAGGTTAGTGGACACATATTTTGAAACTGATTATTTAAAACAGGCTATCGAATCAAAAATGGAAGTTACAGAAGTAACAAGAATGATGAAAAGGGTTAAAGATCATAATAACGGGGATTTTAAACTAGTACCAAGACAAATAATAATAGTTTCATTTTTGGGAGATACATTACCGACTGAAATTAGAATAAATGGGGTAAATTTTATTGTAGAGCCTTATATATATCATGTAGTTCAGTGCATGAAGTGTTTGAGATACGGGCATGTGGCTAGAATTTGCAAGAAACAAGATATTATTTGTAGAAAATGCGGGGAAAATCACAATTTTAAGGAATGCAATAATGAGCAGTTTTGCATATACTGTAAAAATAGCGAACATTCAACAACTTCAAGGGAATGCCCAGTTTATCTTAAGCAAAAAAATATAAAACAAATAATGGCAAATCAAAATTTATCTTTTAAAGAAGCAGAGGTTGTTGAAAAAAAACCAACATATGCAAAAGTAGCAGTTTCTAACAGGTTTCAGGCTTTGACAGATCTAGTAGAATACCCTTCACTTACACCCCAATCTGAACGTACACAACCTAAAACAATTAATACTAGACGTACACAACGCGTAAATACGCAGCCATCACGTAACACACAACCCACACCACTTAACTCCTTTGACAATTCACAGACACAGAAAAAACGTAAAGTGTCAGACTCATCACCAGACAGAGAAACACGTTCCATTTTACCTAATCCATATAGGGATAAATATATGAGTTATAAAGAGGAAATAACAGAAGGCCTAACAAACATTATCTCAGAATTGGTAAGAAAAATAAATCCAGAAATAGCAGCAATAAATATAAATAAATTTAATATTAGGGATTCAGTCTACAAATTGGTAAGTAATATTATAATCGAACATAATGATGAGGAATCAGGTCAATAATTGCATTAAAATAATTCAGTGGAATGCATATTCCGTAAAAAATAATAAAAATAGTTTGATAAATTTTTTAGCAGATAACAACATTGATGTTGTACTTGTTAGCGAAACATGGTTAAAACCAAAAGATAGTACTTTTGCAGTTGGAAATTATAGTTTAGTTAGAAAAGATAGAATGCACTGCAGAGGGGGGGGAGTAGGAATATTTATAGCCAAACATATTAATTTAAAAAAAATTGAAATGAATTATGTACCACATAATGATGTAGATGTGTGCGGTGTTTATTTACCACAGTTAGATATTAATATTGTTAGCATTTATAAACCGCCTAATGTTAGGATAGATACAGTAGCATGGACCCAATTTTTAAGAAACTTTGTTAACAAGAATACTATCATCGGTGGCGACCTTAATTGTCACTTTAGCCTATGGGGATCGGTAAGGGATGATAGTAACGGGATAAACTTGGCCGATGCACTTGATAATACTAACTTTGTTGTCATTAATGATGGAACGCCCACAAGGGTTGCAAGGCCTTTTGAAGCGCCATCGATGATAGATATAACGTTAGTCTCACCTAGTATAGCTCAAAAAACTGACTGGAAAGTAATAAATGATAATCTTGGTTCAGACCACTACCCTATTTTAATTACTTTAAATGAAATACTCGTGGGTGCACAGTATATCCCATATACTAGATGGAGAGAAGACACAGCGGACTGGGAAGTATTCAAAACTGAGTTAAACAGAAAACTGACTACGACAGCAGGTACACCTCAAGACATGCTAACCCATTTAGTAAACGCAATTACAGAAGCCGCAAATTATGCCATACAGGAAACACAAATCAGTAAAAACAGAGTTAAACAACCAGCTTGGTGGGACCAATGCTGTACGGATCTGGTCAAACAGCGAAAGGAAGCTCTACAAAAATACAATCTTGTTTCAAACTGGGAAAATTACTTAAATTATAAGCGAATTGAAGCACATGTAAAGAAAAAGTTAAAAGAAAAAAGCAGAAAGTCCTGGCAAACATTCGTTAGCAGCTTAAGCAAAAACACACCAGCAACACATATATGGAAATTTATTAAAAAATAGAGGAAGTAATAACGCGCAAATGTATCCTGATCAAGAAACAGCCATAAATATATTAGATGAGCTTGATACAATTGGAGTGTCAGACGATATTGGAGATTTTATACAACACCCTACTAAAGAATGGTTTGATAAACCATTTACATTATATGACCTAGAAAATGCTCTCAAAACTACTCAGAATAAAGCCCCTGGATAGGATAAGATTACTTATAAAATTTTATCAAATTTATGTGAAAAAGCCAAAGATATCCTCCTTTTAATATTTAATAATTGGTGGTGTAGAGGAAAGTATTCAGAGAAAATGAAAGAGATTGTGCTCTGTTTACTGCTGAAGAAGTCTAATGACCCTCAATGTACCAAGTCTTATCGACCCATTTCTCTGATGAGCTGTATCACCAAGACCTTCGAAAGAATGATAAAAGCAAGACTGGAATGGTTTGTTGAACATCACCAAATTTTATCTAATTGTCAATATGGATTTCGCAAAGGAGTAGGAACAATGGAAGCAGTATGTCGTCTAACAACAGATATTCAAAATGCCTTTTCAGAAAACAAATATGTCTTGTGCCTGTTTCTAGATATCACAGGTGCATATGACTGTGTTGATTTAAAAATATTGAAGAACGACTTGATGAGTTGTAAAATCACACATAATGCAGCACTAAATATAATTAACCTGTTCTATGAAAGAGAAGTTTACGTGAGGGATAAAAATAACCAGATTCATGGACCCAGAATTATGAGAAAAGGTTTACCACAAGGCTCACTTTTGAGTCCGATACTATTTAATATTTATACAAAAAATTTGCATCAAATGCTGGATAGCCATACCCGGTGTATTCAGTATGCAGATGATATATGTGTGTATACAATTGCACCATCCTACGACGAATGTCTCTTGCATTTAAGAAGGTCAATTAACGTTATCGATGAGTGGATAAGCGAACGGCAATTTCAACTTAATCTAGACAAAACAGCAATTATGTGCCTCACAAGACATCGTCTTCAAATGCCACAAGAAATTGAGACACATTCTTATAACATAAAAACAGTTAACGTGTATAAATACCTGGGAATACACATTGACAACAAATTGCTTTGGACGCAACACATAAGGAACACAGTTGCAAAATGTGAGCGAGGTATAAACATTTTAAAAGCAACAGTTCATTACCAGTGGGGTGCAGATTTTAAAGTGGCTATGATGTTTTATAGATCGTACATTCGATCCCTACTGGACTACGGTTGTGTGGTTTATGGAAGCTGCTCCAAAACAAATATGAAAAAAATTGAACGAGTTCAACTCAAAGCTCTCAGGGTATCTATTGGAGCCATGAAATCAACACCAACAGAAATAATCTTTGCAGAAACACAGGAACCTCCATTTCATCTAAGAGTTAAGCTCCTGGCGAATAGACAAGCTCTTAAACTGAGAAGCAGAGATCAAGATCAAATTCAAGAGATGCATTCCTTATGTGTAGACACGATCATAAATAAGTATTGGAAAATTAAACAGAATCCTCCGTTAGCAGACGCATATTATGATACTGCAAAATTTGAAAGATATATAACTGCTAACCCGATCTCAACAAAATTTCAATTTGCTTACGAAGTTACAACTCGTGCTCTGGACGTCAACATTCCATCTTACACCGATCAAGATACAGTGAATCAAAATATTTTTAGAAGCATACTGGATGAGTATTACCCAAACTACACACACATATACACAGACGGATCCAAAAGTCAGCATGGAGTGGGAGCAGCATTTTTCGTAGAGCAGCTTAACAATTCCAAAATGTACAGGCTATCGGAACAGGCTTCAATATGCACAGCAGAAATGATTGCTATAGAAAAAGCAATACATTGGGCTTTAGAAAATCAAAGAAAATACGTACAAATTATTAGTGACTCTCAAACAGCTTTGTCTGCATTAAAGAACAGTCATCATGCCAAAAACTGGAATCACATATTGGGTAGGATAAGACAAAGTTGTTGTAGTAATACGAATATGTGTATAAAATTCATCTGGGTGAAAGGACACAGTCAAATAAAAGGTAACGAGGCAGCTGACCAGTTGGCCAGAGAAGCAATATTACAACCAATAGAACAAGATCTTGACATCCCGTTTGCAGATTTTATGCAAAATAGCAAACTAAATCTGAAAAATATGTGGAAAACCGAATGGGATAAATACACAAAAAAGTCTAATAACAGATACAAATGGCTGTATCCGCAACTTCCAGAAAAGAACGACTTGGAAACGTTACACAATAACAGTGACAGAAAAGTAATAACCACCATTACAAGATTGAAAACAAACCACGGAAGATACAGATATCACTTAAACCGTATCGGTATAGAACCAACACCATACTGTAATTGCGATGGAACCTCAAGGTGTGATTTGGAGCATATTTTGTTTGCTTGTTGCTTGTATGAAAATCAACGAAACACATTATTCCAGTTATTGAAACAAAATGTTCCTGAAATACAATATCCCTTAAACTTAAGCTACCTTTTAAACTTGAAAACCAAGGAGGTGTATTTTTTGTTGTGGTCATTTTTTAATAAAATAAGCATTATTTTGTAAAGTCATAATATAATATAATATAGATATTTATAATTATGTAAACTTATGGAATGTATATAGTGGAAACAAGTATGTAAGTATGAATGAGGGTGTGAATGTAGTATAAGTAATAGTTAAGTAGCATTATTGGTATCTGACTATGGACTGTAGTGGCTTATATATGTGTATATATGTGTGTATATATATGTATATGTATGTATATATGTGTGTGTATATATAGGTGAAATATGTTATTAGATTTAGATCTCCTACTGTCGAACCTTGTGTTTACCTACCTTTTCCGTGGCCCAAGTCAGTATGTCCATTAGCCATGACGGGTCCCTTGGCGATAAGTGTCCCAGTCAATTCCCACTTATAATTTAAAAAAAAAAAAAAATTAAATGAAATTTACAAAAAAAAAAACAATTTCCGGCTGCAAAAGTACAAAATAAAAGTCTGTGGCTGATGGACGAAGAGTTCAAGGCCATCTCAAAACTCAACTCAACTCAACTCAACTCAACTCAACCATCCTAGAGCGGGATACATAATTCTAGTATTTTAAACATTGTTATTTCTATTATGATACATAGAGTATATCAAAAATATTAATCATTAAGATTTATACTACTATCCTAAAGTAGTAGACATAATTGTATTGTAATTGTAATTATTGTTATGTCGAGTATCTCAGGTAAGGTTGTATTCAAAAGGATTAATTTATTTATTATTACGATTACCATCATAGAGTGGTATTAATAGTTATGTCATTTTAATTATTGTGATATCATACGTAGGATTGAATCTAAAATTATTAATTTTATTATTAAGTACAGTAACATACCTAAGGTTGTCTATATTAATCCAAATATTACTAGTTCAAATTCTCACCCTAGAGTACTATACAATTTAACATTCTTGCGATGAGTATAATTAGTGCCAAACCTAGGTAAAAGATAAATTAAACATTTAGGTCAGAACCATCGAGCGAGCTGTCATTTTTTTGTTGAATTGGCAGAATGTTCAGAGAACATAGGATGTCTCATAACGGCCGTAATAGCCTGAAAAACATAATTGTTAAAAACACCAAAATAATTAGTAAAAGTAGTTCAGTGTAATTCTGTAAGTAAGGTATGTAAAGATTTCAATTAATTAGAGGTCAGCATTGTATGGATTGACATTGAAATTATCACATTCAGTATATAAACAACAACAAGAAAATTTGTAAGATAGACAGGAATGTTATAGTCAGCAGATCAGAAGGTTAAGAATCAAAATATGTTATTGTTTGGTAAATACAAAGGAGATTCATTTAGTCAGAAATATAGTTAATAAAAAACGTTTCTAAAATGTTGACGGAAAAGATATAGTTCATTAAACAAGCTTCTGAAATGTAGTCGGTTAAATAACGCCACGATAATTATAATTTAATTATGTAAAGACTGTTAACATTAATAGTCAATATGTCCGTAACTACGTAAGTTCTTTCATTCATTTTGTTACATCGTTATTATTGTTATTAAGTTTTGTGCATTAATATAGTTATCAATATACCGTTATCTATGTCAAACATATGTGCTTCGTTCGAAGATCATATTCCTATAATTAACCTCCGCTTCCCTCGAACAGTGACTATTTTTCAGTTCCTATTTAATTGTATTTTAGATTTTTTAGAGTATATCCTTAAGATATTTCCATTAGTTTATTTTATAATTATAAGAACCGGAACTTTTTAAAATCGATTTTAGAGTGTTTTAGGTTTATGAAAAGATTGTTGCTAGATGATTGGAAATTTTGGACATTTTAAGATTATGGTTTTTATTTTTGTAGAGGAAGATGTCTGTTGTCTGTGATATCTGTGTTTGTTTTTCTTATATTCTTGTATTTTTATCTAACCCTGACATGTCTTATCTACTGGATTTTGTAGCAAAAAGACCAATAAAGATTATTATTATTATTATTATTATTATTATTATTATTATTATTATTATTATTATTATTATTATTATTATTATTATTATTATTATTATTATTATTATTATTATTATGGTTTATAATTTCATTATATTGTAAAAATATTGCTTGTGTGTAATAATCTGCTTTGAGAAAATTAATACCTGGTTGTATACAAATTCAAATTCTGCGTATATTCGACACAGAAAGAGAATAACGTATTTTCTTATCATCTACATGTATCTAGAGAAAACCTTTTAAGCTCCAGGAAATTGTAGTGCAGAGAAACTCTTTCGTTTAGCATTCGATTAACTATGCTGGTACGGATGTTACTTTGCAGTTTCTATTTCCTCCGAACTGCAAGAGCACATAATGGAAGACACACGTACAGAAAAAGAACAGTGCGTGCATTAAATGGCGTGTTAATCGCTTTGTCGGTTGTACATTTCGTTACATCCTTTTTGTACTATGTGGGTTTTTACTGGCAAGAGAAGTCTCCCGAGAAGCGTATGTATGTAAATTGCCAATATCCATACACTCACATGCAACAGACGGTGCCATTAGAGTATAGAAAATTTTATGTTTCTACCTAAAATAGCTGCCTGTCTTGTAATAAAAGTTAGTACATCTAGTTAGTACAATAGTGGAGGTATAATACAAAGCTACTCATTGTGGGTAGCTAGTTTCAAATTAGGAGATATTTCGACATCAGTTTTAAAGCTAATAGCTGCGTTTTATCTTATAAAAGTTTAAAGAAAGCTAATCGTTGGCAAGCCTTTTCATTTAACATTTGAAATTATTTACACATTATGGCATCTCGGAATTACTACAAAATTGGATAACACCTGTAAATTCAAAACATATTTAATCAATTGAAAGAATTTGGTTGACTACGTCATTCTGAATCTCTACAGTAACATATTAGCAACGAAAATCAGGGAAAATGAAAGAAAAATGCAACTTTTAACAATTGTTGAACATCATGTTACGAGAGGACGGAATTGAATAGACTTATTCAATTATTATTTGGTAAGCAAATAATGTATTGAGTTGTATTTTTGATGACTGTATATATATATATATATATATATATATATATATATATATATATATATATATATATATATATATATATATATATATATATATATACACAGGGTGGAGCGCGAAGACCTTAGGGCAACCATAAATGGAGAAATAGCCATATTGAAAATCTGAAAATGTACACATCAAGGTGATAGATGAAGACAAAAATATCTAAAATATTGGCGATGCCATGACACTTCCCTTTATACCGGAAGTCGCCATTAATTTGCTTATTTTAAATAGAACGTGTAATTTTTTTATTCATATTTGGATTCTGCATCAAATTTTAAGTGATCTATTACTAACATACCATACCCTTAAAAGTGACCGTTTCAGAATATCTTGATTTTTCTGTTTTTTTCTGGAAAATCATGTCTGCACAGTAACAGTCATATCTTCGCTAATGTCTAAGCTAGAGGGCTGAAACTTGTTTCTGATAATGGCTTATGGTGGTAGTTTGTTTTGTGTAAAAAGGTTATAAAAAAATACTGAGTGTTAGAAGCTAAGCGAGCAATCTAGAAAATTTCAATTATAAATAACTTCAATATTGTAAATAGAACATCCTGTATTTTATAGAACTGTTTAATTCACCTTTTAATGCCTTTCGATTTGTATTAGCATTCCCTAGACCTAAAGTTGATATTTTTCAAAATATGCACTCCTTTGTTCATTCGGTAATGCAAAGTGAATTTCTTAAGTGAAGTAGAAACAAGAAAGCCAAAAAAAAACAACAAGTTTACAGGTAATCTGTCAAATTATGTGACAAGTTAATCAATAAAATAATTTCCAAGCAAAAAAACTTTAATCAAAAAAATAATACAATAAATAATCTTTGAAATATCAAAATAACAATGAAATAAATTGATTATGTATCACTAGTTTTAAGAAATCGAAAAATTGCTGCCATTCACTTCTAAGCATTTATAAACCCTTTTTAAGACTTCCTTATTTGTAGCTTTCTCGATTACATCAGGCTTCAAAGAATTAAAGGCGAACAGCACTCTAGCTTGCATATCTTCCTTAGTGGTTGCTAGAAGTGAAAATACTTTATCTTTAATATACCCCTATATGCTAAAATCAACCGGGGCTAAATCAGGCGAGCGAGGAGGCCATAGATGAGGACCATTCTACCTATCGCCAAATGTTTGATACAAAATCCTCACAGCCTGATTAAAATTGTGTGGTGGCGCGCCATCTTGTTGGTACTAGAAATCTTCTTCGTTAATTGTCTCTAATGCTGGCAAAATCACTTCTCGTAGAATATCACAATAGCCACCCCAGTTAAATATTCGTCGTAAAATTTTAACCCAATAATTCTATTGTTTTTAATAGCACAAAATACATTGAATACCCATCCATTTTGAAAGTGAACCTCCCTTGTAACTCGCTGATTCACGTCAGACCAGTAATGGATGTTATGACGATTGAATAATGTATTTTTCGAAAACTTTGATTCATCATACCAGATTATGGTCTTTGAGAAGTTATTGTCCTCTTGCCTCTTCAAAAGAAACCATTCACAAAATTGTACTCTGTGGATGAGATCGCTTGGTTTTAAGTTTTGGATTAAATGATATGAAAAAGGTTTCCACTTATGTTTTTTAAAACTCGGTGAACACTCCTGGTGGAAAAATTTAACTCTTTCACACAGTCTCTTACCGAACCATTCGGATGGGCCGTAAAGAAACCTAAAACGTTTATCTGTATTTCTTCTTAATTAGTGATAGGCTTCAGTTTTTGTATTGTCGGTCTAAGTGACCCAAATTGAGCACAGTTCTTCAATACTCTTTTTAGGGTATCACGAGTTGGTCTTGGTCTATCTGGATATCTTTCCGCAAACACACGACACGTTCTTTCAACTACCCGTTGACACTCCCCATAAATCAACACGAAATTTAAAAAATCGTTATTTGTGTAACCCAAATAAGACATAATTTTGCAAATACTTCTCTAAACTCATTAATAATATGAATAAGTTTAAAATATTTAATAAAATAATACAACAATTTTGACAAGTTAATGATTTACTTGTGAGTTTTGTTTTAGCTTGCTCTCGTCATGGCCTGCTTTTTAAGAAGGCGACTACAATTAATGAAATTGAAACAAATGGCGAATATCTTGAAAACTATCAACTCTCGGTATTGGGAATACTAACTTAGATCGAAACGCAATTAAAAGATGCATTGATATTGACCTTGATATGAAGACGACATTTTGAAAGGTTCTAAAGCGGCAAGTCTGTTATGGTAAAGAGTTAATCTTAAGAAGTCATTCATCTAATTTTTAACAAGAAGCAGAAATACGCCAAAAACCACAAAATAATAACAGTATGACATGCACTGAATTCCTATTTTGACAACGAAGTTGTCTTCATCAGTAGCTATCAATGAAGTAACCGTATGAGCAAAATTATCCTAATTATATACTACAACTATTTACACTAAATTTCATGCAATACCGGTTATGCAATACCGGATGATACAGCACCGCAGATGAAACGCTATATGATGAAATATCGGATGTCTCAGTACCGGATGATAAAATATCGGATGCCTCAGTACTGGGTGATGCAACACCGGATGATGTAATACCGGGTGACGTTATCCAAGGACTATTGTTGTCTCAGTGGATACGCCTAACCGGTTGTTGTGTCGATGTTGAAAGCAATATGCTCTTATCTAAATTACTAACTATCGACATATAACGGTTATATGCCTCCAACTTCATCCTACTACGTTTGGACTATACAGGATGACGCATTGAAAACGAAACAGACCGATTTGCGTACAGGGAAATTTTTTTTAAGAATCGCTGAAACACGTCAATTTTAATATTGAGGGGGACATGTTTTGACATAAAACTCAACTTAGTCACATCAACCCCTTAAGGGTGATGATAACAATCCTTATATTTCAAACAGGGTACATGGGTCGAGTGTTACATCATTTGAAAGATCTTTCTTCTTTGTGTTTAGCACAAATTTTTTTGGAAGCTTTATTAACTCGTTTAAAAATTATTCACAGTTGAAGATGCAAAAACGCATTTCGCTCGTTCCGATAAGAAATGTGCTGATAGTCAATGTTTTGTTGGTTTGTAAACAAAAAATTGACTATCAGAACATTTCTTATCGGAATGAGAGAAATTCGGTTTATTATTTCAGTTTAGAAGAAAGAGTTGAAATAATTACTCTTTCTTTCAAAAACGATGACTGTGCCAACTGTACTGCAAATTTGTTTATGAACGACATCCGAACAGACATGTTAACAGAAAATACATTTTGGAGTTAGTTGCAAAGTTTTGACAAAGTGGTTCAGTAGCCAACAAAAAACGGCATCCTGAACTTGAATTTCCGGTTAGAACTGAGACTACTGAGATAGAAGTTTTAGGACAAATTGCTGCCGACCCAACTTTGAGCACGAGAAAATTGGCCACTGTTTCAAACATCAAAAGAAGAACTATTATGCGAATATTGAAGCATCATAAATTTCACCCGTATAAAATTCATCTTGTGCAACAACTGAATGAAGATGATTTTGATCGGCGGCTGGAGTTTTGTGAAGTTATGACTGCACGAATAGCTGATAACGGGAACTTTCTGTTCAATATTTGTTTTTCAGGCGAGTGTACGTTTTTATTAAACTCTACAGTCAATCGTTATAATTGTCGTTATTGAGCAGATAATAATACAAGAAATTTTCACGAAGTCCACACTCAAACTCCACAGAAATTGAATGTCTGGACTGGCATGTTTGGAGACCGTTTAATCAGACCAATTTTTCTTGATGGCCATTTGAGTGGCAAAACGTATTTGGAGTTACTAGAAGATATCATTTACCCTCTACTAATTGACATTGTTGAAAATGATGTTCGCTATCAAGAAAATCAATTAGTCTTTTAACAAGATGGAGCTCCTCCGCATTTTTCACAACGTGTTAGATAGTTTTTGAACAGAGAGTTTCTAGGACAATGGATTGGGCGTAGAGGTGCTATTGAGTGGCCCCCTAGATCACCGGATTTAATTCCTTTAGACTTTTTTCTATGCGGCCATTTAAAGAGTAGAATTTACGCAAGAGAACCGGAGTCTCTGGAAGAATTGCGACGACGCATTGTTGAAGAATGCCGTCTAATAACTCCACAAATGCTCCAAAATGACAGAGCTCGTTTCGAACAAAATTTGTACTTTTGTATGGAAGCTGGTGGTCAACAATTTGAACACTTACTTAACTGAATAAACATTTTTGAACGTTTGGTTGTGTTTTTTAGTTTTTTTAACGAAAAATTGACTAATTAGTGAATTTCTTATCACAATGAATGAAATACGTTCTTGCAACTCCAACTGTGAATAATTTTTAAACGAGTTAATAAAACTTAAAAAAAAAATCTGTGTACTGAATTCAGAAAAAAAAGAGCTTTCAAGTGATGTAACACTCTACCCATGTTACCTATTTAAAATATAAGGGTTGTTATCACCACCTTTAAGGAGTTGATGTGACAAAGTTTAGTTTTATGTCAAAACATGTTCCCCACAATATTAAAATTGACGTGTTTCAGCGATTCTTAAAAAAATTTTTTCTCGTGACGCAAATCGGTCTGTTTCGTTTTGAATGCGCCAGCCTGTATATAACTTATTTGTAAATTCAGGAACCTTCTCTTGCCGAACCATACCTGCGTTCTCTGTATGCCTCTGAAAGAGATGGCACCTTTTCCAGATCTTGAGAATACCTCTATCTGAGGGCAAGTTCATGAACCGGGAATCTTTAGAGCAGAAAAATCAAGAGCTGCCCAACATATAATTGACTCGGGACATAAGATAGGCAATAGTAATCTAACGCTTTTAAAAGTAACCACGAATTATCGCAAGTTATATGTTTTGGAATGTTCAGAAATCCGCAAAGTGAATACACAGAATTGAATGAATTCAAACATGGGTCCGGTCAATTCCACACTTTTTGAAATAGTGCGAAATAATCAATGGTTATTTTCAACAGGTTATGCGTATCCGTTGACACAACAATAGTCACTGGATTACGTAACTGGATGTCATGTCATTCGTTGTTGCATTATCCGGTACTGAAGACTGCGATATTGCATCATGAGGTGATGCATCATCCGGTATCTATCATCCAGTTCTGCATAATTCAGTATTGCATCACCGGTATTACATCATTTTAGTGAATTTATGTAGAAAAATGCACTAATGAGGAGATCCCGACTTTTGAAACAATTTCTTCAATTGAGGGCAAAGTAGGACCTCTAAAACCTATATCGGGGGTCACTTTAAATATATATATAGGACAAATAAATAGGACAAATAATTCTTAGTAAAATGAGCCACAACAATACATAATTTAAACAATCCACTGAAGGCGAACCTTGTTAGTGGAAATACTTAAAATTTGACACCGTTGCCACCTGTTTCGCTCGCTTGACCCTGCCGTCAGCCGTACATGTCTCACACATATCAGTTCGCCAAAGGCGGCGTGCACAATGACATCCCTTTGCAGATATAAATGCACCTGAAAGCGCACAGACAAGCTTACAGTTGCACAATCATACTCACGCGAAAATACACACACACACATACAGTCTCAAACACACACACACACATGTACACAGTCACAAACCCACACACACCATCACATATACACACACACACACATTTAAGCACAGATGCGCACATACATTACCTGAATTTACCCATCTACACTCATTGCAACACTCATTGCAAACACCTCTGAACTGATCGAGCCCGTCAACCGATCTTCCACATAAGCAACAACCGATTCTAAACCAAAATCAAAATACTCAAATCAATCAACCCATGGACTTCGCCTCTAGGTAGTGATGCTATCCACCGCCTGATTCTTGCCGTGAAGAGCTTGACGGAGTGTAATTCCCTAATCTCAGGTGGAATTCTGAAGTACAATCTTGGAGCAAGGTAAGTCAGCGATCTCTGCCCTATAGATTTCTTGCTTCTCGGTATAATTCCCGAGGTTTCCTTTAACCTTGTACTATAAGGATGATCCACTGTGTTTAAGACATTTCTATTTTTGAACTGCCATGTCAGAATAGAGCCCAGATACAACTGTTTCACGTCAAAATGTTTAACGTCCCGGTATAACTGGTCTGACGAACATAGTCGCGGTTTTTCATACATCACCTTCAGTATATACCTCTGTACGACTTCCAGACGCCGAAGGTGAGCATCCGCGACTCCTCCCCATACCGCAATTCCGTACCTGAGATGTGACTCCACAAGAGCGCAGTAGATAATCCGTAAATAATCACATGTAAATACCTTTTTCAAAGTCCTCACGCTAAACAAGATACTCCTCAATTTTTTTACAAGATACTCCATGTGATGGTCCCACCTCAGATGGCAATCAACTACAACTCCGAGATACCTTACCGTCCTACAAGACGATATACTAAAAGTATCAGAACCCTGTATTACATCTATATATTCGTACTCAGGTTGGTTATTTCTGTAACACGAGAATGGAATAAACTTTGTTTTAGTATAATTTATGGTAAGCAGTCTGCTGCTAAAAAAATTTACTATGTTCTTCAAGTCGTTTTCCACTTTTCTTTTCAGGTTGTGCCAATCAGTGTCACTATAAAATACCGCAGTATCATCTGCAAAGCCCACAACTTCTCCCACGGTCTTAACTCTAAATAAATCATTTATGTAGATATTAAATAGTATGGGACCCAATACCGTACCCTGTGGTACTCCACAAAGGAACGGAAGGGGCGCACTAACAACATGGCCTACTCTAACCGTCTGTTGTCTGTTGGATAGGTAATCCTTTATTAGATTATACGGGGTTCCTCTGAAGCCTATGTCACTCAGTAGTAATAGCAACTTATCATGGTTTACCGTGTCGAAGGCCTTAGCCAGGTCAAAAATCACACACATGGACGATAATCCATTATCTAGGCTTTCATAAGCATTTGAGATCAATTTAATCATCGCATCTTCCGCCGACCTAGACTCTCGGAAACCAAACTGTTTATCCGACAATATGTTGTATTTTTTGAGATAATCAGTTATTCTCGTCTTTAATATATGCTCAAAAACCTTTGCCAAAACACTAATCAAAGATATCGGCCTGTAATTGCAAACATCTATTTGACTTCCAGACTTGTAGACTGGTATGACAAGAGCATTCTTGAAGACATCTGGAAACACTCCCTCACTCAAGGACCTATTTATTATATACGCTAGAGGACCACTAATATATTGCCTTACTTCTTTAATGTGTTCTGGTTTTATACCGTCTTCTCCCGCGCTCCTGGGGCTAGCCAGGGATCCAATAACACTCCCCACCTCATTTTCATCGGTCGGAGACAAAAAAATCGTGTTAGCAATGTGGATCCCACCAGCAGTCGCCGCTGTAGCCGGTAAACCGTTTGCCAGTCGTTCCCCTAAACTGCTGAAATAATTATTGAATCTATCCGCTATGTCCAGCGGATTAACCAGCATTTCTCCAGACTCGCTTTTTATTTGTTTTATTGAGCTACGATTTCGAGTTTTTCCCCTCAGGTTATTAATAGAAGTCCACATTTTAGCGGGTTGAAGCTGGCATCCTTCAATCTGTTTTTTATAGTAGTCAGTCTTTGCCCTATCAATTATGTCATTCAACCTGTTTCTATAGACTCTAAATTCTTCAACAATATTTCCATCATGTGGCCGTCTCAGTTTATCTTTATATAACTGGTTCTTTTTATTTACTGCATTAATTAAGCCCTGGGTGATCCAGTCTTTTCTTCTTCTTTGGTTGTACTTCAATTTTACCACTTTAGTGCTTACGTTTATGTATTTCTTAACCATATTGACAAACAAAGCAGCAGCCCTGTTTGCATCAGTGAAACCATATACAGCCTCCCAAGTTTCCTCACTAACTTTTTTCTTAAATAATTTCATATCAAAAATGTGACTGTATTTATCCACATTCTCATTTGTATCATCTAGGTCTCTATGCTTTATTTCATGTGGGAGTCCTATTTGGAGTATGGTACTATAATGGTCAGTAATGCAAGTTTTCAGAACAATAGGGCACAAATTCACAGCAGTACTTGCTCTCAAAAAAATGTGGTCTAGGCAGGTTTTACTGTCTCGAAAGACTCTGGTTGGCTTATTGATCACCGAAACAAACCCCTCACCGGACAAAATATTTAGGTAATCACTAGTAAAGTGTTCGTTGCTTAATATATCTATGTTTATGTCTCCTAAAAGGACCTCCATGTCAGAACCCCTTGCATGTCTAACTAGATACTCTGATAGTGCGTCGTTAAAGGAATATTCGGATGAAGTTGGGGACCGGTATATGGCGTTAATTGCCACACATCTGCCACAATATAAAAATGTAAGCCTAACAACCCTAAACGCATCCAGCTGCAATATATGATAATCATAATTATATATTTTTTTAATATATACCATCACACCATCATTCTGATTGTAGTTACCGCCATTATATATCATATCGTAACCTGCAATACTAAAGCTGCCAGTTTCATGTAAAATCCACGTCTCGGTTAAAACAATCAAATCAAACCCACTTTCAAGCGCATTCAAAACAACTTTCAGTTCATCAAATATATATATATATATATATATATATATATATATATATATATATATATATATATATATATATATATATATATATAACACAGATAACTGAAAAAATAAAATAATAAATCGATTTTGATAAAATTTGGCAGATACTTCCTTTTGTTACAGACCTGGATATGTTCGTTAGACAGGAAATTCTACCTAGGTTTTTCCGGGCAAATTTTGAGACTTCTTTCGGAACAAATTTTTATCTCCAAAAATAAAAAAGCCACGATGACCAAGTTTTGTAAGTGGGTTAACGTTATACTGCACACATGCTAAACTACACACCAAAATTTAGATTTATAGGTTATATCTATCTATCTATTTTGGTTTTTTTTTTGGCTGCGGACTTGCTGTCCATAAGCGCAAGTACCGATGCTCTAATACTACACCGATTTATGGCAAACTCCGCGTATCGTCCAGTTGCTTTCCTATTCAGGTTACCCTGCCTGTGACCAGTCTGCCAAAATTGAATACAAATATATAATATATAGGCATAAATATAAGCATATAAACATATAAGCAGCATATACAACAATTAATCAACAATCTATATGAAAATGTTTTTCCAAAATTGGTATTTATTGTTGTTTATTTCCTTTGTCACCGTTTTTTTTTCCTTTTTGTTCTTTTGTTTTGTGCAAATCTTCTTTTTTTTTAAATTTTTTTGAGAACCTTTTTTTTTTCAATAACAAGGGTACATTTATAAATTTAATTTTAACAATTTTAAGTGTTCTATCAACAAGTCGTATACAACTTTTTCTTTGCTTGACAATAGTTGTAGCAAGGTGAATGGGCACTCAACACCCGTCCGGCAGTGCACCTTGTTACAAAACTGATTTATTTCATTATTTTTTTAATTTTTAGGTTAAAAGAGAAAAAAGTTATAAGCATTTAATGAAAAAAAAAAACGTTGGCGTCAGATCATTTCAATTAAAAATCACTGCCATACCGCACTTGCTGCGTCCAAACTTTTTTAGTGTAGTTAGTTAGTTAGTTTATCTTCAGCTATTGATGAAGACAACTTCGTGGTCGAAATACGTATGTAGCGCAGAACTGGGTTATTATTTTGTGATTTTTGAGGTGCTTGTGCTTTTTGTTTTGGTTTATAACTGCAGTGTCCAATGTCCGTCCTTTAAAAAAATAATTGATCAAATAGTTAGCGAATGCCAAATAAACGCAAAAATTATTCAGCGTTGTCGACAAATAATGAAGCACGTAGCAGTAGCAAATCCTCATAGCTTATACCCTATAATATTAAGGTTAAAATGTATAGGTTGAGTCGGGGTGGACTGTTTACTAGGATAGGCCCAAAAGAGCAAAAGATAATTGTTTTTTTTTTGAGCGGTATTAAAAAAAAGGTATCAGGTATACCATATAATGTATATAAAAAATGTTTCTTTTGTTAAATTAATATTTAACCGCGCACCAGGGGGTCCATATGCATTTTTTACTTTATTTTGTTACTTCCATATTGTCAATACGTGTGGAAGTATAGCATCGCCGACAAAAAGTTCAAATTTTCTTTTTCCCTTTAACGTTGTAAAAGAGGTCAAAGCATATAGAAACCATGATTTGGGAAAGACATTTTTTTGTCTGTCGGTCTGTCGGTCTGTCGGTCTGTCGGTCTGTCAGTCTGTTAGCTGTCGGTCTGTCGATTTGTATGTCTTTCTGTTTGTATCCACGATAACTTTAGAAAGTATTGAGAGATCGTCTTAAAATTTGGTATACAGTTAGCACCCGACAAACGAACGGTTCGGATTGTTTTTGGATAAAATCTCTCTAGGAGGTAGGGGTTGAATGGGGGGTGATTTCGTGAAAATTGATATTTTTTTGTTAAAACTCGAGTAATATAACGTTTTAGGGTTCGTTTATTAGAAAACTTTTAATTTCATCAAACATATGGTATTCTGTGCTAAAACTAAGTTAGGGGTTAAATGTGTGGGGGTAAAATATCGGTGACAAGAATTTCGATTTCTTTTGCTAAAACGGAACAAAGAGTATTAAAACATATAGAAACGCTGGTTGTGGAACAAACATGTTTTTGACTGTCGGTCTGTCAGTTGGTCGGACTATACGTCTGTCTGTGAGTAGGCGCAATAACTTTCTGATGAATTGAGATATCATCTTCAAATTTAGTGTTCAGTTAGCACCCTTTAAAGGAACGCTTCGATTTGTTTTTGGGTAAGATCACTTCAGGGGCAAGAGGATAAACGAGGGGTGATTTGGTAAAAACTGTCATTTTTCGTTAAAGCTTGAGTAATGTAACGTTGCAGAAGTTTATGGGTAGAGGATTACGAACATTTCTTTGTGGTGAAGTCATGGACATTAAATTCATTCCATGAGAATGTTTCTCTGTGAAGAGTAGATTATTACAGCTATGTGGAAGTTAAGATTCAATTTGCAGCACTATTTTTACGTCGGGGTACGTTACAATTATTTATTAACGATCTTTTTAATGCGTGAAAAAAAACTGAGCTTATAATTTTAAGTTTTAGCCACGCACCCCATTGGCTAGAAATTTGCTGATTTGCAACTCCTCGCCTAGTTGGATATTCAACCTATGTAAATTACGTCTAATAAATACCAATTGTTACACTTGTATCGGTCAATGTCAAATGGTAGGTGGAGAACAATTTGAACATTTGCGCTAAATTTTGTTTGTTTTCCCTGGTTCAATAATTTTTCCCATAAAACTTAGGTTTCCATTTTTAAAGTAAATAATGCGATTTTGTCAAAACAATTGCTATGTAAGGTAGGTACCATTTTTTTTTCATTATCATCTTAGTAAAGAGATAACGGGTATTACATTAAGAAATTGAAGTTACATTTTCCTTGATATTAAGAAAAGTTTTTGACGTATTGCCTTGAATTTCGGTACAAATGGCTTTTTCATACTATGAAACAGTAGCTATTGTGAAAGCCGCAACGTTCGATCTCTACTCATAACCGAGACACAAAAGCAACGAATTTTGGACACACTCTACAGAGTGTCCCATTTTGGTTGCAATTTCTGGGCATCTTGGTTATTAGTAAAGATAGATAGATAAAACCTTGCAGTTTTCGCAACACTGGACACTTTTCTGTAAAACGAACGATGCCGCAAACAAAATTGTTAAAGCTCTCGAGTTACAAGGCGATATTGAAAATATTGCATTTTCAGGTACCCCTTGTATTTGAGTTGTCTGTCAGCTTGTCAAAAAGTAGAAACCAATGCGTTCACAATTTCTACGCTGCATCTAGTGGCGTTGTTAATTTTTTTATAATTATTAATGTTTTTGACATATTGACCAGTTTTTTTAAATAGAACATCCTGTATATTTGCTAAGAAATTAATTTGCATTTTCACAAGATTCACAAAAATATGTAACATTATGGGTCTGTTTAAATAAATAAGGATGAATCCCAATTCTTATAATTTACAACGAAAATTTTGCAGTATTCTATGCAAAAAAGGCTGCTGTTTATTCTTTACTTGGAGGCAAGTGACAGTTCTCAAAATTTGTCCTATGTCGTGACACTGTTTGCCTTAATTATATAATTTTTTTGTTTCATTTTCAAATTTGGCTGTTTTTTTTATTTATTTATTGTGTGAAGATATATTTGTGACTATAGCAGTAAACCAAACTTTCTAACATTTTGAGAAAGATGTTAGACTATTTTGTATTAAGTAACGAAATGTTGAAGTGGCCTCTGGGATGTATTTTAATGGGTAAATAGTTGCTTTTCATTTACGCTTAAATACTATTGCTTCGTTTTCATTTAAATATTCAGAAGTCGGGCAACCGAATACTTTCTATCGAATAAAAAAGAATTTACTTGCTCACGGATCATTTAACAAACCTCGTTTGCAAAGATATAATTAAAAAAAAGGTTAAGAAAGTCACAGTTTTGGCTAATGTAGAAGCTTACCCTACACACTCCTGTAAAACAGTTGAAAGGAGTCTAGGGTGTCTAAAGTTCAAAAACTTCTAAGAAAACCTAAATACCACCCATACAAATTTAGGCTTGTTCAGCTCCTACACCCTGTGGATGCTCAACATCGAATAGTCTTCTGCAATTGGTATATGCAAAGATGTGATATGGTTAGAGATTTTACAATAAAGGATGTAGGGTCAGACGAAGCTAATTTTAGTAATTCTAGTAATACTTAATAGGCACAATAGCAGATTCTTGTCGCAAGATAACCAACACCAAATATTTCCCAGAATACGACAAGGCAGGTTTGGTCTAAATGTTTTTTGCTTCGTATTAGGAACACAGATCAATTTTTAAATATTTGAAGGAAACCTAAAAATCAATCGCTACATTAAAATTTTAGAGACAGTTATACTTGAATTGCTCGATGGTGTCCCTTTGGCCCATGTAAACAAAATCAATTTTCAACAGGACGGGCTCCTGTACACAATTGTCAAATAGAGAGGTTATTTCTGGAGAATAATTTTCCAAATCGATGGATCAGAACCAATGGGCCTATAAGATCCCCCTGGGTCTCCAAACTTGGAGATTGGATTTGTTTCCATTGGGATATCTTGAGAATAGGATTTACAAAGTTCATAATGATAATCTTCAAGATTTAGGAAAGGCGAAAGTTTTTGCTACTTACAAAATCATGCCGTTGTTTTGCCCAATTCCTTAAACGAATAGGAAAAATATGCGGAGTGTGCTTAGAACAAAATGTAAATCGCTTTGAACAGTTCTTTTAATCTACTGGATTACTTTCGTGCTTATGTTACGATTTACAAAGTTAGTTTTTGCTGATAGGCTTATGGGATAATAGTTACTTTTAATGTTACTTCCTTTTCTTACATAAATATTGGTAGGTAGCACTGTACATGTGGAAAATTAGCAATAGCTGTATTGATAAATAGCTGTTATCAAATAATTTTCTCGATCTATTGTTAGCATATAGAAATAGATAAACATCATTTTTTGCATGGCCTACTGCAAAATTTTGAATGCGAATTATAAATATTAGGATTTTTTCATTGCTATTAAAATAAAGACATAAAGTAAGGTATTTTTGAGAAACTTGTGAAAACGTAAATTAATTTCTGAACAAATATACAGGTGTCTTGTTTAAAAAACCAAACATTGGTCTATATTTCAAATAGTAATATTTAGAAAAAAACAACAGCTACTCTACTAGATTCTACGTAAAAAGTTCTAAAAGGATTCGTTTTCACCTTTTTGACAAGTTGTCAGACAACTGTGACAATTTTGTTTGCGTCATCTTTCGTTTGACAAAAAAGTTGCTCAGGGTAGCGAAAACCGTAAGATTCTATTATTACTAATAACCGATATACTCAGCAATTGCAACCAAAATAGGGCATTATGTATATGGGCTGGCATACTTAAGAACTAAGTAATCTAGAATCCTAGATGCTAATAAAAACTGAAACTTATATCCCCAAAAAGAAATCTCACGCAAAAGCGACAAGTGCCAGCGGTGTGTTTACCTATTTGTGTTAGCGAATTGGGATCATTATCCAACGTATTAGCTTCAGTCCTTTTTTTAACGTCGGTCTCTTTCGCGACTATGGCCAATCACCGACGCCAGGGAGCAGTTTTCCCTCACTACCCTGATATTTTCCCCACCCATGACTTTCTGTAGGGAGGTTACCGATATTTAATGTTCCCAACATCACATGGTACACGGGGCCGTCAGCTTTAGGTCCCCCTCTGACGGGCGGAACCTACAGACATTCAACTTGCTCAAATACAATGCCACAACCGTATTAAAACCCTTAATAGCGACAATGTAGATATTTTTCTGGATTACAGTCCTTTTGCTGTTTGGTAGTCGCAGGTTTTTTACGTAAGTTGCCTTGATAAGTTCGTTCTTAAGGTAAGTCGGATCAGTTTTCACGGGAGACTGTTTACCGGAAAAGTGTTTTATTTCTAGAAATAACAAATTAGATTTACAAAAAATTGGTACATAAGTTTCTACTATAAAGAATATAGTATCGGCCAAATCTGATGTCTTTCCGTTTAAGAAAAAGTCTGGACGCAGCAAGTACGTAATGGTAGCGAAGTATTTTTAATAGCATGTCTTTGATGAAAGCAGGCATCAAACTTGGTTACCTATATAGTAGAAACAATGTACCATATTTCATCAAAATAACTTTATTGTTTGAATATATATATATATATATATATATATATATATATATATATATATATATATATATATATATATATATATATATATATATATATATATATATATCATTTTTCAAAAGTCTGGATGCAGCAAGTGTGTTATGGAAGTGAATTTCTATAAAAAATGTTTTTAATAGCAAATGCGAGCAGGCATCAATCTGATTACCGGTAGAGCCTATGTAGTAGAAACAATGGACTATATTTTATCAAATTACTGATGGTTTGAAAATATGCAAGATTTTTCCGAAAATAAACTTAAATGTTGGTTTCCTTACCAACCAGGCTTACGTTGATAGCAAATTGAGTTATTGAAATTTGAAGGATTTAATGAAAATTCGGTAAATTTGCAGATCAGCTCCCCAAATCTTTTCAAAAAAGTGTTTTTAGAAACATTACTAGGACCCCACCTGGATGCACAAACCACAAGCAAAGTTTGTTGTTCACACCCCCCCAAGGAACTTACGGGACTGGGAGTGAATAGGGATTCTGGGCGGGGTAGGTAGTAAAAAGGAAATATGAGCAGAAAATGCGAAGAAAATTGCTTCAAAGCTGTCTATTTGAAGCCCTATCCCCATTAAACCCTGCCTACCCCGCACAGCACCCTTATTTGTCTCAGGTCACGCAACTTCCTTGGTGGGTATTAACAAAAAGTTTTTCTTGTGGTTTATGCAACTAGTGTGGTCGCATGCACACGATGGGGGGAAGAGGTGCGCCTAGGAAGAAGCAGACCTCCCCGTTCGATTTGTGGCAGAAATTGGAGGGTGGCTGCTTCGTCGTGGGGATTTTCCTTCCCACTCGCGTGCATACAACCACCCTCGCTGCATAAACCACAAGAAAAATGTCTTGTTCGTACCCTCCAAGGAAGTTACGGCACCTGGGGGGATAGGGGTGCTGTGCGAGGTATGCAGAGTTTAAGGGGTATATGGCTTCAAGATGTGACAAAACAGCTTTCAAGCCCGTTTTATTAGAATTTTCTGTCATATTTCCTTTTTACTACCTGCCCCGCCCAGCACCCCTACTCACTCATCGTCCCGTAACTTCCTTGGGGGGTGTGACCAAGAAATTTTTCTTGGGGTTTGTGGATCCAGGGGGGCCTAGGCAGGTTTCTGAAAACAGTTTTTTGAAAAGCGTTCGGGAGCTAAACTGCAAATTTACCGAAAATTCACTACCAAAATACACTTATTGCGTCCAGATTTTTTTCTTACAAACGCTTCATATTTCGATAAAAACTGCAAAAATGCATTAACGAATTTGTTCTACGAAAATTAGCTAAAAACAAACTGTACACCCCCACTCACTCCTGGTCCCGTAACTTCCTTGGGGGGTGTGAACAAGATATGTTTCATGGGGTTTGTGGACCGAGGGAGGGGGGAGGGGCTAGGTTTCTGAAAACAGTTTTTGAAAAGCGCCTGGGAGCTAAATCGCAAATTTACCGAAAATTCGCTATCAAAACGCACTTACTGCGTCCAGATTTTTTATTACAAACGCATCATATTTCGATAAAAAATGCAAAAATGCATTAACGAATTTGTTCTACGAAAATTAGCTTAAAAAAACTATAGACCGTTAAACCATAAACTTCACTAAACCTACAGCGAAAGCATCAACTTAACTAAACCGACCGCCAAAACATCAGAGAAAGGGTCTATTTGAAATGAATTTTCTGTAAATATTTTAGTAAAATGAAGGGCAATGACGGTTGAATCGGAAACTTAAGGGTTTGGAGAACACTCTTCTTGCAACATTTTCTTTTCAAAATCCGTATTTGTTTCACGTTCTTTGCCTAAACATAGCCAATCCTGGCGTTTAAAATTGCGAGTTGACGTTTGAGGAAAACTCCAACATTTGTTTCTTTAACTGCCCATAACTTCTTCGTCTTTAAAGTGAAAAATCTATATTTTGGTACAGAGTTCGCTGTTTACAATACAAACATTAGTATCAAAAGCCACGCGTAAAAGGAAAGTAATCACCAAATTTGATTAAGATTGGTCCATTATTTATTGAGTTATCGGTCGCATATATATATATATATATATATATATATATATATATATATATATATATATATATATATATAAACACCGACCTCCTCATTAGCGAATTTTTTTTTATAAATTCGCTAAAATGACATGTTGACATTGAAATGGGAATGAAAGTTCGCTACCATAACAGACTTGCTGCGTCCAGACCTCTTGTACATATTTTTGATTGTCCATTCATTATCTACCACCTGTGTAGTTACAGCAAATGTATATTATACTTTTGCGTTTTTTAAAACCATTTAATTTTTATTTACCAACATTACATCACCTCCACAAAATACTGTTAGCGCAGTGCTTTCCAACCCACAAATTTAAAAGCGTTTATTCACTTAAGCTCCTTATCATTTCGCAACCTCTCATAAAATACAAGAAATATAATAGGACGACCGGGCTCCATTTGACAAACCTAAAATACTAATTTACATAAATTTGCTTAAATTTCCCTAATAAAATTGCATGCTTTTAACCTCTGTAATAACATTAAATTACAGCTTTGTGAAAACTTAAAAATAAATGTTTTTGAATATACATATATAAAATTTACATTTCTCGCATGCCTTATGAAAAATAGCGACATCAGATACATTTTCTATTTACGTATCCAACTCCTTATTATTATTGTGGAACGCAACGACGGTCTAATATATATATATATATATATATATATATATATATATATATATATATATATATATATATATATATATATATTAATCTACACTTTTTGGAAAAAACTTACAGACAAAAGTCTTCTATGATGTTAAGATACATAACCTAAAATTATTTTCAGCTACACAGCGTGGTCCATATGTCACTGGCAGTAGGTAGCTGTCTTTTTTTAAATTAAACATCCTGTGTATTATTGTATTTTTTTATTTTAAATGAAATTCTGATAAACAATTATAGAAAGTACTATGCCATAAAAGTCAATGCTTTTCAAGTTATTCAAGTTTCTTCAAAAAATTTGACAGATTTTTCTTCAGGTACTGGTATCATTCGTACACCACATCCGCGAATGTTGCAATTCAGCGCAAGTAGCTGACAGGTGTTCGTCTATCTAGGGATGGTGTGAAAAATTATAATTTATATACAGAGTGGTTGCTAGAGCGGCGCCCATTTGCTGAAATTCCAATATAAATAACTCGAAAATTTTAAATAGAACACCCTGTATATGATCACCCAAGTCAATGCAAAAATTTATTCTCTTTCGGATGGATATGAGGTTTTTTGCATGTAGAGCTGATAGTTTCTGAGTTATTCAAAAGTTATCAATTTCATTGCAACTACATGATATAATGATTGGATTGTTTCTGTTTTGTCTAGTGTGCAGTGGTCATGACAGAATTCTCCACAATGTCAAATTTGACAGGTTTTTGCAACATTGTCTGTTCGCTGTTGTGTAATTGTGTAGTTGTTTTATAGTTAGTATACATAATTAAAAATGAACTTCAATAACGAAGAATTGAGACAGATAGTGTACATAATTGGTGAATGCTCTGGAAATTGTCTTTTGGCTTCTCGTATTTATAAGCAGCACTATACTCTGCGAAGACAGCCGACAGTTTTTTCATTAAAAAGGCTCAAACATAGATTTGACCAGAATTCATCTGTATTTTACCGAGCACCAAAAAAAGACAAAACATTGCCGTTAAAGAAGATGTAGCCCTTGATGTACTTTTATCAATGATTGGGGAGCCAACACGGAGTCAAAGATCTATTGCAAAAACCTAAGACCCGTGTACTGTCAGTGGGCAGTAAATCAAATTGAGCTGTACAGAAGTTTTTTTCACAAAGTGCTTTTTGTGGATAAGTCCTCTTTCCATAATAACGGACTCCCAAACATGCACAATTTACATCATTATGCAGAAAACAACCTTCACGTAACAAGATTTGGTAACTTCCAGAATAGGTGGACGCTTAATGTTTGCGGTGGAATCATTGGCAATACCGTTCTCGGATCACATTTTTTTGATAGGCCTTAAATGGACCATGAACAGCTACAAGCTAGGCAAGATATGTGGATACAGCACGATGGTGCTCCACTGCATTATGCTGCCGTAGTTAGACAACATCTTGACCAAGAGTACGCAGGAAGTTAAATTGGCAGGGGTGAACCAGTATCCTGGCCTCCAAAGTCTCCCGACGTTACTTGCTGTGACTTATTTTTATGGGGATTTGTGAAAAATTATGTATCGCACTCCACCAACAACACGAGAATATATGCGAGGGAGAATACAGGATACATTTCGGCATATTAGTGGCGCAATGCTTTACAATGTCCAGCGATTCTATGGAAGAAGGCTACAACTTTTCCTTGAACAAAAAGGTCGTCAGTTCGAGCACCTTTTATAATCCATTCCAGAAATAATAATTATTCGTTATTCGCTGATTATTCATTTACTTATTCATTCATTTATTTATTTTATTCGTTCGATATTATCAGTTTATTATCTTTAATTTATTCCTTGTTTACTCCATCGTTATTTCCTCTCTGATATTTATTAACCTGGTTCCAAGTAGATAATCTTCTGTGATTCGAATCTTTACCGGAGAACTTTAACAAAATAGAGACTGTATCGCTTTTACATGAAAGCAAGTGAATATAAATATGAGAGTAAATAAATTTTTGCATTGTTTCAGGTGCTTATACACAAGATGTTATATTCGAGAATTTCTAGTAGTAGTAGTTTAACCTCTACGAATTAACAAATCATTAATGTTAATGTTCATTCTGTACTAGAATTCTATCTGCTGATACCACTCAGATGAATTTAAGTGGTTAGTTTGAAAATGTATTATTTAAGAATAGTTTGCAGTTGTCAAGTTTACAGAAAAAAAAACAATTAGGCAAAAGTGATTTTTGACAGAACAATGTCAGCCTCTCAATCATTGATAAGAAAATTTTCTTTGGCAGCAAAGTTTTTATATTTTGATGCCCTGAAAAGCATCGAATAATCAATCCAGCTATAATTTCTTTTCGAGTCTTTTTAACGGCAAAATTTTCGGTTGTCTCCATCAAGAGAAACACTGTTTGTGAATGCTAGAAGCCAAGGGGAAAACGGCCATAAGTCAATCATAAAATCATGTAGTTGCAATCAAGTTGACAACTTTTGAATAGCTCAGAAATTATCAGCTCTACATGTAAAAAACCCATATCCATCCGAAAGAGAATCAATTCTTGCATTGATTTAGGTGCTCATATATAGGCTGTTCCATTTGAAATTTTCGAGTTATTTATATTGGAATTTCAGCAAATGGGCGCCTCTCTAGCAACCATCCTGTATATAAATTATAATTTTTCACAACATCACTAGATAGACGGACACCTGTCAGCTACTTGCGCTGAATTGCAAGTTTCGCGGATGTGGTGTACGAATGATACCATTACCTGAAAAAAACTCTACATCTGTCAAATTTTTTGAAGACACTTAATTAACTTGAAAAGAATTGACTCTTATGGCATAGTACTTCCTATAATTTTTAATCAGAATTTCATTTAAAATAAAAAATATATAATAATACACAGAGTGTTTAATTTAAAAAAACAAACTTACCTAGTGCCAGTGACATATGGACCACGCTGTGTAGCTGAAAATAATTTTAGGATATGGACCTTAATATCGTAGAACACTTTTGTCTGAAAGTTTTTTCCAAAAAGTGTAGATTAAAGAAGCTATTGGACTTTGTATATATATATATATATATATATATATATATATATATATATATATATATATATATATATATATATATATATATATATATATATATGTCAGAAAATTGGGTTTTTACAAGTTAAACATTTTTTCCATCTAAGGAGGCTCTGAGTTTGACGATAAATAATTCAAAGGGTCAACGTTGTGTTTTAATAAGTAGTACCTATGCTTTTCTCCCATTAAAATCATAAATCTGACACACAAATCGTCGAAAACTGTTGGGAATGAAGAAAAGTTTGACATGTTAGCGGTGTACTTGCAGTCACACAGAAACGCAAACAGTACCTCAGCAAGGTATTTGGAGCTGTACCCCGAACAACGACAGCCTCATAAAACCCAATTCAGAAAAATCGTAGTTAACTTAATTAACCATGGGGCCGTCGAACAATCTACAAGCGGATACAATATTGAAAATGAAAATCGCAACAGAAACATTTTACAAGTTGTCAACGAAAACTCTAGTGCATCGGTGAGAGCTGTAGAACAGGAAATTCCTATGTCAAAATCAACGGTACACATAGTGTTAAAAAAGAACAGACACCATCCATACAAACCGACAATAGTTCAAGGACTTAAGGAAACCGATTTTCAAAGACGAACGCGCTTCTGTGATTGGTATGCTAGGAAGTGTAATGAAAATCACGATTTTGTTAATCATGTTTTGTGATCCGATGAGACTAGGTTTACGAATTGTGGAGTTTTTAATAAGCAGAACACTCATCATTGGGTTGTGAAAAACCCCCACAAAGTGGCAAAGAGACGTCTACAAACCAGATTTGGAATTAACGTTTGGTGTGGGATCATTGGTAATTTAATCTAACTTACCTTTTAGTGAATTTTCGTAGAAAAAATTTACTAATCAGGAGTCCCGACTTTTGAATTTGGAAAAAACGTTTGCAAATGAGCGGGAACTAGGACCCTTAGAGCCCATATCCGGGATCAGTTTCAATTTTTATATGTTTCTATATATATATATATATATATATATATATATATATATATATATATATATATATATATATATATATATATATATATATATGTGTGTGTGTGTTTCACACCGATAACTAAAAAAATAATGGGCTGATTTTGATACAATATTGGTGCCTTCGGATCATTTCTCAACGGTACTGCAAATACAATTTCCCGTTTGTTACTCAGAGGGTGGCGAAATAAATTATAAGTATCACTTGGATCTTGAGAGATTGGAGAGAAGGTTGCGGTATCAAAGCTGGACACACGTTTATAACTGTGGGGATATCGAGGAAGCAGCTGAGATTGCCATGGAAAGTTTTCAAGATATCATCGCTGAGTCCACAAGTATATACCCAAGAAAAAAGGGAAAAAGAGTGGATGACCAGTGGTATGATACGATCGGTACAAACAAAGCATAGATTCTATAGGGAAGTGCAAATGATCCTGACAATGCTGAATTGTTTGATGAGTATAAAATAGACGGAAATAAGCTCAATTATTTAATTAGGACAACTAAGAAGATATTCTATGGAGCTTTGATAAGCAAGGCAAGAGACAGCTCCAGATGTATATGGACAACAATTAACAGGATTAATAGTGAACACAGAAACAAGAACGTAGAGAGCATAAAAACCAAAGAAGGTAGGCTCCCGCAAGATCATCTTGGTATGGCAGATTATTTTAATGATTACTTTAACCTCAATTGGTAAAAACCTTGCTGAAAGCATAAAGGGCTCTAGACATTTTAAAGACACACGATTTTCACATTCAATGGCTCTGCTTTCCACATATTAATATGAGGTTAAAAGGATGATACTGCGCCTAAAGAACAAGAGAGCTCCTGGACATGATAGTATACGTTGAGAGGTCCTTCAACAGGCTGGGGACATAATCCTGACCCCACTGGCTTTTACATATAATAGATGTATTGGGGAGGCAACGTTTCCCTGTGTTTTCAAATTCGGAGTTGTAAAACTCTTTTATAAAGGCGATGATTGCCCAGATGTTATTTGATCGTTTGCTTACCTATGTGTAAGGATTTATAATTCAGTGCCTTCTAAGATAAGGGAACACACTTCTTTGAATTTATTTAAGAAACGATTAAAGAGCTGGATTTTCATACCCCTAGAAGTGTTTTCCATTCTTTGTTTAGAAGAAATTGGCAACAAACGGACACGCATGCGTCGGTAGTTTTGCGTGTATGCGGGCGTGCCAAGTATAGTAATAAAAGAAGTTTAATGACCTCGTCCGGCAATAAACATACAATACACAGAAAATGTGCGTGCTCGCTCACGGTATCGTTCTTTACCTAAGAAGAAATATAAATAGATGGTGCTGTAGTAGAAAGTGGTTCGAATTTTTCATTCTCTGGTGACGCTAACGTTGTTAGTGAAACGATAGTAAGAAGATGTGTTGTGGTGATTTGGGTCATCCAGGTGTACTTATACTTAACACTGTATGGAAATATAAAAATTGAAACTGACCTACGAAATACGTTCTAGAAGTTCTACTTCGTGCTCATTAGAAGACGTGTAATTCGGTCTGAAAGTCGATATTTTCTCGTTAGTAAATGTGCTGTACGAAAATTTGCTAGAACACATCTACCTACTTCTGGGTAATTAACTACTAAACAAAGCTTGCTTACATGTCGTGCCCACACATGCGATGCATGTTCATTTCTAGTTAAACTCTATCTTTGTCGTAACAAATCCGGTGGGAATTCAACGCTACATATAATCTATAATTAATTATGTAGCTTATGATAATTTTATATTGACGGAAGTAATTCTGGTCTCTTTAATTACTCGATTTAAATCTACAGTTGCGAAAGCATTCGTCGACCAGGAGGTTGAAAATATGATGTTTCGAAGAAAATATATGCTAATTAGTATTTTAGATTCGACAAGTCAAAATAGGCTATTCCTCTCTGTTCTTGTCTTTATGATGAAAAGTTCTAAGAGACGAGAATTTGAATAATTATTATTGTAGATTCCACGACGCAGATAATAAGAAAGGATCTGTATACATATTTGATGAAGCCATCTAAGCGTATTATGATGCAGAACTTTTAGCATATCTAGCGCGCACTTTTGTAAAGAGACATATTTTTAGCTCGCCCAAAATTAAATTTTACAGAAATGAGAAATGACAGTGTTTTTCATTTTAGTATATTTTCGTAGAAAAAATTCACAGATGAGGAGAGTGCGACTTTTGAATTTTGAAAAAAATATCTTCAGATGAGCGCAAACCAAGCTCTGTGTTATATATATATATATATATATATATATATATATATATATATATATATATATATATATATATATATATATATACCACACTGATAACTAAAAAAAGATAATGGACCGATTTTGGTAAGATTTGGTAGTTTTTTTTTTTCAACAACACACCACGAGGGCTTACAGCCTAAATACTATCGTACCGTCGGTGTCAACAAGGAGGAAAGAGGCAACTTGTTAATTCTGGACTTGAAGGTTTGGAGGTTCGGGGGAGAAGGAAAAACATGTGCCGGCAAGGAATTCCACAACTTTGAAGTCCTCGGGACAAAAGAGCGGGCATAACAAGATGTTCTATGTGTGGTGACCTAGACAGTAAAAGGGTGCATTCGCTCTGTTCCCCTGGTACATCTGTTGGGGGCAGCAGGTGGAGAAACTATAAAAGAAAGATCCTCTGAGCACTGCCCGTGCAGATATCTATAAAAGAGAGAGAGGTCACCAACGGCACGTCGGTGGGCAAGGGATGGCAGCCTTTGGATGAGGTTAGGGTCGCCGATTAGACGTATAGCTCTCTTCTGAATGGAGTCCAGGATAGCGAGTGTAGAAGCGGCAGCAGCACCCCAGATGTGGGAGCAGTATTCGAGGTCTGGTCTTATTTGCGAAATATATAAGGTATAGAGATTAGCTGGTGAAAAGTATTTGCGAGCCCGGAAGAGGAAACCTAATTTCTTAGCAGCCGCTTCTGCAATTGATGTGACATGTTGATGCCAATTCAAATTCCGATCCACAGAAATGCCACCAAGTGAAAAGGACTAATTACTTTGAATAATTTGGTTGTTCATTGTGATGGGTCTAGGGCTTGTGTATCTCTTATGAGAAAGAAAGCAAGACTGTCATTTGGTGGGGTTGAATTGTACAAGATTTCTACTTCCCCAGTCTAATATTTTTTGAAGATCCACGGAGATATAACCCTCCATGAGTCTGCGATCCTCATCTAATTGGGCTAAAGAGACCGGCTTAGAATATTGTATATTTGAGCGGAGGGTGCTGTCGTCCGCGTAACTGTGAACTGGGTTGGATGTGCTAGAGAGGAGGTCATTTATGTAGAGAAGAAACAAAGTAAGTAGGGGTTAAGCTGAACCTTGAGGAACTCCTGCATTAATTGGAGACAGCTTAGAGGAATGGCCATGCACGACAACAGAAATGCTCCGGTTGGAGAGGAAATTTGCTGTCCAGGTACATAGTTTTGATGGTAGGCCATAGGCCGAAAGTTTATTAAGCAGCGCTGCGTGCCAGACCTGGTCGAAGCTTTGGATATATCTAGAGCGACAATCTGGGATTCACCGTGTAGTTCCATAGACTTGTTACAAGAATGGGTGACAAAGGAATGGAGGTCGGCAGTTGATCTGCGCTGACGGAATCCATACTGCCTGTCGTGGATTAGACTCTGTTTTTCAAGAAATTTTAGTAATTCTGTGTTTATATACTTTTCCATCACTTTAGAGACGACTAAAAGGAGAGAAATAGGCCTGTAGTTGCTAGGAAGCGCTTTGGATTTGTTCTTGGGGACGGGTTGTACTCGAGCAGTTTTCCAGTTACTAGTACCTCTATTGTAAGATGTCTAAAACAGACGAGTCAGGAGAGGAGCAAGTTCTGGTGCGCAATTGCTGGGATCTCCTCAAGGCCAGAGGCTTTCCTGGTATTAAGATAAGAGAGCAGCATCCTTCGTACCTTTTTAGTTTTGAAATTGATATTCGTCATTTTATGCGCGACATTGGGGACTGTTGGTGGTTGAACATTTGGAGGTGGGTTGAGAGTAAAATTTCCAGCGACCAGCGAGGCAAAAAGTTCAGCTTTGCCCAGGGCTGTAGAAACAATTTCATCCCCTGAGACAAGATGTGGGAACGTGCTCTTGCAGAAATTATTCCCAATAGATTTAGCAAGAGTCCAGAAGGGTTTGCTGCCATTGGAGCTTGAGAGGACTTTGTTTTTGATGTGGTTAATAAACGAGCTTTTTGCCTCAGAAAGAATGCGGACAAACCGGTTTCTTGCGTCGTTAAATGCTTGACTTTTCTTAAATGTTTCAAATTCTCAGTTTTCTATAAACTTAGAAAGTTTAGTTTTGGGACATAGTTTCCTAGGGCAAAATATTCACCAAATTATATATATATATATATATATATATATATATATATATATATATATATACTCTGCTACAATAATAGACAAAATAATAGAGAGAAAGCAATATAAATTATCGATTAATTAAATTTACCCAAATATTTAAGATAAAAAAGACAAGACGTATGTTTAGATAAGTTATTTTGGAATCAATCCGGAAACCATTTCAAAAATGTTCAGTACCTTTACCAATACAAAGGTAGCTTTTAAGTCATACAACACAACACGTAATTTGTTATTTAACGTGAAAGGAGAATCTTGTTTTTGACAAATTTATGAATTAGCTTATACACATCGTAGTGCAATCTACATCGGTCCAACCCCTATAAATTTTAACACCAAAATATATTTTTGCATTTAGAAATAGACACGCTAACAAATCTACATTTTCAAAGTAACTACCCGCATAGAACCACAACATTTTTGTAATGACAAGAGGAAACTAGACTTTTTTTGAAGCTTTCGAAGTAAAAAAGCACATACACGAATACCTGCCTTGTTTTAAAGGTGCAAACTGATTTGAGCGATTCCCCTTTCTTGGATTTTCTACTTACTCTCTAAAAAGGGGGTGCTTCAAAAAATATCTATAATGCCACCAAATTGTCGCAAATAATCTGTTATACAATCCTACAAATTTTGAGTCCTATGTACTTCGGTTTAAACGCTATGACCTTGTTGCCCTACTCATGAAGAAGCCAGAAGCCTATATATATATATATATATATATATATATATATATATATATATATATATATATATATATATATATATATATATATATATATATATATATATATATATATATATATATATATATTTGTGTGTATCACACCCATAACTCAAAAAGTAATAGGCCGATTTTGATGTTGTAGGTGGCTTGGACAAGTCAGTTAGTCAGAAAAATGAGACCAGGTTTGGTAGAAAAATTATAAGTTTTTTTTTCGAAAAAAAATTTTATCTCCGAAAATAACAAATCTATGGTATTCAAATTTTGTACGTGGGCTTAGGTTATAAATAGTAAACTATTTTGCGAAGCTCAAGTCTATATGTTGCAAGAAAAAAAGTTGTAGGCATTTCATTTTTTTAAATGTGTGGTGCCATAACGCACTTATACTACCATCACTGAATTCAGTGTTTTAAAGCTAATTTCTGTGCGAAGGTTTTTTTGAAACAACTTGAAAAAGCTCTCATATTGAAACACGTCTCCTTTTATGTATTAAATAATATAATAAAAAGGTCTTTTAAAGCTAGAGATTGGGCGCTCTCTCCTCTGTGTTTAGTATAATAAGGTATTACATAGTTAGGGCAGTCAAAGTGAATGTACCAAATCTAACTTTTAAAAGAAATTGGATAAATCAGTCGTGATAGAAACCGAATAAACATAAAGTATACGCTTTATAGTCGATCTATTGAAAACAGAAGATCACAGTCCAACAAGATATAAACGAATAAAATCGTATGCCTCCTCTTCTTACCAATGTAGACCTGAAGCAATTACGACACGAACCCGATTACAGCCATGCTGTCGACGATGTTGCTGACATACCAAACACCACTTCAAGCAATATAGAAAAAATTGAGGGAACGAAAATCTACGTCAGAAAGAAAAGCAGAACTGACGGCTCCTGGTAAATATCTGTCGAAAGTCGAAAGCAAATAAAATCAAGTCGGATCCTACAGGTATTCGAATGTCATATTGACGCCGCATTGTGTAGCATTCTAAAGCCCTAAAACTTTATTATATATACAGAGTTATTCACGTTATTCGACACTGGAGATTATGGCTAATTGACTAGATTTTGAAAGAGTCTAATTTTTGTGGTGAATATGGGTCTACTGGCGGTACATTTTAAGATTATTTCCGCACTGTACAGCCTGTCCTAAAACTAAAAACGTATTAAAGTTCCATTTTTTAAAATATAACACCATGTATATTATTGCATTTTCAGTTTTTACGACCGAAGTAAAATCTAGTTATATTAAGGTTTATCTAACTCAAACCTCACGGTTTTTAAAATATTTTGTATTGCACGAAAATGTAGCAATAACTTCAAACCTTAAGTTCTTAACAAGTATTTAATTTTCTTGAACTAAGTTTACCACGGGGTTCACCAATTGTTGAAGTTTTGTG
Source organism: Tillus elongatus (assembly GCA_964006375.1). Taxonomy (NCBI): domain Eukaryota; kingdom Metazoa; phylum Arthropoda; class Insecta; order Coleoptera; family Cleridae; genus Tillus; species Tillus elongatus. Next base: position 207,506,111 of record OZ023262.1, on the reverse strand, counting down.
ATACACTTGCCAAAAACACTGATTAATGTACAAAGACTGTCCAAAAATTGTGACTAAACAATTATGAGTTTTAAACGGTAATAAGTTGTTTAATTTAAAGGGAACACCCTCAATTTAATGTCAAGAACACAATTCATTGATTGTTGTTGCCCTTACTTGGTGAAACTTGTCCATACTACATACAGACTTGGAGACTACTTCTCTGGCTTCACTGTTGGTTTTTGTTTTTGTAGGTGAAGGACGTAGCCAGCGCGTAAGCTAACTGTAGCAAGTGGCCCTTACGAATTCTGGAAGTTCTAGGATGTTCTTCAACGTTTCTGTGACTATAGTTTCTCTGCTTGACATCATTCTCAGACAGATAAAAATTGAATTAGTACGAAATCATGACAACTACAAATAAAGATCTGTTGCTATGTTATGATCTGATTTAATGAATTCCCCTTTGTTGGATATTCTTCTTTCTAATTAAATAAGTCAAAAAATTATTCCCATAAATAGTAAATTAGTCTCATTTGATGTTTGTAGCATTTATTCTAAGATACCCCCTAGGGAATGTTTACTTCTATTAGAAAACGTTTTAATAGAAAAGAACGTAAATGTCATAAAAAGACAAGAAATAATGAATCTTTTTAACGAATGTATAAAACAAAACTGTTTTAAATTTAATAATATAATTTATATGCAAAATGAACGTCAAAAAATTATTCCCATAAATAGTAAATTAGTCTCATTTGATGTTTGTAGCATTTATTCTAAGATACCCCCTAGGGAATGTTTACTTCTATTAGAAAACGTTTTAATAGAAAAGAACGTAAATGTCATAAAAAGACAAGAAATAATGAATCTTTTTAACGAATGTATAAAACAAAACTGTTTTAAATTTAATAATATAATTTATATGCAAAATGAACGTCTACCTATGGGTAGTCCGTTGTCACCTTTATTAGCAAAAATATTTATGGAAAACTTAGAAAACCAAATTTTAACATCAGAACTTTCACATAATATTGTCTTTTGGTACAGATACGAAGAAGACAACAGATACGTTTCGCTAACTTATTTTGGAACTATTTCAGAAAACATTTAAAAAAAATTTAAATACCTGTACAAATACAAAGATAGCTTTTAAATATTACAACACGACACGTGATTTACTATTTAACGCGAAAGAAAAATCTTGTTTCCTGACAAAAGCTGGAGTTTATAAATTAGCTTGTACCAATTGTAACGCAATCTACATAGGTCAAACTTCTAGAAATTTTAACACCCGATACAAAGAACATATATTTGCATTTAGAAATAACCACGCTGACAAATCTACATTTGCAAAACATATTATTGATACCGAACATAGACCTACAGTAAATAACCGCATACAACCACAACATTTTTATAATGACAAACGTAAAATAGACTTTTTTGAAGCTTAGAAGTCAAAAAGCACACACACGACAATAACTACCTTGTTTTAAACGAGCAAACTGATTTAATGAATTCCCCTTTCTTGTATATTCTTCTTTCTAATTAAATAAGTCAAAGAAAATAAATTTAACTATTCTTTCAAAAAAGTTGTAATAAGATAATGAGTTGATGTTTGTCAATATTTTCGTTGTATAGAGACTGCTTTTATACTGTTATTGTTTAGTTATTTTATTGTTGTAACTGCTATCATAGTTATTATAGGCTAGTTCTATTTTTATGTTAAATATCATAATTAAATACATCACATAGACATTTTGAAAGCCTCATCTGTCTTCTGTGTTTCATTTTATTTTCAATTTGATAAAAAAAATTTGATCAAAATATCATATCATAACATAGCAACAGATCTTTATTTGTAGTTGTCATGATTTCGTACTATTTCAATTTTAATCTGTCTGAGAATGCTGCCAAGCAGCGAAACTATGGGATTTTGACAAGTAAAAATTACTGAAATCAAACAGCAGGTTTACAACATTAAATATTTTAAATATTATGTACTGATTTGAATAACGTTGACAATAAAATAATATTATGAACACAACAAACAGCAATTTGTAGCAAGTGTTTAAGTGACGACCGTCTGATTCTAAACACAAACGTGTCCTCTTTGTAAACCCTTTAGCAGCATTTGCCAACATTTCGGGGTTTATGATTTTGAAAGCTTTTATAATACACTCCATATTATTTGGTGTCATTGATTTCCCTTTACGTATCCGCGTAGAAAAAAATCAGATGAAGTCAGTCGGCTGACCGTGTGGCTAATTATGATATCTATTTCCTCCAATACAACGATTTTGTAAATTTTCGTTTGAAAAAATTCAAACCTCACGATTGAAATGTCCGGTAACTCCATATAACTAAGGCCACATTGTATAATATCTAAGGGAATGTTTTGCAATGAGGTTGAAAATTGATTTTGCAAAAATCTAAAAACACTGTTCCATTCAATGTCCTTCAAAAACGTTGGGATGAATTTAATATCGGCTAATGCCCCACGCATTCACTGACAGCCTGTGCTGAGTATTAATTAAATTGGTGGGAAGTAGAATAATAATAAAAGTTACATATGTTAACCTATCCATTGTTTAGAAATGTAGATTTGTCACTAAGCAGAATACAATTTTAAAACTTTTAATTTTCTTATATTATGTCCAACGCCCACATACAAAATTCAATTCGATTCTCAAAACCGCTATTGAAAAGTTCTTGGTGGTATTGGATGTTATAATAATGGTAACTATAATTTTGAAGAATCCTTGAGACACCTACTTGGCCAATGGTAATGTTCTGCGTAATTTTGTTTTGGCCTATATGGGGATTTTTGATCACAGAGGCAATCAGCAACTTTAGAGTGGAAATCCCCGACCGCGAGGCATGGCGGGAGGAGACGCCGGGCATACCACGGAACGCGCTCGTTTGGTTCACGGACGGATCCAGCGGGGAGCTTGGGACGGGGGCAGGTGTTTACTCGAAAGGACCGAGGGTAAGTCATAGTATTTCCCTCGGAGCCCATGCAACAGTGTTTCAGGCCGAAATGTACGCCATCCTGCACTGTGTGCGGGAGAACAAGAGGAGGAGCTACACCAACAAGCGGATTATCATAGCCACAGACAGCCAGGCAGCCCTTAAGGCACTAAGTAGCCCACGGGTAAATTCCTGGCTGGTGAGTGAGTGCCGAGATGAGACGAGCGACCTGGCCGGACAGAATTAGGTGATTCTCATCTGGGTGCCGGGTCACTCGGGGGTCAAAGGCAAAAGTCCTGGGTCAGAAACCAACAAAAGGTGTACTGGGCAGACTGTCCAGGGCTCAGACATGGGAAGTCAATAATTGACGAGCCCAGTTCAAAGAGAGCTGTGGAGCTGCTAAATCTTAGCAGAGGACAGCTTAGAAATACAACAGGTCTCTTGACGGGTCACATGGCCGTCAAGAAACACCTGCATAAAATGGGGCGGTTCGAAGGGGACCTCGCATGCAGACTCTGCGGCGAGGGAGAGGAATCAGCCCAGCACATCTTGTGTGAGTGTAAAGCTCTGGACCGCAAAAAACAACTGATCTACGGTCAGTCTAGACCGGAGACAGAGCAATATAAAACTTCAGCCTACCAATCGCTGTGCAGACTAGTTCAAGGCACAGTGATTTTGGAATGGGTGGAGTAAGACTAAGGGTATGCACAATCAACCAAATGTTGCAGTGCTATCAGGGCGGCAAGGCCGCTGACGAGCCCTGAGGGGAAAAAATCAGCGCTAATTCAGTTTCCTGGTTTTCTGTCATACGTTTCCTTTTATTATGTTTATCGTAATGAACACTCCCAGTTTGTTTCAATTGAGCTAACAATAATTCGATAACAGCTTTGTTTGGATGATTTCTGTTGGGAAATGTTGGGGCGTAAACTGTTGATATCAGTAAGCAGTTTTTCTGACGTTATTTAATAATTAAATCCGCTAATATTTTGGATAAATTCTGGTTTTAAACACAACAGACACCAAAAACTACCACTTCGAGACGATTTGTGAACAGACACCTTTATAAGTAACTGACGACTGCAAATATTTTAACTTCTCAAAATTCTATGGGTGACTTGTTAGGCATAAAAAACGTTAACAGTTAGGTATAGGAAGTATTCTATAAAAAATTAAATTTTATATCTGCTGTTGACAAAATACAGGCAGTTCCATTTAAAATGCATAAGTTTTGATCATATAAGACGTGTAATTATTTGGTAACAATTACTGGAAACGCTGTATAAGTTAGTTAATGTTTCACAAATGCATCACAAAAGTTAATCCATTTGTAAACTCCGTATTAAATTTAGTCACAAAAAATTGAATACTTGTTGAGAATTTAAAGTTTGAAATTGTTGCTACACTTGCCACAAAAGGTAATTTCAGTAACCAAGTTCTATATAGGAATTACAGTGATCCCATATCCATTGAGATAAGAGTTTGAGCTAGCGGTTTTGACAGAAACAGAAAAACTATGGTAGGTAAATGATATATGTGTATCTTTATGTGTATTTTTATTTGAGAAGGCAATATTTAAACTAACATTATACTTATGCATTTTTTTATGATTCAATATTTATGGTTTTCAAACACTGATAAACAGAATTCTAGATGCGTTCAATATATACATATAAATGCATCGGTAACACGCAATCACGCAATACACATAAAATAATTACATTCAACATAAACACTCTCACTCACACATACAAAAGTAAATCATACAACATATTCAATTTGAAACAAGTTATACAATTTGACCCCCTAAACGTAGGTATTTTTTGGAAACACCAAAACAAAGGATATACAATATATATATATATATATATATATATATATATATATATATATATATATATATATATATATATATATATATATATATATATATTTCTTATGTCAACAACACACCACGAGGGCTTACAGCCTAAATACTATCGTACCGTGGGTGTTGACAAGGAGGAAAGAGGCAACTTGTTAATTCTGGACTTGAAGGTTTGGAGGTTCGGAGGAGAAGGAAAAACATGTGCCGGCAAGGAATTCCACAACTTGGAAATCCTCGGGACAAAAGAGCGGGCATAACAAGATGTTCTATGTCTGGTAACCTGGACAGTAAAAGGGTGCATTCGCTCTGTTCCCCTGGTAGATCTGCTGGGGGCAGCAGGTGGGGGAATTATGGAGGAAAGCTCCTCTGAGCAGTGCCCGTGCAGATATCTATAAAAGAGAGAGAGGTCACCAACGGCACGTCGGTGGGCAAGGGATGGAAGCCTTTGGGTGAGGGTAGGGTCACCGATGAGACGTATAGCTCTCTTTTGAATGGAGTCCAGGATAGCGAGTGTAGAAGCGGCTGCTGCACCCCAGATGTGGGAGCAGTATTCGAGGTTTGGCCTTATTTGTGAAGTGTATAAGGTATAGAGATTAGTTGGTGAAAAGTATTTGCGAGCCCGGAAGAGGAAACCCAATTTCTTAGCAGCCGCTTCTGCAATTGATGTAACATGTTGGTGCCAATTAAGATTTCGATCCACAGAAATGCCAACAAGAGAAAAGGACTCATTACTTTGAATAACTTGGTTGTTCATTGTGATGGGTCTAGGGCTGCTGTATCTCTTGTGAGAAAGAAAGCAAGACTTATTTTTGGTGGGGTTGAATTGTACAAGATTTCTACTTCCCCAGTCTAATATTTTTTGGAGGTCTACGGAGACAGAACCCTCCATGAGTCTGCGATCCTCATCTAATTGGGCTAAAGAGACAGGCTTAGAATATTGTATGTTTGAGTGGAGGGTGCTGTCGTCCGCGTAACTGTGAACTGGGTTGGATGTGCTAGAGAGGAGGTCATTGATGTGGAGAAGAAACAAAGTAGGGGCTAAAGCTGAACCTTGAGGAACTCCTGCATTAATTGGATACAGTTTAGAGGAATGGCCATCCACAACAACAGATATGCTCCTGTTGGAGAGGAAATTTGCTGTCCAGGTACAAAGTTTTGGTGGTAGGCCATAGGCCGGAAGTTTATTAAGCAGCGCTGCGTGCCAGACCTGGTCGAATGCTTTGGATATGTCTAGAGCAACAATCTGGGATTCACCGTGTTGTTCCATAGACTTGTTCCAAGAATGGGTGACAAAGGAAAGGAGGTCGGCAGTCGATCTGCGCTGACGGAATCCATACTGCCTGTCGTGGATTAGACTGTGTTTTTCAAGGAATTTTAGTAGTTCGGTGTTTATATACTTTTCCATCACTTTAGAGATGACTGAAAGGAGAGAAATAGGCCTGTAGTTGCTAGGAAGCGCTTTGGATCCTTTCTTGGGGATGGGTTGTACTCGAGCAGTTTTCCAGTTACTAGGGAATATGCCTTTATTGTAAGATATCTGAAACAGACGAGTCAGGACAGGAGCAAGTTCTGGTGCGCATTTTTTGAGAACAATTGCTGGGATCTCGTCAAGGCCAGAGGCTTTCCTGGTATTAAGAGAAGAGAGCATCTTTCGTACCTTTTTAGTTTTGAAAATGATATCAGTCATTTTATGCGCGACGTTGGGGACTGTTGGTGGTTGAACATTTGGAGGTGGGTTGAGAGTAGAATTTCCGGCGAACAACGAAGCAAAAAGTTCAGCCTTGCCCAGGGCGGTAGAAACAATTTCATCACCGGAGACGAGAGGTGGGAACGTGCTCTTGCAGAAATTATTCCCAATAGACTTAGCAAGAGTCCAGAAGGGTTTGCCGCCGTTGGAGCTTGAGAGGACTTTGTTTTTGATGTGGTTATTAAACGAGTTTTTTGCCTCAGAAAGAATGCGGACATAGCGGTTTCTTGCGTCGTTGAATGCTTGACGATTTTCTTGACTGGGATTGTGTAGAAGCGTTTTGTGAGCCTTGACCTTTTCAAGTCTGGCCTTGTCACAGGATTTAGAGAACCAGGGCTTTTGAGTGGCTGAAGAGGTTTTCTGTGTACGTGGAATAAATAATTCCATGCCAGCTTGGATAATTTCGGTGACGTTTTCTGAGATATCAGAGGGGTCAGGATGAGAGAAGCAGACAGACGCCCATGGAAATGAGGAAAAGTAATCCCGCATTTCGTCCCAGTTTGCGGAGTTGTAGTGCCAAACGATACGTGGGTGTGATGACTGTGTGACCTCGGGTTGCATTGCACAGGAAGCAGTGACCATGCCGTGGTCTGAGCGACCAAGGGGGGCGGTGACTGATATCTTATAGCATTCAGGATTTGTAGTAAGAAGGAGATCCAAGGGATTTGAGCTGTGTGTTGGGATACGAGGAAAGTAAGTAGGTTGCTGAACCATATTGGCCAAAGAATTGCTGACTGCAAAGGCCTCCGCTGCTCTCCCTTGTGGATCGGTTTTTGAAGATCCTAGCCATTCCTTATTATGGACATTGAAGTCGCCAAGAATAGTGACCTCGGAGGAAGGATATTCAGAAATCAGATAGTCGGTTTTTTCAGAAAGGTAGTCAAAGAGCTGGACAAAGTTGTTGTCAGAAGGTGACCGGTAAATGCAACAGATGAATTTAGTTGCAGCCCTGAGAGAGAGTTTTATCCATAGTATGTCTTTTCTTCCAGCTTCTAAATTGGGAAGTCTGGTGCAGGGTAGATTGCTACGGACGTATGCGCACACGCCTCCATGCAATCTAAAGGCAGTAAGGAGCTCATACCCCGGGAAATTAAGGTGATTAGTGGCTGTTTTGGCACTGATTTGGGTTTCGGTGAGGAAGAGGAGTTGGGGCCTGTTAGCCTGGAGGAAATGGTGGACGGAGTTCAGGTTAGAATTTAGGCCACATATATTCGAAAAGGATATGTTAAATCTTGATGTTGGCCCCCCCTGTACACCCCTCTCCCGGAGATCCGAATGGAGGGGTATTTTGCCTCCGGAATATTTTATACAAGGAGGAGCCATCATCATTTTTGCTTATAAGGGAAACCGACTCATACAATAATACAATATATATATATATATATATATATATATATATATATATATATATATATATATATATATATATATAATCTAGAGCTATCGATGATGAGACGTTGCAAACGTTTCCTTAAATGAGCGCAATTAAGGGCCCCTAGATCCCAACAACAAGCGCTGTTTGAAATTTTACATGTTTATGTATATATACTGATGTTCTAAGGCCCTTACGACGTAAGGGCTTAGAGTTTCTAAAAAGTCACTTTGCATTAAAAACTCAATATATTTCCATTTTGCTTAAAACCATCTTCAGGATGTTTTAAAGATTACAAGCACTTTTAACACCAATATAAAGCAAGGAACTAATGATACTGCAATTAACTAAAGTCTACCAAAGCATATTGAAGTTGAAAAAGATCGCAAAATTTGCCGCCAAAACTATCTCAGTGGAAAGCTTACAAAACATTATTAATCCTGGGTAAAAACAACTGCTAACAATTAAATGCAAGGAACAGTCGCCGCTCACATCAAAAACGAAAAAATTATGAAAAATGGTCAAAAGAGTTAAATTATCATTAACAATTCCGAACAATATTTACGTTAATATTGATTTTTCTATGGCTCAACTGATTAATTTCGTGGTTTCTTAACTAACAGAAATAGCCAACATAGAGGCGCCACCAGGCTTGCCAGATGTAGTACAAAACTGTACATATTTCTCAAATTTTGCTTGTCAACTTTTTAATTCATAGTGTGATTTTCAAGTATGTAGATCCTATTCCTGACCTCAATCCTGAAATATTCGGCCAAGGCCTTGCATTTTCCTATTTCTTTCATACCTAGTATTTTATCGTAACGAATGTCCGTAAAATCAGTGGGTTTTTGTAACTTGGTTACAGGCCCTCAAACTGGTGGCTTAGATTTTGTCTACGCCTACTAGATTTTAAGCTTCCAAGGCAAAATTTATTTCCTTATGGGCGCCAATTATATTTTCACACCATTAGACAAGAGAAAAAATACGAATCCAACTATGTATCACACGTAGCTTATTTAACTTAGTGAACTACCTTAATTCCGCAATACAGAATATCATAGACCAAAATTATGTTGCCATGGCAGGTCATATGGATTCTGATACCTAAAACTATCAATTTAAAATTACATTTTCTTCTCATAGAATTTAAGTATCATATTATAATTAAATAGCAGCCTCTGGACCCAAGGGTCGTGGATTCGATTCACAGCGAAAACGTCACCCTATTTTTCAGAACATGCTGTAAATTAACACAAATCGAGGTTGTGGCCGGGGTTTGGCAAAATTTACGGGATAGTCGGGCGAGACTGCTCTTTGTCATCGGTGATTAGCCATGGTCGCAGGAGTTGGCCGACGTTAAAGAAGCCAAATACAAATACCAAAAATATATAATTAAATGTATGTAACATTTCAGGAGAGTCTAGTAATATCTTTCTGATATTGTCCGGTAAAATGTTGCGTTGCACACATACAACATATATAAGATCGAATATGTAGGTCAGCAGCCCATTTATATGCTTTAATAGTATCATAGATGTCCTGATATCTCTGCGCGAGCCTATGAAATAAATTTTTGATTAATAGTGAATTAAATTTTTTAGGTTGTTTTTCCGGTAGGAAAAGGTTGGTTTAACTGCAACCACACGGGGGTCGCCATCCGTCGCATCGGGTGAATAGTTTTTTTCTTCTTCATCAAATATCTCGCACCAGTCGCAACTTTCACATGTCGGAAACAAGGGGACCGTACATCGTTTACTTTTTCTTGGGTGAAGCTGCCTTCTTGGCCGTCTTCGGTTTGGGTGCCTCCAGTTTCTTTGTGCGACCGGATTTAGTTTTTTTTTGCCTTGGACGGCGACTTGTGTTCGGCCACGGCGAAGGCGGGCTTCTTTCTGCCACCGGCGCCGACCGGTTTCTTCGGCTTGGGGCTGGAAGGGGCTTTTTTCGGTTTCGTCGCGGCTTTCTTGGCCGCCGCCGCAGCCTTCGGTTTATCCCCGGCAATGGCTCTCTTTACCTTCTTGCGGGCGGGTATCTTGTCGCCGCCCCCCACCTGGACGGAGCCCGAACCAGTCTGAAGGAACCAGACGCTCCCTTGCCCCTCGTCTGTACCAGAGAGCCGGAGGCTACGGCCGATTTCAAGTATTTCCTGATGAACGGCGCCAGCTTATCGGCGTCCACTTTGTAGTGGTCAACATAAAGTAGCAGAATCTAATAAAATCTCGGGACGCAGCAAGTGCGTTATGGTAGTGAATTTTCATAAAACTATTTTTTAATAGCAATAATGTGTGTTTTTTTAAGAAAGCAGGCATCAAATTTGGTTACCAGTATAATCTATATAGTAAAAACAATGTACCATGTTTCATCAAAATAACTTTATTGTTTGAAAATGTAAAAAAAATTCCGAAAGTAAACTTAAGGTGTTCCCGAAAAAACTCGTTTTTTGGTCAACCTTATAGGTTAATAGCAAATTGAGCAATTCAAATATTAAGCATTTGATCAAAATTGGCTACCATAACGCACTTACTGCGTCCAGAATTTTTGTTTTTACAAACATGCATTATATTTCGATGGAAAATACAAAAATGCAATAACATAAGGCGTGTTTGATTAAAAAAAATTTCATTAAAATGTTTTTAATAACAAATATGTGTGTTTTTTTAAGAAAGCAGGCATCAAATTTGGTTACCAGTATAACCTATATAGTAAAAACAATGTGGCATGTTTCATCAAAATAACTTTATTGTGTGAAAATGTACAAACATTTCCAAAAGTAAACTAAAAGTGTTTCTAAAAAAACACGTTTCTTGGTCAACCTTATAGGTTAATAGCAAATTGAGCTGTTCAAATATGAAACATTTGATAAAAATTCGCTACCATAACGCACTTGCTGCGTCCAGAATTTCTTTTCTTACAAACATGCATTATATTTCGATGGAAAATGCAAAAATGCAAAAATGCAATAACATAAGGCATGTTTGATTAAAAAAAAAAGGAAATTTGTATCACCAACGACTTATGGGCCACCCTGTGATTGTACAAATATTATTTTAAGATGTAGCTCAAGACACCCTATAATTAATATATACAATTTTTTTTCATATCTTATATAATAACGGATATATTGAGCTTTATTGATTTTCTACGAAAATTCGACAAAAATTATATACCATTAAACGGTAAACTCTATAGCTAAGGCTACTGCCAAGCATCAGCGAAAGGGTCTATTTGAAATGAATTTTCTGCAAATATTTTAGTAAAATGAAGGACAATGACGGTTGAAACTAAGACTTTAGGGTTTGTAAAACATCCTTCTTGAGACATTTTATTTCTATAGCCCGTATTAGATTCAAGTTACTTGCCTAAATGTTGCCAATTTTGTCATTTTAAATCGCCACTTTGACGTTTTGAGGAAAACCCCAATTTATTTTTCTTTAAATGCCTATAACTTTTTTGTCTTTTGAGCTACATAGCTTTTGGTAGGTAACTTACTTATAAGGATATAAACCTGTGTACCAAATTTGGTTGTCCTTACTTTGTTAATTCCGGAGATATAAATTTTTTTCGAAAGAAAATACAAAATTTTCCGGGAAAACCTAGGCAGATTTTCCTGGCTAACGAACTTATCCAAGCCATTTGCAAAAGGAATTTTTTCACCAAATTTAATCAAAATCGGCCCATTATTTTTTGAGTTATCGGTGTGATACATATATATATATATATAAATATATATATATATATATATATATATATATATATATATATATATATATATATATATATATATATATATATATATATATATATATATATATATATATATATATATATATATATATATATATATATATATATATATATATATATATATATATATATATATATATATATATATATATATATATATATATATATATATATAAACATATAAAAATTGAAACTGACCCCGGATATGTTTTCTGGGGGGCCTAATTAGCGCTCATTTGAAGAAAATTTTTAAAAATTCAAAAGTCGAGATCTCCTCATTAGTGAATTTTTTTTAAGAAAATTCACTAATATACCATTTGTTAAGAATAAAACTGTAGCAACCACAAGTAAAAGTGATTCCAACACAAATTCAGACCAATAATTTAAAATCACAAGAAAAGCTAGTTCTAAATACATGTGCTGTACAAATTACCTTTATAAGATTCTGTGGAATAGAACAAGTATTCACAATTAGTTAAAATTAAAAGCATAGTGCTACCTCGAAAGCAATTTAACTATCCAATTAATAATTACATAATCTGTTTAAAATGATTAATACAAAGTGATGTTCGACATTTCATACCGTTGAATGCATTCCATATGGTCTCTGTTCCAATGTCATCTAAGCTTCTGTGGTTCTTTCGCGTAAATGACCTAATATTTCCGCTTAAGAGCAGGACTCGAAAGTGGTAGTTTTCCGTGTGGGGGTTACTTTATTAATACTTAAATATTTTAAAATTATTAGCATTACTCAGAACCATGAGAGGTAACATGTTTATTCAATAGGTATTATCTCCAAACGTTTAATGAATGAGAAAGCAATTTATATTGTGTGTATCGTAGGTTTATAGGTGACGCATAAGCTACTTAGCAATGCGAGCCCTAACTTAGTAACCCACATTTCTTTTACCGGTTTACAAGCATTCATTTTAAGAATAAAAAAGTATTGATCCTGTTATGGGAATATTTTAAAAATATAGGTATAGTATTATTGTATATATTTAAGTAAAACACATGTAAATATAGCATAAGCTTTCGGTCTGTTTGTCCCACTGTACTACCTTCTCAATCCGTGGCCTCTCAGTGTGTTAATGAGCCTTGGTGGGTCTCTAGGCGATAATGTGTCCCAGTCTATCCCAAAAAAAAAAAAAACAACAAACAAACAAAAACAAAATAAACAAGATGTATGAATGTATATATATATATATATATATATATATATATATATATATATATATATATATATATATATATATATATATATATATATATATATATATATGTGTGTGTGTGTGTGTGTAGTGTATATATGGGTGTGTATATATGTAAGATATCAATTATTAACATGACCAATAGGTATAATAAATATAAATAACCTTTAACTGCAATTCAAAAATCTGTGGTGAATGAACTACAAGTTCGTGCCATCCCGAATGTTTGAGTGTTTACACTCACTCACTCAAACTCAACTCAACTCAACTCAACAAAGATTCATATAATATTATCACTGCATAAACTTATTTTAATTCTAGAACGCGAACGAGAAATTTGAGGAGCCGTCCCTTCAAATCTGACAGTAAGAGGAACCAATCAAATAAGACGACACCTGCGGCGCGAGGTTCAACCTTTTCATATTAATGTTCGAAAAGAGAAAGCAGAGATTTAATGTTTATAACTCTGAGCAATTACATAATGTTTAGTACCCCGTAATTAAATAAGTCTTCCAATGGTGGTAAATTTTAATTGTTGTTGTAAAGACATCTATTAAACAAATTAATACATTAGAAAAAACTCTGGACGCAGCAAGTGCGTTATGGTAGTTAATTTTTATAAAAATGTTTTTAATAGCAAAAAAATGTTTTTTTTAAGAAAGCAGGCATCAAATTTGGTTACCAGTATAATCTATATAGTAGAAACAATGTGCCATGTTTCATCAAAAGAAGTTTATTGTTTGAAAACGAACAAAAATTTCCGAAAATAAACTTAAATTGTTCTAGAAAAAACTGGTTTCCTGGTCAACCTTATAGGTTAATAGCAAATTGACCTATTCAAATTTGAAGCATTTAATGAAAATTTGCTACCATAACGCACTTGCTGCGTCCCGAGTTTCTTTTCTTACAAAGATGTTTTATGTTTGGATGGAAAATGCTAACAAAGGGCGTGTTCGATTAAAAAAAGAAAATTTGAATCACTAACGACTTATGGGCCATCCTGTAATTGTGGAAATATTTTTAAGATGTAGCTCAAGACACCCTATAATTAATGTATATATATATTTTTTTTTTCGTAACTTGCACAGTAACGGATATATTGAGCTCTAATGATTTACAAAAATTCGACAAAAATGATATACCATTAAACGATAAACTCTATAGCCAACACTAAAGCATCAGAGAAAGGCTTTATTGGAAAAGAATTTTCTAGGAACATTTTAGTAAAATGAAGGACAATGACGATTGAAACTAAGACTTCGGGGTTTGTAAGACATTCTTCTTGATACATTTTCTTTCCATAGCTCATATTAGTTTCAGGTTCATTGCCTAAATATTACCAATTCTGACGTTTTAAATCGCGACTTTGACGTTTTGAGGAAAACCAAAATTTATTTTTCTTTACATGCCTGTAAGTTTTTTGTCTTTTAACCTACAGGGCTAAATTTTGATAGGTAGCTTACCCATAATGATGTAAATCCGCGTACCAAATTGTTGTCCTTACTTTGTTAATTCCGGAGATATAATTTTTTTTCGAATAAAAAATTCAAAATTTTTCTGGAAAACGTCGTCCGATTTTCCTGACTAACGAACTTATCCAAGCCATTTACAAAAGGAAGGTAGATGCCATATTTTACCAAAATCGGTGCATTATTTTTTTAGTTATCGCTGTGATATATATATATATATATATATATATATATATATATATATATATATATATATATATATATATATATATATATATATATATATATATATATATATATATATATATATATCTATATATATATATATATAGTGTAAATATAGTTGCTTTTGCTTTTTCACGATATTCTTTCAGTTTTTAACAAAATTTGTTTGTGTAGCTTATAGAAATTCAAGATAAAGCCCAATGATCCCGTCTTGAAGAATAGTTAGCGGTACCAAAAATATTTTAAATTTTAGGAATTTGTTGTAAAATGTATGTTTTTGTAGTTTTTCGGTTTTCTCCTACGTTTTTTTTTTTGCCAGGCCACGGTCAAGGTTAGGTCAGTGTCAGGTCAGATTTGGTTAGGTCAGGTCGGGTTAGGTCGTACAGGTCTACTTTGTAGAGTGCTAAGTCCGTAAACGACAAGAAAAATGTTATCTCTTCAACCGTCCCCCAAAAAGCTGGGAGACCCGGAGCAAATAAACGTGGTGGAGGAGAAAAATTGTGTTGAAGTGTTGATACAAAAGTGAAAAAGGCTGCTTATAGAGGTCCAACTAAGCTGGTTTTGTTGATACCTTTATATTGCCTTCCTGCCGAGCACCCCTATTCACTCAGAGTCCCGGAACTTTTGGAGGAGTTGATTCCACAACATATCCCTTGTTGCTTCTGCATACAGTGGTGGTTTTTAGCGTGTTTCTTGAAACACTTTTCATAAATCGCATATGCCGCTGATCTGCATAATTACCCTTAAATACCTTTTACTTGCCCAAAAAAAGAAATTGGTTTTTGTAGATTATATTCATTACTGAATCCATACACAGCAACAAAAATAATAATTTTTAAATTTAAAAAATGCAAGGGTACGGGAGCTTGAGACCCGGAAGCAAAAAAAAGTTTGGACGCTGCAAGTGCGTTATAGTAGTGAATTTTCATAGAAACAATCTGGCCCAAATATTTTTTAATTAAATGCCTATACCTTTTTTTTCTTACATATAAATCCGAATGTTGGTATATAATCTACTTTTTATAACATAAATCCCCATTAAATAGAAAGATTTTCGAAAAAACTCAAAAAAGAATTAGAAAATAGCCACTTCTATTTCTTTCGATCTCACTGCTGCCTCAGAAAATCGATGCAAACGCGAAAACACTGCCGGGTCCTTTCCAGTGTAAGTTCATTTCAATGCATTTAAATGATTCAAACATACTTATTAATTTGAATTTTAAACATAGACATGGCACGAGATGGCCGGATAGCTTATACAGAGCTTGTACAGGTCAGGTTAATTGGCTTTGTAAATAGAAAAAGAAGGAACAGGACATATTGACTAAATAACTAAGAAATGTCATATCTTACATTTTACTTTGAACTACGTTTTTATTTGGAATCCAACAGACCTGAAATTTAAGAAACTTATTCTTGGATGCCCGTTCTAGGCAACTAGTGATATTGGTTCTGTGGCAAAAAATTGTCAAATCATGTTTTGGCAAAAACGTTCTATTTTCTCTATCAAAGCGACATTTCCTCAAAAATTTCTTTATTGGCTTCCTTAAACTTTGATCTTTTTACTATATACTATTATCTTCAGTCTAAAGCTTTAATTGGGACAGTTCAACAAGCTATAAATATAGTATTTTTTCTTTATTCCAATGTAAAAAAGAACCGAACAAGGCTATACTCCAGACTGAATTTATTCAGTAAAAGCCCTACGCGTTTCGGCCTATATATCTGGCCATCTTCAGGGGCTTCCTGAAACATTACAAAAGGTGGTTGTGTCAGAAACAAGGTTTCTGGTAGGTCGGCAAGTATCACACGATACAAGCAGTTACAAATTTCTAAACAGTCTTACAAGCAAAGTCTAAAACACAAACTAAAGTCAAAGCTAACATGCTCTACAACAATTACACTAATAAAATCAAAGCTGAAAGTTAAAAGCTGAGAAATTAAAAACATGAAAATGTCCAAAGCTCAGTCGAGGCACCTACAAGCAGCAAAAATAACAATGCAAAAGCAGTAAAAGTTGCTAAAACAGGTCTAAACCCGTGTAAATTAACATTTAAAAAGTGCACTGACACACCACAATATAATGTCTCTAAACACAAAAAAACTATATAAAAAAGAGAACGTGAGTATTTTTGGCCATTTTGGTTTTACTTTTAGTAGGTATTATAGGTTTAACTTAGTGTTTTCTCTGAAAGTTCGGCTCTGGTTGTGGAGCCTGCCTTTGCAGCTTCTTTCTCTATTTGTTTAGAGACCTTAGATTGTGGTGTGTTAGTGCATTTTTTAAATCTTAATTTACACGGGTTTCTACCTGTTTTAGCAACTTCTGCTGCTTTTGCAGTGTTATTTTTGCTGCTTGGAGGCGCTTTGACTGAGCTTTGGACATTTTGATGTTTTTAATTTCTCAACTTTTAGCTTTTAGCTTTGATTTTATTAGAGTAATTGTTGTAGAGCATGTTAGCTTTGACTTTAGTTTGTGTTTTAGACTTTGCTTGTAAGACTGTTTAGAATTTTGTAACTGCTTGTATCGTGACCGACCTACATTATAGCCTATCTGTTTGCTAGCATGTAGCGAGTTACGGAAACTAACCAATTTTAGTGACATTTGATTTGATAATAAATAAGATATGATGAAAATAAGAAGATGCACGTTTTAACTTTTTTTTTCAGGATACTATTTCCGCGACATGGCCAATCACCGACGCCAGCGAACACAGTTTCACCTCACTATCCTGGAATTTTTTCCGGAACTCCGACTTTCCTTAAGAAGGGTAGGGATATTTAACGTGCCCAACATCGCATTAATATGGGACTACGGGACTGACGGCTTTAGCCCCCCCCCCAGAAGGGCGGAACGTGCAGGCATTCAACTTGCTCAAATACAATAATGCAACAACCTCGGTTGATGTTAATTAGTATGTACCCAAAAGTGAAAAAGGATCCCTGGGAATCGAACCCACGACCATTCCGTTCAGGGACACGTTCTAACCAGTGAACCGCCGAGGCTCTCATTAAGTAACGCCAACTCGAAATAATATACAACATAAACTTGTTACGCCAAGTTAAACCTAATAAAACACCGTATATATCTTGCAAATAATTATTACACTATAAATCTTACGTATTGTTACGTTATCAGAGTCATTCTAGCGTGTATCTCTAGCTTGTTTACTTTGAAACTTAATGCACAATAACCTTTGCGCTTGTAAGGAGCTTCATTATATACGAACGACAATATCGATAGCAGTAACAACGTTATGCTTTGATCATACATAGAGACCCTGTATTGAAAACTAAACAAAAAATGTTGGTGCAGCAAGTGCAATATAGTAGCGATTTTTTATATAAATCTTCCACAACCTCTTACATCAATTTTGTCTCCATTAAGAAAGTTTAAATTTGGCAAGTGGCACTACAATCTCTGTGAGAGTAAAATATGTACCAAATTTAATTTAAATAGCTTTGCTATTTTGAGGATCCAAAAATTTTGCCGGCAAAACTTGTCCGCCCGTTCTGGCTAACGAACTTGTTCAAGCTATTAACAAATGAAAGGTGGATGCCAAATTAAATTAAAATTCGGCGTTTATTTTTATTTTTTTGAGTTATTGGTCTCATAAATAAAACATTTTAATTGGTCATTCAGCGGTAATATATGATATATATTAAAGTATATCACTTAAAAAGAGAAGCTTACAAAAAATGCACCATTTCATGTATATATATATATATATATATATATATATATATATATATATATATATATATATATATAAAAGGAATATGGATCGGGTGTTACACCGTTTGAAAGCTCTTTCTTTTCAGACTTCAGCACACTAATTTTTTTGGAAGTTTTATCAACTCGTTTAAAAATCATTCACAGTTGAAGATGAAAAAACGCATTTCACTTATTCCGATAAGAAATGTGCTGATAGTTGTTTTGTTGCTTTGTAAACAAAAAAATTGACTATCAGAACATTTCTTATCGGAATGAGAGAAATGCGATTTATTATTTCAGTTTATCGGTCGGTTTGATACTTGATGGTACTACCGAAAATTAATTTCACACTGGTGTATTCTGTAGAAGATAGAGTTGAAATAATTATTATTTTTTCAAAACCGATGACTGTGCCAACTGTACCGCAAACTTGTTTAATGAACGACATCCGAAAAGACATGTTAACAGAAAATACATTTTGGAGTTAGTTGCAAAGTTTCGACAAAGTGGTTCAGTAGCCAACATAAAACGGGAACCTGAACGTGAATTTCCGGTTAGGAATGAGACTACTGAGATTGGAGTTTTAGGACAAATTGCTGCAGACCCAACTTTGAGCACGAGAAAATTGGCCACTGTTTCAAACATCAAAAGAAGAACTATTCAGCGAATATTGAAGCATCATAAATTTCACCCGTATAAAATTCATCTTGTACAATAACTGAATGAAGATGATTTTGATCGGCGGCTGGAGTTTTGTGAAGTTATGACTACACGAATAGCTGATAACGGGAACTTTCTGTTCAATATCTGTTTTTCAGATAGTGTGCGTTTATTAAAACTCTACAGTCAATCGCCTTAATTGTCGTTATTGTGCAGATAATAATCTAAGAAATTTTCACGAAGTCCACACTCAAACTCCACAGAAATTGAATGTCTGGACTGGCATTTTTGGAGACCGTTCAACCGGACCAATTTTTCTTGATGGCAATTTGAGTAGCGAAAAGTATTTGGAGTTACTAGAAGATATCGTTTACCCTCTACTAACTGACACTGTTGAAAATGATGATCGCTATCAAGAAAATGAATAAGTGTTTCAACAAGTTGGAGCTCCTCCGTATTTTTCACAACGTGCTAGGGAGTTTTTGAACAAAGAGTTTCCATGACAATGGATTGATTAGATAGATTCTATTGAGTGGCCCCCTAGATCACCGGATTGAACTCCTTTAGACTTATTTCTATGGGACCATTTGAAGAATAGAATTTGCGCAAGAGAACCGGAGTCTCTGGAAGAACTACGACGACGCATTGTTGAAGAATGCCGTCTAACAACTCCAAAAATGCTCCAGAATGTCAGAGCTCGTTTTGAACAAAATTTGTGCTTTGTATGGAAGCTGGTGGTCAACAATTTGAACACTTACTTGACTGAATAAACATTTTTGAACGTTTGGTTTTGTTTTTTAGTTTTTTTTAACGAAAAACTGACTAGTTACTGCATTTTTTATCACAATGAATGAAATACGTTTTTGCAACTCCACCTGTGAATAATTTTTAAACGAGTTGATAAAACTTCTAAAAAAATTTGTCTCCTGAATTCATAAAATAAAGAGCTTTTAAATGATGTAACACTCGACCCATGTTCCCTATTTAAAATATAAGGGTTTTTATCACCACGCTTAAGGGGTTGATGTGACAAAGTTGAGTTTTATGTCAAAACATGTTCCCCTTAATATTAAAATTGACATGTTTTAGAGTTTCTTAAAAAAATATTCTCTGGACGCAAATCGGTCTGTTTCGTCTTTAATGCGCCAGCCTGTATATATGTCTCTATGTGTCATATCAAAGTTATGTTTTTTCTAATAGAACGGCCTATATTTGACGGCAATTTTGAATTCTACGCCCAAAACAAGACCAACTTCTATTAGGGTTCCCTATAATACCTATCTATTACTTTTTTTTAAGTATTTTGAGTTTTAGGTATTTTTGAAGGTTTGAAAATAAATATTTACCTACAAGAAAAATGATGTAGAAACATTCATAACCTGAAATATTATGATCATTGCTCTATCACCTAATGAATAGTTTACATGGTGCTCAAATTGTCCTGCTATTTTATGGCTACACTTAACTCCAATTATCTTTGGTATTTTAAATCCAGGACCCTGTATTTTATTTATTCATCATTTTGCCATTTTTAATCTCTTTAAAAGGACTATAGCAAATTCATATACCTAAATGTTAGGGTTTCGATGTAAAGTAAAATGTTGCCTAGCTTGTGCAAATTTTCTTTACAACCAATGTTCAAGTGTGTCTATTTGAGACAAGGTTTTCCATAGGTCTATAAGGCTACTGTCACTGCAGTGTAGTTTAAGTTTCAAATTTTAATGAAGCAGACATTTTTTATTAGTCTATTTAATTTATTCAATTCACGTTAAAGGAAATAGCATCAAAAGTTATTGGATATAAAACAAGCATTTCCAATATGTTTATTTAATTAATGAAATTCGCGGTAAATAAAACCGCGTAAAAATGTATTTGGTATAACAGTTTATATATACCGAGGACTAGGACATGATCGAGTTGTTTGTTTGCACATCGTACGGCGAATCGCGACGGTGCGAGACGAGGATCATTTCCCGCTCCATAAATACGGCAAACAGCAGCAGAGGCAGCAGAGAATCAGTTGTGTCGTTCTGGTCTTCCCTCGCTAGAGCCGATCTAGCGAGATAGGTGATCTTGTTTGGTCAGGTCAGGTCAGGTGAGTCAGGCAGTTGAGTGAGTGGGAGATTGGATTATCGAATTCTACACACAGACGATCCAGTCTTGCACTTGAATTGGTGACGAGACGTCACGGTTATTTTTTAACGTGAATTTAACTCGTGTATTTAATAGTTGTCAGCGTAAAGTTATAATCGTGTCCATTGTGGCACAGTTGCTGTTGCATTAATTAGGTAGACCTCTCCTACAACTATAGGATGCAGCTGGGCGAACCTTAAGTTTAGTTTCGCGAGGTCGTGTGTTATATTGTCGCGTAGTTATATGCAGGGTGGTTGCTGCCATTCCACTGTAGAATGCTCCGAAGAATCGTCAGTTAAAAACTCTGGAAGTTCGGAGCGAGATAGGAATTCATGAGTTAAATCAAAATTGTGGGGCCGTGCTCCTTCTTGCTGATACCAGCTTGTTTTAGCTTCTTCTAAACTGCATTTGTTGAGAGAAACTAAAATCACTTCGTGAAAAATATTATAACTCACACCAGTGAGATTTTCATCTTATATTTTAATCCCAAATATCTCATCGTTCATTGATTAACCACCTGTCTTGGAAATAGCTGATCCTGGTAACATCTAACCAGAAGTGAATATTGTGGCGATTGCGCATGCCATTTTTGGAGAACTTCGCCTCATCGCACCAAATAATTATCTTACAGAAATTATCATGTTCTTGTGTTTTCAATAGGAACCATTCACAGAACTCAACACATCTAGGAAGATCATTTGTTTGCAAACAATGTATCGGGTGGTAAGAGAAGCGTCTCCAATGATGCTTTTTAAAAATTCTGTGAATCGTTTTCGTTGACAAGCGTAATTCAATCCCTGATGAATGCCTTGGGATCAGGAACAAAAAGTGCCAATTCGTTCAGTTCGTTTACCTCGTTATAGACGAGTGGCTTACGCTTCTGTACTTTTGGGCGCAAACTTCCATAGTGTGATCAATTTTGCAGCAACCTCTTGATCATGTCGTGGCTGGGTTTCGGTTTATTCATGTACTTTTCTACAAATGAATGACATGTTCGGCCCACAATTCTTTGACATTCACCATAGATAATTAGGAGTTCCAAAAAATTGTCGTTTGGGTACTGCAAATTTGCCATTATTGCATGGCATTGACTGACAGTATCTCGATTTTTATGACAGTTAGCTTCACTTAACGCTCTTTTTACATGTAGACGCCAACAAGCATATTATCAAGTTGAAAAGCCTGCTTTAAATCTATTGTGACAATTTATTTTATGCGAGTTCAAAAAAATTTAAATATTCTGGAAACGGTGAAATTTTGGTATAGGGAATGCTAATACACGTTGAAAGGGAAAGCGAATGCGAACCGAAATAGCTTATAAAATGTCGGGTATTCCATTTGAAATAAGTGAGCGAACTGCGATTTCAATTTTACCAGTAGGCACTGCTAATTGTCATCATCCTGTATATATAAAAGAAACGCTATCAAACGTGTTGGTTAGACTCCAATCTGAGGGTCGTCTGTGCAAAAACTGAGTCTTCTAAGTTGTATTTCCACAGAGAGATAACGTGCAACGTTCACCTAGGTTTTTGCGATAATTTTCAAAAAAGTCGAAAAAATTCGAAAACCCTTGATTTTTCACATATGGCATGTTAGCAATAATTTATCTCAAATTCATCGCAGGATTCTACAATATAGTGAAAATCACCATGTTGTATTAAAAATAAGCAAGTTGATGGTCACTTCCGGTTAAAGCGGAAGTCGGACATAAAGTAAACTATTTTACTGTAATTTGTGTCAAACGTATGTGTGTAAATTTTCAAATGTCAAGTCGGGGTAGTTATTGAGAAACGCCTAACAAAATGTTTTGGCGCCACACCTGTATATATATATATATATATATATATATATATATATATATATATATATATATATATATATATATATATATATATATATATATATATATATATATATATATATATAGGGTGGCGCAATGAAAACTAAACAGACCGATTTGCGTGAAACACGTCAATTTTAATATTGAGGGGGACATGTTTTGACATAAAACTCAATTTTGTCACATCACCCTGTTAAGGGTGGTGATAACAACCCTTATATTTTAAATAGGGAACATGGGTCGAGTGTTACATCATTTGAAAGCCCTTTCTTTTCTGAATTCAGCACACTAATTTTTTTGGAAGTTTTATTAACTAGTTTGAAAATTATTCACAGTTGAAGATGCAAAAACGCATTTCACTCATTCCGATAAAAAATGTGCTGATAGTCAATGTTTTGTTGGTTTGTAAACAAAAATTGACTATCAGAACATTTCTTATCGGAATGAGAGAAATGCGGTTTATTATTTCAGTTTATCGGTCGGTTTGATACTTGATAGTACTATCGAAAATTAATTTCACAATGGTGTATTCTGTAGAAGAAAGAGTTGAAATAATTACTCTTTTTTTCAAAAACGATGACTGTGCCAACCGTACGGGAAATCTGTTTAATAAACGACATTCGAATAGACATGTTAACAGAAAATACATTTTGGAGTTATTTGCAAAGTTTCGACAAAGTGGTTCAGTAGCCAACAAAAAAAAAACGGGATCCTGAACGTGAATATCCCGTTAGAAATGCACTACTGACATTGAAGTTCTAATACGAATTGCTGCAGACCCAACTTTGAGTACGAGAAAATTGGCCACTGTTTCAAACATCAAAAGAAGAACTATTCAGCGAATATTTAAGCATCATAAATTTCACCCGTATAAAATTCATCTTGTACAACAACGGAATGAAAATAATTTTGATCGGCGGCTGGGGTTTTGTGAAGTTATGACTGCACGAATAGCTGATAACGGGAACTTTCTGTTCAATATCTGTTTTTCAGACGAGTGTACGTTTTTTTTAAACTCTACAGTCAATCTTCATAATTGTCGTTATTGGGCAAATAATAATCCAAGAAATTTTCACGAAGTCCACACTCAAACTCCACAGAAATTGAATGTCTGGACTGGCATTTTTGGAGACCGTTTAATCAGACCAATTTTTCTTCATGGCAATTTAAGTGGCGAAACGTATTTGAGTTACTAGAAGATATCGTTTATCCTCTACTAATCAAAAAATAAATTAGTTTTTCAACAAGATGGAGCTCCTCCGCATTTTCACAACGTCTTAGGGAGTTTTTGAACAGAGAGTTTCCAGGACAATGGATTAAGCGTAGATGTGCTATTGAGTGGCCCCCTAGATCTCGGGATTTAACTCCTTTAGACTTCTTTCTATGGGGCCATTTAAAGAGTAGAATTTACGTAACAGAACCGGAGTCTCTGGAAGATCTACGACAATGCATTGTTGAAGAATGCCGTCTAATAACTCCACAAATGCTCCAGAATGTCAGAGCTCGTTTTAAACAAAATTTGTACTTTTGTATGGAAGCTGGTGATCTACAGTTTGAACACTTACTTAACTGAATAAACATTTGTGAACGTTTGGTTTTGTTTTTTGTTTTTTGTTTTCAAAGAAAAATTGACTAGTTAGTGCATTTATTATCACAATGAATGAAATACGTTCTTGCAACTCCAACTGTGAATAATTTTTAAACGAGTTGATAAAACTTCCAAAAAAATTTGTGTGCTGAATTCAGAGAAAAAGAGCTTTCAAATGATGTAACACTCGACCCATGGTCCCTATTTCAAATATAACGGTTGTTATCACCACTATTAATGGGTGCTGTGACAAAGTTGAGTTTTATGTCAAAACATGTCCCACTCAATATTAAAATTGATGTGTTTCAGCGTTAAAAAAAATTCTCTGGACGCAAATCGGTCTGTTTCGTTTTCAATGCGCCACCCTGTATATATATATATATATATATATATATATATATATATATATATATATATATATATATATATATATATGTATATATATATATATATATATATATATATATATATATATATATATATATATATATATATATATATATATATATATATATATATTGAAACTGGCTCCAGATATGTGTTGTAGAGAATTCTCACTAGAAGAGATTTATTTTTTCAAAATTCGAAAGTCGGGATATGCTCATTAGTGAATCTTTCAAAGAAAATTCACTGAATACACAAATTAGCAGCATAGCTTGATTTATTGAACAATTTGTTGAGAATCTTCGTGTTGGATTCTGACTTAAGCTTTAAAGAGCATGTAAAGGACTTAATGGAAAGATCGTATTCGTCTCTAAGATTATTATATAAGTCTAAGGATGTTCTACGATTTCATTAATAAAAGGTGCTGTGTGACTCTTTGGTATTAAGTTTCTTTAATTATTTCTGTCTCCGGGCAAATAATTTTAAAAAAGACGTTCATAACAGGGAGATGTCACTCCTTGTGATCCATCCCACTGAGTATTCAAATATGATCATGTTTCACAATGAATTGTTGAGATAAACTGGTTATATAAACAGCACGGAAGAAAGCATCACTTGGAAATTTTATTCATTCATTATTAATATCGACGGAGACTCCCACGTGTCTTGAGAGCATATTTATTCCGCAGCATAAAATATATTTAAGAAATGTAAGATGGAAGCACATGTTTCTAGCCTGTGTAACTATTTACAGAATGAACTTAAACAATCATTATTATTATCATCACAGTCTGAAAGTAATGTCGCCCTGTCGTGGCAACCATGAAGATTTGTTGCCAACAGCTCTTTCGATTTCATTGCAGCTTGTGTACTTTATCAATGGTGCCTGGTCTTTCTAAAGTTTTACTCGTTGTCTACCTTCTCTTTTTTAGTGAATTTTCGTAGAAAAAACATCTGCAGTAGCAGTAGCAGTGGTGAAGAGGCCAACGCCAAGAAAGTAGGCCACCATGGGCCCTTTTTGCCAACCCCAGCAACCATGCTCTACTCCTCCTCGGTTCCGTCGCCAAACCGCCTCGACCTCAAGATGAAGGCCGTGACGGTCTTCAATTGGACGGTACTTACCTGATTCTTCTGCAGAGTCCTCGATCCGAACAATTCTGCTCGAAGACTCCCAAAAGCCTGACATTCGCACAGGGAGTGGTAGGACGTTTTCTCATCCTCACCGCATTCCTGGCAAATGGGATCCCTCTCTACGCCTATCAATGTGAGGTGTTTTCTAAGGGCACAGTGGCCTGTGAGCATCGCAAGTATGCGGTGAAGCGTAGGTCGACTCCTTCCGAGTATCCAGACAGCTTTATCTCTGTCCGGTCCCACCACGAAGTCCCTCGCCTGCCTGCAGCCACCAACCGACCCTCAGTGCCTCTTCATTGCTTCCTCGGTCCACCTGTCTAAAGCGACAGATAATGTCTTCCTACTTATACATATTGCCGGCTCCGGCCCATAGAACGGCTGCCTAGAACCGAGCCTTGCAGGATTATTCGCCACCTCATTCCCCGCTACGCCACAGTCTCCCGGAACCCACACTTGTTGTACCTCTTTTGTCCTGGCTAGTCCTCTGAGGGCGTCAGCGCACTCCTGAACCAGTGCAGACCTAATTCTGGCCGCGCAGATTGCCCGGAGGACTGCCTGCGTATCCGAGCAGATGTAGACACATTTCTCGGCACTCCTCTTCACATCCTGTCTGTTGCCCACAGACAGGATAGAGTACACCTCTGTTTCTAATACCATGGTATATGCGCCAAGAGCATAGCTCTCGCGCGCCCCCAGGCCCTTGATGTATATTCCTGTCCCGGAGGATTGTTGGTCCTCCAGCCACGATCCGTCGGAGAAACAGACCAAGCTTACGGGCTAGAATTCAATCTCATTTTCCCTCCACTGATCCCTACTTGAGATTCTGAGGGTGTATGGTCTAATCAACTTAATATCATCCTCGGCATACCGTACCTTTATGGCGGAAATCGGAATTTCCTTTTCCACCTCTTTGGCGACTCTTGCATGCCCTATTACTGCTTCCTCTCCGCACCAGTTTCCTGCATCTCGCATTTTGAGATGTCGCATTTTGTGATGCGACGCCATCGCCTCCCTCTTGACACAGATGGGAAGCGGTGGCAGCATCAACAGGACCTCTAGCGCGGCTAAGAGTGTCGTTCTCATAGCACCTGTGATATCCAGGATTGCCAGCCTGTGGAGTTTGGCCAGCTTCCTGCTGGTAGTTTGGTTCACACCGCACCAACGCCCCATAGAGGATTCTTGGCCTGACGATCGCAGTGTAGATCCAGTGAAGGATTCCCCCCTAGGTCCTCCCTATCACTCGACGCAGCTGCCAGAGGGTCGCTACTCCCTTACTTACAACCCGTTCTATTTGCGACCCCCATGTTAATTTGGAGTCCAGGATCACCCCCATATATTTGACTTCCCGCCCTAAAGCTAAAGGTTTTCCAAACATCACGGCGTGAACTAAGCCCCATAGAACTCAGTCAGTTTTGATTTTTATATGTTAGTATGGATATGTTTATGAAAGAAAATATGTCCTTATGTATTACATCGACTTTGAGAAGGCATTTTACAACGTTAAGCACAATCTTTTGATAACATACCTTAGAGATTTGGGGCTGGACGGAAAATATGTAAGGCTAATTGGTAATCTGTATTGGCACCAAAGAGCAGAAATTCGAATAAGTAACGCTGGAATAATTGAAGATTTTGGAATTAAAAAAGAAATTTGCCAAGGGTGTATCCTATCCCCAATGTTGCTCAACTGGTACGTGGAAAGAGAATTCTCCGAGTTAACCTCAGATAGTCCCTTTGGAGTTGTAGTAAATGGAATCCCCATTAATCATATCTGGTATGCGGATGATACTGTAATGTTATCAGATAGTACACATGATCTTCCAAGTCTGCTGGATCGGGTCAGTGAAGAAACCCAAACACTGGGTTTGAGAATTAACATCAGCAACACCAAATTTTTGATTGTTAGTAGGAACAATATTCCACACATTCTAATATATATATATTGATGAAGAAAACATCGAACAGGTTACACAGTTTAAATACTTGGGATGCATAATTAACAGATAATTGGATACGGATCAACAGATAAAATGCAGGTTCGAACAGGCTGGAATAGCCTTCCTAATAGTTCAAAAATTTCTTACAGACAAGAGTTTGAATTTTGGCCTCAGGTATAGGATGGTAAAATGCTATGTCCGTTCTCCTGTACGGTGTTGAGTCATGCACGTTGAAGGTACCAATCACCAACAAAATTCAAGTGTTCGAAATGTAGATTCTACGGCAGTAGATAGGGCGACACCTGGGACCATCCCCTCCACTTTTTACTGCGCATGCGCGTGACGTCATGCGCATGCGCTGACCTGCGCAGACCTGTGACAGTTGACAGCTGACCTGTCAGATTTGACAGGTGTCAAATGTCACTGACCTGACAGCTGTCAACGTCAGCTGTCACCTGACCTGACATGTGTCAACGTCAAATGTCACCTGACCTGTCAGATGACGTCACAAGCATTCCAAGATGGCTGACCTGTCATAGACAGTTGCAACCCGGGTTCTCTCTATGGAACTAACCTGAGATGACGTCACAAGCATTCCAAGATGGCTGACCTGTCATAGACAGTTGCAACCCGGGTTCTCTCTATGGAACTAACCTGAGATGACGTCACAAGCATTCCAAGATGTCTGACCTGTGTGTCCATAGATATCTACAAGTCAGGTTAGCTCTCCATGTGTGTTTGTCTGATTGTTTATTAAGGTTATGTATTTGTTTATTAAGGTTATGTTCGCTCACGTGTCATCTGTTTGTTTATTAAGGTTATGTTTGTATTTGTTTATTAAGGTTATGTCATGTGTGTGTTGATTACCAGTCATATGATTGTTTGTTAAGGTTATGTATTTGTTATTTGAAAGCAAACAGAGATAATACAAGATTGTACTTACATACAACAAGAGACGTCAGCGTTCTTTCACAGCTTAATACACACACTACTGAACAGGTGTCTTCTGTGTTGAGGATACAGACAGACAGACAACTGATTGCCATTGTTGAAGCTTGTACATGCTGTTTAACAAACACGTCATGACAGTTCAAAGTCTTTGCTTAGACTGACAGATGCATGTGTATTTGAAAGAAAAGCATTCGCCTGAACTTAGATTTGAACCCACGAACCTCGAATCAGCCGTTGTTTGCTTTACATATATACACTGTCCCTAAACCAATAGCTCCACAGACACACACGTTAAAAGTTTGTTCGCTGTTGTATATATAAAACAAAGCCAGTTGTTGTTGTTGACATATGAGGTTAGGTGTTTGTATACATGTTGATTACCAATCATCTGATTGTTTAGTAAGGTTATGTTTGTATTTGTTATTTGAATGCAAACACACATAATAATAAGAGTGTACTTACATACAGCAAGAGACGTCATCCTTGTTTCACGACTTAACACATACTGAACAAGTGTCTCTGTCTCTTGTATTGAGGAAACAAACTGATGTAAGAGAGAGAGGCCTTACAAAGGATAAACAACGTTTTACAGTTGTTAACCTTGATCCTGTTTGAGCTTGTCTGTGTATCTGTTTAATATACACAAGAGAGAGGCCCTCTTAAAGGTAAACAACCTGTCAGTTGATGACCTTGTGTTATATCTGTTCAATAACCCCACATTATTCGTGTTTGAGCTTGTCTAGAATACAGTCGTTAGAAGTATGACATCATCCATGTATTTTAGCAGATGTACCACAAGATAAGTTTGTTCAGGATATTATTGCTTTAAGACATACTTTTTAATTGTATTACAAAATAAAAACACATTAATTTTAACAAAGACTTTTATTTGATTCTAAGTACAAGTATGTAAACTCTTTGTTG
Organism: Tillus elongatus; assembly: GCA_964006375.1. NCBI lineage: Eukaryota > Metazoa > Arthropoda > Insecta > Coleoptera > Cleridae > Tillus > Tillus elongatus. The sequence continues at coordinate 207,476,276 of OZ023262.1, read as the reverse complement.
GAATACATTTATAGAATTATTAACATTAGATGGTTCAGTGTTGCGTTGGTGCTGTTGTTGTTGTTGTCGTCGGTGTCTCTTCATGGCTGTGGGCTTACTAGGTGATAACACTAGCTTCTTTTAGTTCTTCCAAGATTGACTGAATTTCGTTGTTATGAGCAGTATTACCTGCAACTTGGGAAGCCACTAAAAGTCTAAGTCTGTCAACCAACTCGTTTATGTCATTCCAATACACATAGGCTATTTGTTTGTTATTTTGTATCATATAGTTGTTGGTGCTGATGTTGTTTGGGCTCATGCCGTTGCTATCGCTGCTCTTATCACTCTGAGTTTTAAGTTCAGTCTTTTGTTTTTTGTTAAGATGTCTGTCGGTGGTGTCGTCATCGTCTTCCTCGTAGGTGTAACCAAAACCTTGAGGAGTTGAGGATCTACGACCTCGTGGATTTATCACTGGTTTTATTAGAGTCAGATACTTTTCAGAGGAACAACCCTTGGTTCGGGCGTTAGGATCATAGTTCATTTTATAAACACTAGTTGCTTCTAGAATATCTCTATAGTGTTGAAGATCGTCATAAGTATACCCCCGGGGTCTTTTCATAAATAACAATTCTAGCAAACCTTGTGTTTGCGGGTATCTCCTTTGGCCCAGTTGAATCTCAGCATCAGTAAAGTCTAAGTGTTTGTTACCAAGACTCCAGCTACCGGTATCTTTAGCGTAGCGGGCACCATACGTTTGATCAATGGTACCGAGCCTTGGTGGTTCAGTAAAATACTTGTCTACATAATATCGAACTCGGTCAGGATATTGCTCCAAAAATTCTTGATATGCAGGGTTGGTTGTGACAGTTTGTAGGTCTGCCTCAAGCTCTTCAAATGTTGGGATATCCTCATCGGAACTTGCCGCCTCAGCCTCTTCCCTTGGTTCAGCTTCAAAAACTTCATCGTCTTTCAGGAACTCTACTTGGCGTTTCGTTTCTGGTATATCGACTTCGTCTTTGATTTGTTCAGCCTTTAGTGGTTGCGGTGGCTGCTGCTGCTGCAGTGCTGCTGTGTTTTTAGATATTTCACTTAGGGGGTCAACAAGTGGTTTATATAAACGTTGCAGAGCATCATCATTCTCAGCTCTGTTAAGTTTAAGCATTAAATGTTTTTTTCTAATATTGTCAGCAAGTTGTAAAATCCTTTTCTTAACTTTTTGCTCTTCCTTACCCAACACTTCCATTGTGCTACAACTGTTTGGTGTTACCAGCAGGTCTAATCATTTGTTTGAGCGATACAGGTTGTGTGGTGGTTTAACATATACTGACTCCGTCACGGTACATGCCTTCTTATTTATCACGATGTCCAGCTGTCTTGTTAGACAGCTGTGTTAGACAGCTGTCTGTTAGACAGCTGTGTGTTAGACAGCTGTCTGTTAGACAGCTGTGTGTTAGACAGCTGTCTGTTAGACAGCTGTCTGTTAGACAGCTGTGTGTTAGACAGCTGTCTGTTAGACAGCTGTCTGTTAGACAGCTGTGTGTTAGACAGCTGTCTGTTAGACAGCTGTCTGTTAGACAGCTGTGTGTTAGACAGCTGTGTGTTAGACAGCTGTGTGTTAGACAGCTGTGTGTTAGACAGCTGTCTGTTAGACAGCTGTCTGTTAGACAGCTGTGTGTTAGACAGCTGTCTGTTAGACAGCTGTCTGTTAGACAGCTGTGTGTTAGACAGCTGTCTGTTAGACAGCTGTCTGTTAGACAGCTGTGTGTTAGACAGCTGTGTGTTAGACAGCTGTCTGTTAGACAGCTGTCTGTTAGACAGCTGTGTGTTAGACAGCTGTGTGTTCGACAGCTGTGTGTTAGACAGCTGTCTGTTAGACAGCTGTGTTAGACAGCTGTGTTAGACACCTGTGTTAGACACCTGTATGACAGCTGTGTTAGACAGCTGTCTGTCCTGTCTACCATTGTTAGAATAATATATATCTATCGAATCCTTTTCTATATCGACCTTTGTGTACATCGTTTTCCTTCACAATCACCAACACACCATACTTATTATCTTTCCAGCATTGGTGGCAGATAGTTTTAAATTGTTTAAAGTCCATATCGGTGGTTACATGATCGTCGTACACATGTTTTAAATTGGTTTCATCTTGCTTGAATAACACAATAACATTGGTGTTGTCACGTACCAGATGCTTGGGTATTCGTGTATATGTTTGACAGAGATAGAATGAATCAATATTCTTATGTCTGCCCATACTGAAGTATGCTCTTATTTTATCTTGTTTGTCACAAGCTACATCATCAAATATAAACACAGAGTTGTCCTTGGCATCTGCCGGATCTAATATTTCATCGTTTTCTCTATAAGGATAGTAACCAACACCTTTTGTTGCATTCATCACCTCCTTTAACATCTTGTATTTCGGTTGATACAGAGACTTTGAATACACATACACGTTATCAAATTTTAAACCGTTTGCTTCAAACAATAAACTCAGCATGACATTAGTTTTACCACAACCACTCGGACCACATATGATACAGCGAACGGTGTTTGGAAAGAGAGGACCATGCCTCAGTTGTTGTTGAGCTGTGTCCGTAACAACATCGTCTATATTTGTAATGGGTAAGGCAGAAGCGTGTTTGCTGGTACGCATCTTAACTTAAACTAAACTATATTTTTTGGGTGTGTATATATATATATGAATGCAAGTGAGACACCCAGTCAGTATGCATGTTGGTGTCACAGAGTGAGGGTTGTTATTAACAAAGACAGATACAGGTTTTGCTGAAACGTTGCTAGCGTTACAAACACCATGAAAGTTAACAGAAAACTTGATGAGGGGTTTTATGTAATCAACTCGAAGCCAAAGAAGAAGGTCCCCTTTAAAAACATACTAAGTCTGATTGAGGAAGTTATAAAAGATAGAAACCTTATTCCAACAGCGAACGCCGTGTTTGATATAGCTCATACAATCGTTAGAAACATTGGTGGACGTAAGAATGTGCAGAAACCTCGAGTTATTCCAATACCTAAAAGTGGAGGCTTCCTTCCGTTGTTGCCTCTTATATTTGGTGGGCTGTCAGCACTAGGAGCTCTGGGTGGCGGTGCTGCAGGTATTGCCAAAGCCGTGAACGATGCCAAGTCTGCGAAACAGAAACTAGAGGAGGAAGAACGACACAACAAAACAATGGAAGCCATCGCGATGGGTAGGAGAGGGAGTGGCTTGAAATTTAAGCCAAAATGCAAGAGACTGGGCAAAGGCATGTATCTCAAGAAACAGCGCTACGGTTATGGGTTGTATCTGCAAAAACCAATGCAATAAAAGACTGAAACAGTAGCCTGTGTGTATCAGTCATGGCGCACACCTTTGTGTTGAAAGACCGCAGCTCCCATCTGTCGTCAGACTACCATCCACCAATTGTTTTGGATGGTAATTATGCTGTTGCCTTGATAGGCTTTCACACCTACAACAACATACCCAACATCTATGAAGGTAAAAACAAATTTCATGTAAAAGAAGGAACCGGTTGGCGAACCATCACGATACCCACCGGTGCTTATGAAATAACACACTTGGAAGAGTTACTTCAAAATGAACTTGTTGGTGCTACAGCAACACACGAACAAAAGCAACAGGCTCTGATTCTGAGACCTAATCCGAACACCATCAAATGCAGACTAAAGTGTTATACAAATGTCAGTTTTGAATTTGATGGTTCGATTGGGCGAATGTTGGGCTTTTCAAAACAAGTTCTTCAGCCGGACACCTTTTATGAATCTGATTTACCTGTTGATATAGTGGATGTTAGACAGATTCGCATCGAAACCAATATCGTGTCTGGTTCCTATTATAACGGACAACCCTCACATACGCTGTATGAGTTTGCTCCGATGGTTGATCCTGGCTACGCAATCGACATAGAACCTAAAAATTTAATTTACTTGCCGGTGAACAAGCAAGAGATTTCCAATATAAGCATCGACATCGTCGACCAAGATTCAGTTCCTGTCAACTTTCAAGGTGAAGAGGTGTCTGTTCGCTTGAAACTTATAAAAGTTGCTTAGTATGTTGGTCTTCAAGGATATAAAAGCAAGTGCATCTACCACATCAAATTCAGTTGAGTCAGACACGTCAAAGGGTACGCTTCGTCCCGATAATATTGAGTTCCTGCAAAGCCTGGGTTATCATGTCGTCAAAACTAGAAATATTCAAAGAACCCGTGTTTGATGATGGCATCGATCGAGAAGAGCTGCGCTCTTACTATTCACCAACTAAATCGTTTGGTAACAGCGATGAAATTGAAATAGCCATTAACCAACAAGATGCGTTCGTATGTCTGGCCGAGTCAGCTCTAATAATCGAAGGTGCTCTGGAACCTGTAGCAATCCAAAATGCCACTGGTGCTTGTTATCTGTCAAATAATGGAGGAGCAGCTCTGTTTGAATCAATGACCTATGAGTTAAATAACAAAGAAGTGGAACGAGTGCGAGACCCATACACCACAACCATCATCAAAAGTCTGCTATCGTTCAGTAAGAATGAAGCCCAATCTCTTAGCAACGCCGGTCTGAATGTGTCGTCGGAGCACATCACCTTAAATGATAACAAGTTTCACATGCTCATACCTGTCTGGTTCCTCTTCAGTTTCTTTCATCATTTCAAAGGAGTTCTCTGTGGCAAACATACTTTCCGCTTTACAAGAAGTCGAAACGATTCCAATGGCTATTACAGCACAGGTACGGCACGAGCAAAAATTACCGTAACCAATATGTTTTTAAAGGTAAAACATGTCTTTCCCAATGATAAAATGAAATTGGAACTGATGGATAAAATAGCCAAAGACACCTCTATATTTCTCGCCTACCGCAAATGGGACATATACGAGTTACCAGCACTCAGAGATATCAACAGAGATGTGTGGGCTGTTAAAACTGCAACCAACTTGGAAAGACCTCGATATGTGATTATAGCATTTCAAACAGATCGTAAGGATAACGTGAAGAAGAGGTCAGACTATTTCGATAACATTGGTATGATGGACCTTCGAGTGTTTCTAAATTCAGAATGCTACCCTTATGAATCTATGAATATGGATTTTGAGAAATCGAAATATGCAGAAGCCTATAACATGTATACAGATTTTCAAAAAAGCTTCTGTTATAAAAACATGTCGGAGCCTATCTTGAATTATGACGAGTTTAAAGACAGAGCTCTATTTGTGATTGACTGTCAGCACCAGAACGAGTCAATCAAGTCTTCAACGGTGGACATTAAGGTGGAGTTTATGAGTCACGCCAACTTCCCAAAAAATACTCGTGTTTATTGTCTGGTTATTCATGACAGTGTAATGGAATATAAACCTCTAACGGGCATCGTTAGAGCCATTATGTAATAATTGTATGTCATTTATGTATCAATATGTACAACTTAATTAATCCTAATAAATTTTTATTGTATGTAAATCAGTTGTTTTATTTTTATTTTGTTGCATTTTTATTAACCCCTTTCTGTCTGTCAGTCTAAGCAAAGACTTCGAGCTGTCATGACGTGTGTGTTAAACAGCTGTACAAGCTCAAACAAGATTATCTAAGATACTTGTTGGGCAATCAATTGTCTGTCTTTTATTACACAGCTCTGTCAGTCTAAGTAAAGACTTCGAGCTGTCATGACGTGTGTGTGTGTGTGTTAACAATCAACAACAGCGTCTATATGTTTTGTTTGGTTCAAGTGGATGTCATTAAACAACTGTGTTATTTCTATAACGGGGCCCCATTCAAGACCTCAACATACGTTAGTGTGTGTGTTAAGCCGTGAAACAAGTATGACGTCTCTTGCTGTATGTAAGTATACTATTATATTATTTATGTTTACATACAAACAATACTTATCAAACAATCCTCGTATATCAAAGTTTAATTTAGTTGTTTTAAATCGAGTTTTGTTACTTGTGTGTTTTTGATCACTCCCTATATAAATTTAGATTCATTCATTCAAAATACAAACACACTAACATAAACAAACACGCCGGCAATAAAACCAAGTCCCGAGTTTTATTAGGCTATTAAAATAAACTCATTAACATATCTAGATGTAAATACGTTTTTCTTATTGATATAGTTTACTTGAAACGTTTTTGTTATTAAATGATATTAGATAGGTAAATTGGTACGTGTTTTAAATTTCTTTTTACTATAAATAAACAATTGTTTTTAACATTACAGTTCCTATTATTCAATTGGAATGTAATAGAGATACCACCCCTGCCCACACACACAAACTCAGCAGCCTCATAAACTCGTTTTATGTAACAGGTTTCTGTTTTATATATATACCCACTGATAACAAACTTTCATCGTATGTCTGAATAGCATGATCGGTTTAGGGGCGTTTGCATATCTTAGTAAGTTGTATGGTTGGGGGTTCAAATCTAATTTCTGGCGAATGCTTTTCTTTCAAAAATCATATTTCAAATTAAATTCAAAATTTCAAATTACCCGCTCAATATATCTTCCTCATATATGTATGTGTGTGACTAAACCGAATGACTGTGTCCAACAGATGTCTCCCCTCGAGCTAGAGAATATTCTCTACACTCTACAACTTTACAAATAGAATGTTCTCTAGCTTGAGGAGTAAGATCTCTGGACACAACAGACAGAAATTTTCAAACAAATTCAAATTTCCCGCCAAAAACGAAATACCCTAACAAACTTCAATACACCTTAACAACAACAACACAATAAACAAACCAAACAGCTGTGTTTACGAACACCTAACCTTAATAAACAAAATACATAACCTTAATAAACAAACAGATGCATGGTAATCAACACACACACATGACATAACCTTAATAAACAAATACAAACATAACCTTAATAAACAAACAGATGACACGTGAGCGAACATAACCTTAATAAACAAATACATAACCTTAATAAACAATCAGACAAACACACATGGAGAGCTAACCTGACTTGTAGATATCTATGGACACACAGGTCAGACATCTTGGAATGCTTGTGACGTCATCTCAGGTTAGTTCCATAGAGAGAGAACCCCGGAGTTGCAGATGTCTCTTACAGGTCAGCCATCTTGGAATGCTTGTGACGTCATCTCAGGTTAGTTCCATAGAGAGAACCCGGCTTGCAACTGTCTATGACAGGTCAGCCATCTTGGAATGCTTGTGACGTCATCTGACAGGTCAGGTGACATTTGACGTTGACACATGTCAGGTCAGGTGACAGCTGACGTTGACAGCTGTCAGGTCAGTGACATTTGACACCTGTCAAATCTGACAGGTCAGCTGTCAACTGTCACAGGTCTGCGCAGGTCAGCGCATGCGCATGACGTCACGCGCATGCGCAGTAAAAAGTGGAGGGGATGGTCCCAGGTGTCGCCCTATCTACTTACGGCGGATGGTAAGGGTGTCTTGGGTCGATCACGTAAGAAATGAAGACCTTCTCCGAAGAGCCGGCTTAGCAGAACGAGAACTTTTCTAAAATATCAAGAAAAGAAAATTAGGTTATCTAGGATAGGAAAACGCTATCACTTTCAACGCCTCATTTCTCAGGGTAAAATTAAGGGAGGAAGAAAGGGAATACAGAAAAAAATATTGCGGTTAAAAAATATCCGTCAATGGACGGGTATAAAAGACTTCCAAGCGTTAGAGAATGGAGCAATTAGTAGATTTATCTAATGGGAAACGATGAATACCTACCCAGGAATCTGAACGTTACTTTAAGAGGAATAAGCGTGGATATTTATATATACAAGGTTGTGCATAAGTAACGTAACAAGGGCATAACACTTAAACTGAAAATGTCATCGGACTCAAAATATGTAGTGTTGCACAACAGATCATTTGCAACGATTTGGTGGTATTATCCACATTTTTAGAGCACCCTTTTTTGGAGGGTGAAACCGTTTAATTTCTTCAATAGCATTATGGGTTATACGACACATTTTTGGTTCAGTGCACTTTTTGGTGGTATTAATTAGTTATTAATTACATTTGGCAGTAATGAAAACAACTGACTCTTCATGAAAACAAATAAGGTAAAATAAAGACTATTCAAATAATTTTATCTCTGCCCAAAAAATTCTAAAATGCATGGCTTTATCAGACATGGTAACAGGTTAACATTATGAAAAGCAAATTACTACCAAGATTCAGAACACTAAATTTTAAGAGAAAAAAAGTTTTAAGAATAAAAAAAAAATGGGTGGCACTAGTGATCAGAGAAACGCACAAGCCTAATATATTTCATGTGGATAAAAATAATCTATTACATATTGCAGCGAACATTAGGTTGTCTTGACGCAAATAGGTCAACAAAAATAACTTCAAAATTGTATAGTTCTTCTTAAAACGCCCAAGTCGCAATATAAAAAGGTCAAAATTAGCAATTTTTAAACAAAGAACCTCAAACAAGTATAGGTTATGTAGAACAAATATCGTAAGAAGTGTGTGTGTGTGTGTGTTTGGTTTGTTTAACGTCAGACTATTTCCGCGACTATGGCCAATCATCGACGCCAGGAAGCAGTTTCACTTCACTATCCTGGAAATTTTGCCGAACCCGTGCCTTTCTGTAAGGAGGGTGGGGATCTTTAACGTGCCCAACATCGCATGGACACGGGACCGACGGCTTTACGCCCCCTCCAAAGGGCGGGACGTGCAGACATTCAACTTGCTCAAATACAATGCCAGAACCTCGATTGATGTAAATGTTACAGTTTGTACTGAAAAGGTGAAAGGAGTACCCTGGGATCAAACCCAGTACCCTTCGGTTCAGAGGCACACGTTCCTACCCCTGAACCACCAAAGTTCTATCGTAAGAAGTGTGTTTTATAAAGTCTTAAGTTTGAGATCCAACTGTCATTGCCCTTTTTTTTAATAAAATATTTCTCTGGTGGTTTGGAAGTAATTTCAGTTATAGATTTGTGGTTTAATAGTCTATAATTTGTAGCGCCTTTCTTGGTAAAGTTAAATATATCCGCTGTTATACAAGATACTTGGAAAAATTATAAACGTTAATTATACTATATCTTTAGCTGCATCTTATAAAATTATTTTGAGAATGAAAGACTGACCCATAAGTCGTTGGTGATACAAGGTTTCGTTTTTTCTTTTTTGTTGAACACCCCCATATATTATTTAATTTTTTTTAAATTACTTTGGTACAAAAAAAGGTAAGAAATTATAAATTTGATAGGATCATATATGTTTACATTTTCATAATATATAAAATTCTGGACGCATCAAGTGCGTTATGGTAGTGCATTTTCATAAAAATGCTTTTAATAACAAATACGTGTGTTCTCTTTTCAGAAATCAGGCATCAAATTGGTTACCAGTATAACCCATATAGTAAAAACAATGTGCCATGTTTCATCGAACAACTATTTTGCTTGAAAATGTACAAAAATTTCCGAAAGTAAACTTCAAGTGTTCCCGAAAATACTCGTTTCTTGGTCAACCTTATACGTTAATAGCAAATTGAGCTATTAAAATTTGAAGCATTTAATCAAAATTCGCTACCATAACGCACTTGCTGCGTCTAGAATTTCTTTACTTACAAACATGCATTATATTTCAATGGAAAATGCAAAAATGCAATAACATAAGGCGTGTTGGACTAAAAAAAAATGTATCACCAGCGACGTATGGGCCACCACATGTGAATGTCTAAATATTTTTTAAGATGTAGCTCAAGACACCCTATAATTAATGTATACAATTTTTTTCCTATCTTGTATAATAACGGATATATTGAGCTTTATTGATTTTTGACGAAAATTCGAAAACAATTATATACCATTAAACAATAAACTCTATAGCTAAGATTACTGCCAAAGCATCAGAGAAAGGGTCTATTTGAAATGAATTTTCCGGGAACATTTTAGTAAAATGAAGGACCATGACGGTTGAAAGTAAGACTTCAGGGTTTGCAAAACATTATTCTTGAGACATGTTCTTCCCATAGCCCGTATTAGTTTCAAGTTCGTTGCCTAAATGTTACCAATTTTGACGTTTATAATCGCGACTTTGACGTTTTGAGGAAAACCACAATTTATTCTTCTTTAAATGGCTCTAACTTTTTTATCTTTCAACTTACAAAGCTAAGTTTTGGGAAGTAATTTACGTATAATGAGGTAAACCCGCGTACCAAATTTAGTTGCCCTTAGTTTGTTATTTCCGGAGATATATTTTTTTGGAAAGAAAATCCAAAATTTTCCGGGAAAACTTGGCCCTATTTTCCTCGCTAACGAACTTATCCACGCCACTTGCAAAAGGAAGGCACCTACCAAATTTTATCAAAAAAGGGTCCTTTATGTTTTGAGTTATCGGTTGGATATATATATATATATATATATATATATATATATATATATATATATATATATATATATATATATATATATATATATATATATATATATATATATATATATATATATATATATATATATATATATAAACACGGATCTCGTCATTAGTGAATTTTTTTAAGAAAATTCACTAAAAGTACTTGTTAAACTGTTTTCTCAAATGTCAAATGAAACCCCGAAGTGACAGACTTAACTAACCCTATGTGTGATAGCTTGTGCCCTGAAAATATGATTATTTTTCGCTTATGTTTTTCTTTACTTCCGCTGGTTCAAATTTCCGTGAAAAGTTTAAAAAAGTTTTTCCACTTTATTTTTTCAGTTTTAATTTAAGGTTTGGTATATAATCTGACTTTTGTAATTTTTTCGTGTAAAAATATTAGGTCGATTTTTGTGAAGTGTTGGTAATAAATACTACATATTTAATAAGTTAGTGTAAAAAAGATTACATTTTCGTGAAAAATTATTGTTTAGCAAAGTTTCGTAAAAAATGTAATTTTTATGTAACATTTTAACAAAAGTCAATTTGTGTAAAGAAAATGTAAAGTTTTTGTCGAATTTTTTTTGTAAATTGTCAAAAAGCTTTTGTGAATAATTATATCTTGGCAGGTGGGTAAATATCTTGAAGAGGTTCGTTAGCCAGAAAAATAAGTTTTTTGAGAAAATTCTAGGTTTATTTTCGAAAAATTGTACTTTTTTAAAGAATGAAGTTGTTTTGATGAACATTGTTTCTACTATATAGGTTATACAAAATTTGATGTCTTTCATTTAAGAATACATATTTGCCATTAAAAACATTTTCATGAAATTCATTACCATAACGCACTTGCTGTGTGCAGACTTTTTAGTGAATTTTCTTTAAAAGAATCACCAATTAGGAGATCCCGACATTTGAATTTTTAAAAAATCTCTTCAAATGACGGCGAACTAGGTCCCCTGGAACCCATGTCGAGGGTCAGTTTAAATTTATATATAGATATATATATATATATATATATATATATATATATATATATATATATATATATATATATATATATATATATATATATATATATATATATATATATGTATGTATCACACCGTTAACTCAAACAATACTGATCCGATTTTGATCAAATTTGGCACATACCTTCCTTTTGCAAGTGGCTTGGATAAGTTCGTTAGTCAGGAAAATCGGCCCAGGTTTTCCCGGAAAAAATTATATCTCCGGAAATAACAAATTAAGGGCAACCAAATTAAGTAAGCTGATTTCCCTCATAAAGTGTATCCTGTGTACCAAAATTTAGATCTCTTAAAAGACTAAAAAAGTTAGAGGTAAATTAATTTTTAATTGACTAAATCTGATTCAAGAAAGTTTAAACGTCAAAATTGAGTACGAATGGGAGTGAAAAATACTACAAGAGATGACTAACTAGCTCCTAGGTATTGATTTCCTTGATTTTGTTATAATATGAGCACAAAATCTATTCTAAATCAAAATGGTTTTGTCTAAATTTTAAAACATTGAACCAATGTATTACGGGATATAGCTGCTAGTAGACACATGTAGCGGATAGCTCAGTGGCTCAGTCCCTGTCATCCGATAACTGAATTCAATTGACTCCTGCATGACGAGTTCGAATCCTATTTAGTGACTCTACTTTTTTCAATTTTTTTTAGTCTCATTTCACTTTACCGTTATCTAATCAGATTGTTGTTATTCGGATGAATTTTTTAGCGACTTTTTGTATAAAAAATAATTAGACAAAGAGGAGATAAAAGTTTTAAGACTTAATTCAATTTGAATAGCATATCTGGTTGCTTATTCTTGCCCTTACTTAGTGAAACCGCTCCAAATTTAATACAGTCGTAGACTTTCCCCGTGGCTTCACAAGTGCTTGTTTTAGTGAATTTTCACTAATGAGGAGATCCCAACTTTGAATTTAGACAAAATTTCTTTAAATGAGCGCGAACTAGGCCCCCTAGAACCCGTACCCAGGGTCACTTTCAATTATATATATATATATATATATATATATATATATATATATATATATATATATATATATATATATATATATATATATATATAAGGTGAACAATTTACCAAAATTTAGGTCTGTAAGTTTAAAGACAAAAAGGTTAGAGGCTTTTAAAAAAAATTGGGGTTTTCCTCAAAACGTAAAAAGTCGCGATTTGAAACGTCAAAATTGGAAACATTTAGGCAAAGAACCTGAAAGAAATACGGATTATGTAAAGAGTGTTCTATAAACCCTTAAGTTTCAGCTTAGGCCATCATTGCCCTTCATTTTAATAAAATATTTCCAGAAAATTCATTTCAAATAGGCACTTTCTCTGATGCTTTGGAAGTAGTTTTAGTCCAATTTTTGGTTTAGGGGTCTACAATTTTTAGCTAATTTTCATAGAAAAAATTCGTTCATGAGGAAACCGCGGCTTTTGAATTCTAAAAATATTTCTTGAAATTAGCCCTAACTAGGCCCCCTAGAATCCATATCCGGGTTTACTTTCTGTTTACATATATACAGTGTGACGCATTTCTACGGCAAAGCTCAATATAATTGTTATTATGCAAGATACGAGAAAAAATTGTATACGTTACCTATACAATTCAACCCCACCAAATCTCAGTCTTGCTTTCTTTCTCATAAGAGATACACCAGCCCTAGACCCATCACAATGAACAACCAAGTTATTCAAAGTAATGAGTCCTTTTCTCTTGTTGGCATTTCTGTGGATCGAAATCTTAACTGGCAGCAACATGTCACATCAATTGCAGAAGCGGCTGCTAAGAAATTAGGTTTCCTCTTCCGGGCTCGCAAATACTTTTCACCAGCTAATCTATATACCTTATATACTTCACAAATAAGGCCAAACCTCGAATACTGCTCCCACATCTGGGGTGCAGCTGCCGCTTCTACACTCGCTATCCTGGACTCCATTCAAAAGAGAGCTATACGTCTCATCGGTGACCCTACCCTCACCCAAAGGCTGCCATCCCTTGCCCACCGACGTGCCGTTGGTGACCTCTCTCTCTTTTATAGATATCTGCACGGGCACTGCTCAGAGGAGCTTTCCTCCATAGTTCCCCCACCTGCTGCCCCCAACAGATCTACCAGGGGAACAGAGCGAATGCACCCTTTTACTGTCCAGGTCACCAGACATAGAACATCTTGTTATGCCCGCTCTTTTGTCCCGAGGACTTCCAAGTTGTGGAATTCCTTGCCGGCACATGTTTTTCCTTCTCCTCCGAACCTCCAAACCTTTAAGTCCAGAATTAACAAGTTGCCTCTTTCCTCCTTGTCAACACCCACGGTACGATAGTATTTAGGCTGTAAGCCCTCGTGGTGTGTTGTTAAAAATAAAAAAAAATATAGGGTGTTTTGAGCTGCCTCTTATAAAATTATTCTGACAACCACAGGATGACGCATTAGTCGTTGGTGATACCTACATTTTTTTTGAACATTCCTTATTGCACTTTTGCATTTTTCATCAAAATATGAAGCACGTTTGTAAAAAGAACCGGCACGCAGTAAGTGCGTTTTAGTAGCGAATTTTCATTAAACGCTTCCAGCTTAAATAACGCAATTTGCTATCAACTTAAAGTTCGTCAGCTAGGAAACGAGTTTTCTCGGAAATGTTTTAAGTTTATTTTCAGAAATTTTTTTTACATTTTCAGACAAGTTATGTTGGTAAAATATGGTACATTGTTCCTACTATAGAGGTTATACCGGTGACCAAATTGATTCCTGATTACACTAAAGAGACATATTTTCTATTAAAAACATTTAAAGAAAATTCACTTCCATAACGCACTTGTTGCGTCCAGACTTTTTTCAACTATATCTCTTTTGGTCAATGCTGTCATAAGGTTGATATTTCTCTGAATATATCCAACAAATTTTGTGCCCCTGCTCTAAATTTCTTTCAGCAAGCATACTGCTTCTCTTACACCTTCTGGCCTACTTTTACTGGTATTTCTATTGGTGTCTTTTGTCTTTGTAATTGTGCCTTTTGCCCTGATCACTAAAAGCCTAGCTTTTCGCTTTATACATCACAATACTTCGTACGTATGATTTGATGAACCTCTTCCTAGAAGAGTACTTTGTTTATTTAACACTGACCTTATCATTCGCATCATTTTGTCAGTTCTTTACTACATTAGGTGAACATTGGAACCTATGATAAGCACTGATAACCACACTTGGAAACCCAAATCACCACAATACATTTAAAAAACCTGACGATCGTTTCACTAACAAAGGTAGCGTCAACAGATGATTAATAAATATCTTATATCCACAACTCCATTTATATTGTTCTGCAGGTAGTCTGTCTCCCGCGACACCAAAAATAACATATTTTGTTTGGCGGAAATATCTTTATTATTTTATTATCTATCGGAGGTGCTGCCTGCCGGTATTTATTTTATAAAGTAATCTATCAGGAGACGACTTACAGGCGTCGGAGCGAGATTCGTACATTTTTTATTATTACTATATTTAGCAATATATATATATATATATATATATATATATATATATATATATATATATATATATATATATATATATATATATATATATATATATATATATATATATACTTTCGAAGGCGTTTAGCTGTCCTGGTTGTCTAATATTTTTTTAATAATTGTAGATTCTCCTCATTAACGTCGTGATTATTATGCCAAATATGTCAGGCGGCGAAAGATCCATCGATAATACCGTATCTTAATTGTGCTAGATGTTCTTTGAATCTAATTTCAATAGATCTTTTTGTTGGTCCGGTGGATTTAAGATCACAATCTTTAACCTAAAAGACAAGGACAGTACGGCTAAAATGTCGGGAATTCATGAAACAAGTTGTAAAGATTGTGATCTTAAATGCGTCGGACAAGCACCAATATCTATTGGAATTAGATTCAAAGAACCTTTAGCACAATTAAGATACAATACTATAGATAGATCTTCTGTCGCCCGACCTATTTGGGATAATTATCACCAGGTTAATGAGTAGAATCTAAAATAAATACAAAATAATAAACAATCAGGACCTCTAAACGCCTTCGAAAGTGTATATATATATATATATATATATATATATATATATATATATATATATATATATATATATATATATATATATATATATATATATATATATATATATATATATATATATATATATATATATATATATATATATATATATATATATATATATATAATCCTCTGATGACGCTAACTTGGTTGATGAAACCATCGTCAGGATTTTTTTTATATATATTGTGGTCATTTTGATTCAAGTGTGCTTATATTTACTATATTTAGTGTGGTCCATAATAATACCTTCAAGGTACGTAAGCATTTCTGCTTCTTTAAGATTTTGGCGGGTTAGCTTTTTATCAATTTCTGCAGACTTATCCTTACTTAACTTCTTTTCTTTGTTTTTGTACCAATGACTTACTTTGATTCTTTTTAAGACAGTACCCAGTATACTCAGTCTTCTGTAATCATTCTTGTGTTGATCTAACAGCGCTATGTCATCTGTAAATGAAACCGTTGTCCGCTTACACATTTTGATTCCTGCTGTATTTTCTTTCAGTCTATTTACTGTATCTTCTTCACATGTAATAAAAGAATATGGCTTCAATTTCATATCCGTTAGTATCTACTGTAATGTGTTACATGTTTTAGTGAATTTTCTTAGAAAAAATTCACTACTGGGGAGATCTCGACTTTTGAATTTTGATAAAATTTCTTCAAATGAGCGCTAATTAGGTACCCTAGAACACATATCCGGGGTCACTGTCAAATTTTATATGTTTTTATATATATATATATATATATATATATATATATATATATATATATATATATATATATATATATATATATATATATATATATATATATATATATATATATATGTATCACACCGAAAACTCAAAAAATAATGGACTGATTTTGATTTAATTTGGCCTCTCCCTTCCTTTTGTGAGTGGCTTGGACAAGTTCATTAGCCAGGAAAATCGACCCTGGTTATCAGAGAAAATGTTGGGTTTTCTTTCGAAAAAAAATGTTATCTCAAAAAATTGAAAAGCTATGGTAACCAAATTTGCTACGTAAGTTGACGATATTAAAAGGAAATTATATACCTAAATTTATATTTCTATGTTAAATTGAAAAAAAAGATATAAACAAATATTTCGTGCCTTATCATTTCTATGAAAATTCACTACCATAACGCACATGCTGCGTCCAGACTTTTTATTAGTCACACAAGTTATTGTAGCTTATATGAGGTCATTGCTTCTCTTTGTTTATTCACATTTTACTCTGTGACTCGACACACCTAATGTCTTTACATCTTAAAGTCTACTTGGACTTATAATGTCAATTGCCTTCGGAGCTATAGACACCGCTAACATCGCTAATAGTTTTCCCTTTATTTATGAAAATTCCATTCAATAATATGTAAAGAGGGGTAAGAGGAGGGGAAGTTCCATTTAGTTGTCCCGTTTATACCGGGGGATAAAGGCAACAACGTTCCCACCGGGGATCGACAAATGCACCACCGTTTCTATCAGTTAACCGTGTTCATGGTTGAGCTTCAGCTTTTTATAGTAGCTGTTTTATCAGCTTTGAATGGTTAAATCAAACCACAAATAGAGCTTTATTGTAGAAGTTTCATCAGCCCTGAGTGGTTATATCAATCACAAATGGAGCCTCAGTTACAACATACTAGCAGTGTCATTAGCTGTAAATTGTAAATTCCAGAAATTGAGCACTAGCTGCAGTACAACACCAGGAAAAAACAATGTTGAATAAAAGTTGCTTAATTTGAGTAATTTCCCCCATTTTTAGCGAATTTTTTTTAAAAAATTCGCTTATGGGGAGATCTATATATATATATATATATATATATATATATATATATATATATATATATATATATATATATATATCCGACCGATAACTCAAAAAATAATGGACCGATCTTGACAAAATTTCCAGAGTACCTTCCTTTTGCAAGTGGCTTGGATAAGTTCGTTAGCCAGGAAAATGAGACCAGGTTTTCCCGGAAAATTTTGTGTTTTCTTTATTAAAAAATTCATATCTCCGGAAATAACCAAGTAAGGGCAACCAAATCTGGTAAGCGTGTTTGTGTTATAAAGAGTGAACTCTCTACCAAAATTTGGGTCCCTAGCTTTAAAGACAAAGAAGTTATGGGCAGTTAAAGCAACAAATTTTAGAGTTTTGCTCAAAACGTCAAACTCGCAATGTTAAACGTCAAAATTGGCAATGTTTAGGCAAAGAATGTAAAACAAATACCGTTTGTGAAAAGAAAATGTTTGAAGAAGAGTGTTCTGCCAACCCTTAAGTTTCAGATTCAACCGTCATTGCCCTTCATTTTACTAAAATATTTACAGAATATCCATTTCAAATATACCCTTTCTCTGATACTTCGGCTGTCAGTTTAGTTAAGTTTGGTGGCTTTTTGGATATTTATTTGTAGGTTTAGTGAAGTTTATGGTTTAACGGTCTATAATTTTTTTTAGCTAATTATCGAGGAAAAAATTTGTTAATGCATTTTTGCACTTTTTATCGAAATATGATGCGTTTATAAGAAAAAAATCTGGACGCAGTAAGTGCGTTTTGGTAGCGAATTTTCGGTAAATTTGCAGTTTAGCTCCCGAACGCTTTTCAAAACACTGTTTTCAGAAACCTGCCTAGACACCCCCCCCCTGGATCCACAAACCCCAAGAAACACTTCTTGTTCATACTCCCCAAGGAAGTTACGGGACCAGGAGTGAGTAGTGGTGTATAATTTTTTTTAGCTAATTTTTGTAGAACAAATTCGTTAATGCATTTTTGCATTTTTTATCGAAATATGATGCGTTTGTAAGAAAAAAATCTGGACGCAGTAAGTGCGTTTTGGTAGCGAAATTTTCGGTAAATTTGCAGTTTAGCTCCCGAACGCTTTTCGAAACACTGTTTTCAGAAATCCGCCTGCCACCCCCCCCCCCCCCTGGTCCACAAACCCTAAGAAAAATTTCTTGTTCACACTCGCCAAGGAAGTTACGGGACCAGGAGTGAGTAGGGGTACATAATTTTTTTAGCTAATTTTTGTAGAACAAATTCGTTAATGCATTTTTCCATTTTTTGTCGGAATATGATGCGTTTGTAAAAAAAAAATCTGGACGCAGTAAGTGCGTTTTGGTAGCGAATTTTCGATAAATTTGCAGTTTAGCTCCCGAACGCTTTTCAAAAAAATATTTTCAGAAACCTGCCTAAGCCTCCACCCCCCTGGATCCACAAACCCCAAGAAAAATTTCTTGTTGACACTCCCCAAGGAAGTTACGGGACCAGGAGTGAGTAGGGGTGTATAATTTTTTTTAAACTAATTTTCGTACAACAAATTCGTTAATGCATTTTTGCATTTTTTATCGAAATATGATGCGTTTGTAAGAAAAAAATCTGGACGCAGTAAGTGCGTTTTGGTAGCAAATTTTCGGTAAATTTGCAGTTTAGCTCCCGAACGTTTTTCAAAAAACTGTTTTCAGAAACCTGCTGGGGGGGGGTCCTAGTAATGTTTCTGAAAACAATTTGTTGAAAAGCGTTCGGGTGTTAATCTGCAAATTTACCGAATTTTCATTAAATCCTTCAAATTTCAATAACTCAATTTGCTATTAACGTAAGCTTTGTTGGATGAAAACCAACATTTAAGTTTATTTTCGGAAAATTTTTGTATATTTTTAAACCATAAGTAATTTTAATAAAATATAGTACATTGTTTCCACCACATGGGCTATACAGGTTATCAGATTGATGCCTGCTCGCATTTGCTATTAAAAACATTTTTATGGAAAATCACTTCCATAACACATTTTCTGCATCTACACTTGTGAAAAATGTTTATATATTTTCAAACAATACATTTATTTCGATGAAATATGGTGCATTGTTTCTACTATATAGGCAACCAAGTTTGATGCCTGCTTTCATCAAAGAAAGACATTTGCTATTAAAAATATTTTAGAGAAAATTCGCTACCATAACGCACTTGCTGCGTCCCGAGATTTTTAATTTATGGGAATTATATTCAAATCTTGAAGCTCGCCATTAACCAACATTATCTTTTAAGTTTGTGAATTAATTAATATTGTAAACTTCTAATTGACAAATTTAATAATAAACATTATAAACTGAACGTTTTTTCAGTGAATTTTCTTTAAAAAATTCACTAATGAGGAGATCTCGCCTTTTGATGTTTGAGAAAATTTCGTCAAATGCGCGCGAACTAGCCCCCCTAGGATACATATTCGGGGTCAGTTTTAATTCTTATATGTTTAGAATATATATATATATATATATATATATATATATATATATATATATATATATATATATATATATATATATATATATATATATATATATATATATATATAGCTATGATAAGAAGCCTAATGCAGGTTTTGATATTGAGTTTAATAATTAGTAGTGGTATATTGAAAATAGTAAAATTAAAAATAATGTATTTTGGTAGTCAGAATGAGAAAATTAATTATATTAAATTAGATTCAATGCAAAAAAAGGCAATTAAAAAGTAAAACTGACTAACAATTAATTATAAGAAAGTTCAAAATGTTAGGTTAGTTTAGTGTAAACAGTAACAGTTAAAAAATTGAACTTAGTGATCGTACTCACCTATTTAAATAGCAGTGACTTATTAAATCATGAATTTTTAAGCTAGTGGTTGTTTTGAATAATTTGTGAATGAACAGCAACCATTGGACTATATAAAAAACAATTTGCGAGTTTGAGAAGAACACAAATGTAATTGGTTGAGAATTAATTTGTCACATTCGGCATCTTCTATTAGCAATGGGAACTGTTTTTAAGACCGAAGCGAACATCAAGCTTTACAATCATTACTAGTGTATAATCAGAATTATATTGAAAAACTGAAAGTACAATCTATTATAAGTGAAAAACAACAGTGTATAACCATCGTTCTTGTGCACATGCTTTTGTAACGAAGAATAAGCTCCGACAGTCAATAGTGATTGAAAACTGTATGTAGCTGAAGTGACGCTGCTGGCCGCCAAGCTATTTATCAACAAAGATGCAATTTAAACTTAATTTTCGTAACTACTGATCGAAACAACTTAAAAGCAATAACACATTGTCAGTAATAAAGAATGAAATGTCATGGAAATGAGAAAAATTAATCCCACATTTCGTCCCAGTTCGCGGAGTTGTAGTGCCAAACGATACATGGGTGTGATGACTGTGTGACCTCGGGTTGCATTGCGCAGGAAGCAGTGACCATGCCGTGGTCTGAGCGTCCAAGGGGGGCGGTAACTGATATCTTGTAGTACTCAGGGTTTGTAGTAAGAAGGAGATCCAAGGGATTTGAGCTATGTGTTTGGATGCGAGGAAAGTAAGTAGGTTGCCGAACTATATTGGCTAAAGAGTTGCTGACTGCAAAGGCCTCCGCTACTCTCCCTTGTGGATCGGTTTTTGAAGATCCTAGCCATTCCTTATTATGGACATTGAAGTCACCAAGAGGAAGGATATTCAGAAATCGGATGGTCGGTTTTTTTCAGAATGGCAGTCGAAGGGCTGGACAAAGTTGTTGTCAGAAGGTGACCGGTAAATGCAACAGATGAATTTAGTTGCAGCCCTAAGAGGGATGTTCATCCAAAGTATATCTTTTCTTCCAGCTTCTAAATTGGGGAGTATGGTGCAGGGTAAATCGCTACGGAAGTATGCGCACACACAGACACACATAATATTATATAATATTTAGCAAGAATGATAGATATATCAGATAATATAACTATTCAGTTTGTTAGAGATAATGCCAGTATGCCAAATGTTTGTGTATAATTTCGTCATATCGGCAAAAAGTTTTACAAATGTTTTATTGAACATAGACCAAATACGATTGGGTGAAGAAGAATATTAAGATATTTCTGTGAATGTGCAAATTCAATTAGGACTATCGGTTGTTGTTCACACATTGCTCCAATACTTTTCGATTTAGCACAAGGACGATACTTGTCTAAAATCGCTAGACGAACTGCAATACTCAACACATTATTTAATAAGGAAAATATGTATTACACGCTTTATTAACTAAGATAGTGACGAACACTAAAA
The DNA here is from genome assembly GCA_964006375.1 of Tillus elongatus. Taxonomy (NCBI): domain Eukaryota; kingdom Metazoa; phylum Arthropoda; class Insecta; order Coleoptera; family Cleridae; genus Tillus; species Tillus elongatus. The sequence goes on along the minus strand of OZ023262.1, from coordinate 207,454,727 downwards.
AGTGGTTTTATTATGTGAGAAATAAATATTGATTCTGATTAAATCAATATATTGATCAATAATAGTTTTATTGATAGAGCCTCGGTGGTTCAGTGGTAAGAGCGTGTGCCTCTGAACCGAAGGGTACTGGGTTCGATCCCAGGGTTCTCCTCTCACTTTTTCAGTAAAAACTGTAACATTAACATCAACCGATGTCCAGGCATTGTATTTAAGCAAGTTGAATGTCTGCACGTTTCGCCCTTCGGAGGGCATGTAAAGCCGTTGGTCTTGTGTCCATGCGATGTTGGACACGTTAAAGATCCTCACCCTCCTTACAGAAAGGCGGGGCTTCGGCAAAATTTCCAGGATGGTGAGGTGAAACTGCTCCCTGGCGTCGGTGATTAGCCATAGTCGCAGAAATAGGCCGACGTTAAAGAAACAGAACACACACAAACACACACAATTTTATTGATGCCTTAAAAAGCAAAAGGATATTTTAAGTAAACTTACTACCATCTAAATATGGTTTATAATTAATTTTTGATATTTTAATATTCTAATTAAAAAAAAAATTCAACATTATCGTTTTCAATATGTTAATTTATTTGCACTTATAAGGCAATCAAATAAGCTTTGTTCATGTTGTTTCAAAGGATGAAAATTTAAATAAAACGATTTTCGTATCAAAAAATCTGTTTTTATTTTCTTTCATTGTGGGGTACCTTTTTGATTAATTTAAGGATTTAAGAGATTACTCTAATTAAAAAATACCTAAAAAAAATAGTTTCAAAATTGTTTTAGAAAACATTATCATAAAAAAAATTATAATCTAGAAAAAATAGCCGGTTTCTAATAATTGTTATGAATATTTTGAGCTGTTATTTTTCCCAACTATAGCCTTTCATATCTTTATACTGTGTTCAAATTTTATTTACAGCGGTTAAGCCGTTTTTGAGAAAAAAACATTCTTTTTTTGTTTATTCAAAAACCAAAACAGATATAGGTCTTAAACTTACAGAATCAACGTATCCTATTAATACCAATATAACCTCAAAAGACGCTCCAGATACATCTTTGGGGCCGATTTACTATGCTTATCGTTCTATGGCCCTTATTAATAGAATAAATCATAACCGTAGTTGTTGCAGTGGGCCCAGTTGATGAAGTTTGGTTCCTAAAAGATGGACGTTCGCTTCAGTTGTATTTAAATTAAGTTTTCGCAAAAAAAGCGGACTGGGTGTGGTGGTATTCAATAGTGACATGCTCGCTCACCTGATTTAACGGAATGTGTGTCCTTTTATTCTCCACATCAATGACCTCCTCTCTAGCACATCCAACCCAGTTCACAGATACGCGGACGACAGCACCCTCCACTCAAATATACAATATTCTAAGCCTGTCTCTTCCGCCCAATTATATGAGAATCGCAGACTCATGAAGGGTTCTGTCTCTGTGGATCTCCAAAAAATATTAGATTGGGGAAGTAGAAATCTTGTACAATTCAACCCCACCAAATCTCAGTCTTGCTTTCTATCATATAAGGGATACATCAGCCCTAGACCCATCACAATGAACAGCCATGTTATTCAAAGTAATGAGTCCTTTTCACTTGTTGGTATTTCTGTGGATCGAAATCTCAATTAGCACCAACATCTCACATCAATTGCCGAATCGGCTGCTAAGAAATTAGGTTTCTTCTTCCTGACTCGCAAATACTTTTCACCAGCTAATCTCTATACCTTATATACTTCACAAATAATGCCAAACCTCAAATACTGCTCCCACATCTGGGGTGCCGCTGCCGCTTCTACACTCGCTATCCTGGACTTCATTCAGAAGACAGCTATACGTCTCATCGGTGACCCTGCACTCACCCAAAGGCTGCTATCCGTTGCCCACCGACGTGCCGTTGGTGACCTCTCTCTTTTATAGATATCTGCACTGGCACTGCTCAGAGGAGCTTTCTTCCATAGTTCCTTCACCTGCTGCCCCCAACAGATATACCAGGGGAACAGTGCGAATGCACCCTTTTATTGTCCAGGTCACCAGACAAAGAACATCTTGTTATGCCCGCTCTTTTGTCCCGATGACTTCCAAGCTGTGGAATTCCTTGCCGTCACGTGTTTTTGCTTCTCCTCCGAACCTCCAAACCTTCAGGTCCAGAATTGACAAGTTGCCTCTTTCCTCCTTATCTACACCCGCGGTACGATAGCCTGTAAGCCTGTAAGCCCTCGTGGTGTGTTGTTAAAATATAAAACTAAATTAGGTGTAATAAATGACTTTGAAACGCGAGTTCAATTGTGTATTGATACTAATGGACAACATTTTGAACATTTAATTAGTGACTAATTTTTATTGCTGTTTTATTTGAGTCAGTCAGTTCCTTGTAGAACTAAAATAATTTGTTACTCTATTTTTTTTTTAGTGGAAGCTGACTGAATGTTTTAAGCGCCGTATCAAGAAAAAGACGTTGTTTCCGAATATACAAAAAATGCATATCTGACCATTACGTTTAAAACACTTTTGTTGCTTTATAGCAACAAATTTGTTTACACTAGAAAACATTAATTGAATATTGCAGTCTGTAGAAAAATATGTCAAAAAACTTGTGTTAAAATAATTTTGAGATTTGGAATTAGAATCGGCTATAAGAAAAACCAATGAATATTTTTTCAAAGTTGTGAGTTTATTAGGAAGATTAAACCTTTCCATTTAGGAATGGAAGACAACATCATTTAAATGACTGCTACGGCTAGCCTTACAATACCCCGATCAGTCCAATTTTTCAGTACATTTCGATTTCATGTTTCAAGTCGTCAATCGTCTCTGGATGGTTAGCGTAACACTTGTCCTGAACGGCTCCTTACAAAAAAAAGTCCAACGGAGTCAGATCGCAGCTTTAAGGTGGCCAATTGACACCATCATTTCGGCTGATTATGCGATTTTCGAAAACAGTGCGCAAAATATCGATTGTTACGTTGGCCGTGTGGCACGTTGCGCCGCCCTGTTGAAACCAAATATCGTATATGTCTTACTCCTCAATTTTGGGAAACAAAAATCTCTTAGCATGGCGCGGGAGCGACCGCCATTCACCGTAACGGCGTTTCCTTGCTCATTTTTGAAAAATGGCCCAATAATGCCGCCAGACCAAAATCCGCACCAGACAGTCAATCGTTGTGGATGCATTGGTTTCTCCACGATGACGTGTGAATTTTCTGAGCCCCAGATACGACAATTTTGCTTATCCTCCGAGGTGGAAATAAGCTTCATCTGAAAATATGATTTTTCGGTAAAAATGCTCATCTTCGATCAAGCGGTCTTCGGCCCATTAAGCAAACCGAAAACGCATCGGATAGTCATGCGGCTTCAGCTCTTGCACTTAGAACGCGTTCATAACGAGATCTTTATACAACATTTTTCTCAAAGAAGTGCGTGAAATGCTCAATTCTTGAGAACGATGATGAGTTGATGGTTGTTCACGAACACTCTGAGAAACAGCAGCGATGTTTTCGGTTGAGCGCACTGGACGAGTACGTACACGGGTTGTTTTATCCAACAGCGATCCAGTTTCACAAAATTGCTCCACAAATTGATCCACAAACTGCATTTTTGGCACATCCTTTTTGTCCAATCTTTGTCGTAAATTTCTTATAGTTTGAGTAGAAAACTCGCCACTTTGGAAATAAGTTTTTAATATTTTCCAACTTTATTCAAACAAAAAGCAACCAATTTAATAAATGTCAAAAATAAAACTAACTTTCTATCACATCGGAAATGTCATCAAACTTCCCACCTCAGAATAAGCTATAGTTCCAACTCCAAACGTTAGATGGCCCACCCTTTACAAAAACCTTTCCATACCGTTTACTAACCCCGTACGACAGGTAATATTTTGTGGTTAGTATTTTGCATAATAATTTCTTGATAAACTGAACTTTCTAACGAGTAAAATTCTATTATTACATTAAAAAAAATTAGTTGCTTTAGCAACGAAGTTGTTTACGCTAGAAAAAAATTGATTATCGCCAATTTGTAAAAACAATATGTCGAAAAACTTTTCTTAAAATATTTTAAATATTTTCCTGAATAACGAATACCTATCTCAGAAAATACGATAACCTTCTCATACCGTTTACTAACCCCGTATGATAAATAATTGTTTGTGCTTAGTATTTTGCACAATATTTTCCTAATATACTAAAACATAATATACTTGCGCTATGCTATTTTTTTAAAAGGAAAACAAATTGCAAACGTCTATAGCTCATTTAAGATAAAATAACACATACTTTGTAGAACTTTTCACGCGAAATGTCCCATTGCATTATACGAACAATTTAGCACAACATTTCCACACTTTATACTAGATTGTCGAGCAAGCTGTTTCTGATTGTAGACTTGGATATTTTCCAGTTCCTTTGATATTGAAATTTAAGCCGCATGTATCGCTATCTAGACTGGTAGCTATGGATATCCTCTAAAACAATGCCAGCCGAGTAAAAGAACGCACAATCTTACTATAAAATAAAATCTATTCACGTTGTATTGCTTTCTACTTTATGTACCATTTCCGATCAATTGATTGCAAAAAATAGCATTTCGCAACTTACATCCCGTTTGCTAAAAGTATTGAAAAGGCGTGCTGTAAAAAGCTCTTTACGGTCAATCTAGAATTCAGTTAGTTTCAAAGGGTGGCGATTGTAACCTGTGACGAGCACTGATAAGTACCATTTGGAGAAACCAATTCATCACATTACAGTTTTTTAGTTAGTTTTCTAGTTTACTCATCACTCTGATGACGCTATCTTTGTTAGCGACACGATCGTCAGGTCTAAAAGCTGTATTGTGAACAAATAGTAAATACAACCGTTTCAGATGCAGGTTGTGAGTTGGACAACTCCCTACTGAAAGAATACAGCTCTTTGTTTAAAATTAAATTCTATATAACAATAGCCCAAAATCCAAATTCAAACTCCCCCGTTAAGAGATTACATTCCACCTTGTTATAAAAAATAGAATATTGGAAATTGAAATCCAACAGAAAGCCCACAATCTTTAATGATTACTGCGGTTTTAATTTACAATCAATCGATTTACTCCCTGACTGGATATTCACCCTTGAAGCTCTTGTACGGCCCTTACGATGAACTAGAGCCTATTGACCCTAATCGCACTATATTCAATGAATATAACAATAAGACAATGAAAGAGATTGCACCATTTTACAACGCGCTGTATAATAAACAAAAGGAAAAAGCTACCATAATTTTAGAAAAAATAAATCAGAATAGAGAACATAACAAAAACCTGTCTATTGGCACAGTAGCAGTCAGAACGCCTAGAATTTAAAAAACCGGCTCATTATACAAAATACATTCCGGCCCTGTATATATCGTCCTTCAACAAGTGCCACCCTTGCAGACTCAGGGCCTTTAAACAAACTAATTTCTTAAAGATTGCATACGTATGACAAAAATCCTTCATCATTATCATCGTTTGAGTGAAATTTCCTAACAAAAAAATCACTAATGAGGACATCGCTACTTTTGCATATTGAAAATTTCTTCTAATGAGCGCCAACTAGGCCCCCTAGAACACATATCTGGGGCCAGTTAAATTATATATATATATATATATATATATATATATATATATATATATATATATATATATATATATATATATATATATATATATGTACGTATGTATGTATCACATCAATAACTCAAAAATAGTAGTCCGTTTTCGACTACATTTAGCGAACTTCTTTTCTTTGCAAGTGGATTGAATAGGTTTGTTAGCCAGGAAAATAGCTTTAGTTTTACCTGGAAAATTTTATGTTTTCTTTCGGAACATTTTAATATTTATATCTCCGGAAATGACAACGTTAGGTCAACCAAATTTGGTACACAGATTAACACCAAAAAAGTTCATCTGCGTACCAAAACTTATATCTGTATATTAAAATAACAAAAAGTTAAACGCATTTAAAAGAAATTTTTGGGTGCCACCGATGACAAGAAAAACGCACAAAACAAACTATTTTTTTGTAGATAACAAAATCTATTATATATTATAAGCAAAGATTAGGTTTATTGGCACAAAAAGGTTATAAATTCCATCAAAAATACTTTGAAAAAATGTTATAGTTTTTCGTCTTAAAATGTCAAAGTCGCGATTTGAACCGTCAAAATTGGCCACTTTTAGATAAAGAACCTGAAACACATACGGGCTATGTACAAAAAATATCACAAGAAGTGTATTTTACAAACTCTTTTAGCCTCAACCATCATTATCCTTCATTCTAATAAAAAAATTCCAGAAAATTAATTTCAAATAGAAAGTTTCTCTGATGCTTTGGCAGTAGTTTTAGTTAAGTGTAAGGGCTAATGGTCTATAATTTTTTATAATTTATTTTCAGTTGGGCAAAGTGGGAGTTTTTTTATGAAGAAATGGTGTCGTCGGTTGGTGGCCAAGAACGGTTGATTAGGAGTTTCTCCTTTCTATGGACCTTTGTAAAGTGAGATTTTTACAGTTTGCATTTCTAGCTCTTTTGCAACATGTTTACCCTGCACACCCCCTCAAATTTCCTTAGGCAGAGCATAATCATATTATGCTGTGCTTTAGGTCTCTTATTTGTATTGTGGTAGTGAAAAAGGTGGTATGGCCTCGACACAATTGTCATTAGCCACAGATTGTTGAACTTCTCGTTTGAGGTTTAGGATTTCTTTTCCATTATTATATTTCATATTTTTAACAGCGTAAATATAATCTCAACATATACACACATAATTACGCAGACCTACACACAACTGCACGTATATATTTTAAAATATTCAAAGTTTAACCTTTCTCTTTACATTAAGTTTGTAAATACACACATATATACATACATATATACATATATATTATAAATAAAAATTATTTTTCCCCCGTTTTTGATTATTTTTTTGCTTTGTTATTTTTGTTTACTTTTTTTTAATTGTTGGTTTAAATGTTTTTTTTTTTTGTTTTTTTTTGTTTGTCTTTGTTTTTTTTGGTTTTTTGTTTTTTTATATATATACATATATATTATAAATAAAAATTATTTTTCCCCCGTTTTTGATTATTTTTTTGCTTTGTTATTTTTGTTTACTTTTTTTTAATTGTTGGTTTAAATGTTTTTTTTTGTTTGTCTTTGTTTTTTTGTTTGTTTTTTTTTTCAAACTAATATAAGGATTAACAGGGACACTTTAACGTCTAGGGGCCCATCAAGGCATCACAGACAGACAGACTGGACCTCGGAGAGGAGGGATCCACATAAAGGAAGGACAGTAGGACCCTTAAACTAATTAACAGTTTTGTTATAAATGTATGCATGATGTTCTATTATAATAATAAATGTATTTGTCTACAGAATCTATACAATAATACTAATACATTTTTACCATGAAAACTTAGCAGGTGTGATACATTTGCCGGAAATTTAATATTGACTGTTGTTTTTAAAGCATTTATAAAGTCAGTTCGTTGGGAGTTGAATCTGCAACATGAAAATACTAAGTGATCCAAGCCGCAGATAAGAGCCTCGGTGGTTCAGTGGTAAGAACGTGTGCCTCTGAACCAAAGGGTACTGGGTTCGTTCACATGGTAGTCCTTTCACTTTTTCAGTACATACTATACAATTAACATCAACCGAGGTTCTTGCATTGTATTTGAGCAAGTTGAATGTCTGCACGTTCCGCCCTTTGGAGTGGGCGCAAAGCCGCTGGTCCCGTGTCCATGCGATGTTGGGCACGTTAAAGATCCCTCCCCTTCTTACAGAAAGGTAGGGGCCGGCAAAATTTCCAGGATAGTAAGGTGAAACTGCTCCCTCGCGTCGGTGATTGGCAATAGTCGCGGAAATGGGCCGACGTTAAAAGAAATAAAAAAGTCGCAGATAGACGTTCTATTGCAGTATTTGTATTGTATAGTTAAGTATATTTTCGGAAAAGTGTTGTACTTTTGAAACAATACAGTTATTTTTATTTATTATGGTGCATTGTTTCTACTATGTAGTTCATACCAGTAACCAAATTTAATGCCTTCTTTTATTAAAAAAAATCTCGAGACGCAGCAAGTGCGTTATGGTAGTGAATTTTCATAAAACTATTTTTTAATAGCAATAATGTGTGTTTTTTTTTTAAGAAAGCAGGCATCAAATTTGGTTACCAGTATAATCTATATAGTAAAAACAATGTGCCATGTTTCATCAAAATAACTTTATTGTTTGAAAATGTAGAAAAATTTCCGAAAGTAAACTTAAAGTGTTCCCGAAAAAACTTGTTTTTTGGTCAACCTTATAGGTTAATAGCAAATTGAGCTATTCAAATATTAAGCATTTGATCAAAATTCACTACCATAACGCTCTTACTGCGTCCATAATTTTTGTTCTTACAAACATGCATTATATTTCGATGGAAAATGCAAAAATGCAATAACATAAGGCGTGTTTGATTAAAAAAAAAAAGAAAATTTGTATCACCAACGACTTATGAGCCACTCTGTGATTGTAGAAATAATTTTTTAAGATGTAGTTTAAGACACCCTATAATTAATATATACAATTTTTTTTCATATCTGGTATAATAACAGATATATTGAGCTTTATTGATTTTTTTTACGAAAGTTATACAAAAATTATATACTGTTAACGATAAACTCTATAGCTAAGACTACTGCCAAGCGTCAGAGAAAGGGTCTATTTGAAATAAATTTTCTGGAAACATTTTATTAAAATGAAGGACAATGACGGTTGAAACTAAGACTTCAGGGTTGTAAAACATTCTTCTTGAGACATTTTGTTTCCATAGCCTGTATTAGATTCAAGTTCTTTTCCTAAATGTTGCCAATTTTGACGTTTAAATCGCACCTCTGGCGTTTTGTGAAAAACCCCAATTTATTTTTGTTTAAATGCCTATAACTTTTTTGTCTTTTGACCTACAGAGCTAAATTTTGGTAGGTAACTTGCATATAATGATATAAACCCGCGTGTAAAATTTGGTTGCCCTTACTTTGTTAATTTTGGAGATATAAATTTTTTTCGAAAGAAAACACAAAATTTTCCGGGAAAACCTCGTCGGATTTTCCTGGATAACGAACATATCCAAGCTACTTGCAAAAGGAAGGTACTCACCAATTTTAACATTTAAAATCGCGATTTTGACGTTTTGAGGAGAACCCAAATTTATTTTTCTTTGAATGCCTGTAACTTTTTTGTCGTTTAACCTACGGCGCTAAATTTTGGTAGATAACTTTTCTTTAATGATATAACCCCGCGTATGAAATTTGGTTGCCCTTACTTTGTTAATTTTGGAGATATAAATTTTGTTCGAATTTTTTCGAAATAAAACACAAAATTTTCCGGAAAAACCTCGGCGGATTTTCCTGGCTAACAAACCTATCCAAGCGACTTGCAAAAGGAAGGTATGTGCCAAATTTTATCAAAATCGGTCTATTATTTTTTAAGTTATACACACACACACACAAATATATATATATATATATATATATATATATATATATATATATATATATATATATATATATATATATATATATATATATATATATATAATTCTAATTTGGCTTGAATTTTATATTATATTTTATATTAATTTTATGTTAATTGCCACATTGTTGTGCGCCAATTATTCAATTGTCTTACTTTTATTATATTTATTATATAATATATTAATTTTTATTTTATTTAATGCCCTATTAAAATGATATTTAAAATGCTAATGATATATTTATGTTATAGATATTATATAGGATGTTATATTTATAATAGAATATATTTATATGAGAATGATCACCCTTTAGATATGTGTATACCTTTTTGTTTGTACTTTTCTTGTTTGTACAGTTTGTACAGTTTTTACACCATGTGTTATGGGTGACCCTGTATATTTTGTAATGTAAAATTGTATCGGAATAAAGTGTTTATGACTCTTGTGTTTGAAATTTGGGATATGTGTACGTATTTATCGATTCCAGCTAGCCCAGTGTTATATGGGTTGCCTACCCTTCTACTATATATATTTATGTCAAATAAATTATAATCAAAATATCTTATTTACTTACTTGATCTCAGTGGTAGGTTCTGCTATAATAGGGGAAAAGAAAATAGCCTGCAAATATTTATATTTATCGTAATTTTATCTTATTATGGGTTTTTGTTTCAAAGAATTATGTTTTTAGCAAAATTTTTTATAACAACTTTTATTGACAGAGTTTTATAAATTTTAAAGCTAAACGGATCCGTTGTTATAAATTTTCAATCTTACTATTAGATTACAATGATTAATATTAATAAACCGAGTTTTCGACTGCTTTTCAATTGTTTGTAATAATAAATATGGATCCTGACCTGCACTCCTAACTTCCTCTACATTCGTAAATTTGACTTATGGTAATATGAAAATAAGATTTCTTTTCATCCTATTTTTTATCTTATTTTCCCATAAACGCTTTTGATTGACGTTTAATCGACAGAAAATATACTGTCTTTTAAACTAAATTGATTGCCTCCTTGAGTTGATTTTGATAAAATAATTAAATCTCAAACCTTGGTTCCTCGCTGCTGGTGGTGGGTATCCTTTAATATTGGTATTCTTGATATATTTACTGTTTATCTTGTAATTTATTACGTTAAAACTTGATATAACCTTTTGTTATTTATTTCAGTTGTACAATAGATCTTCTTTACACAATATATACTTTAAAATATTTATATTTAAAATGGGAAGCAATAATGACGCTCTCTGGCATCTGAATTTCATTAACAACCAACCATAAATCATAACAAAAGCGGAAATGTTGCCCAAATTCATCTAATATTTGATATCAAGGCATCATTTTTTGACATTAATTAATACATATCTTGTCATCTGTCCTTCCGGTAAGTAGAAAATATCCTTATTCTTAAAAATGACATTTGGCCTAACCTTACTTTTTTAATCAAATTATAATCAATAACAAATTTTTAAATTCATTAAGTTCATATGCTGCAATCTTGATTTAAAAGTTCCACAACACAAACACTGTCTTTGGTAAACTTCAGTTCATTGTTCACATAAATAAAATAATAAACTTACATCTAAATACATCATACAAAGGGTTTTGTTTTGTTCATTATCTTTAGGTAATTGATTTTATAACATAATTCTTTGGTATTCATTTCATGCTTAAGAGTTTAGTCTATTTGCAGATAGGTTTTTGGCTCTTTTAAATTCTTTTAAACTGAAATGCTTTCCAAATTTGCTAGTTATAAATTTTAAGAATTATAATTAATGATCATTTCAACAAATTATGGCATTATATCTTTCATTGCTTATCCAAATAACACTGACTAACAATAATAGTGAATGTGCTTGTATATTAATGTTATTATTTTGTTTTCTGTTTTAGTGTACAGTAAATATGTCGAACGATGTGGATATCTATACAATATACAGATAACCCATATGCATTAAGTGTAAACCGTAAGTACTTTACTTACTACTGACCAGTGGTACTACTACTACCCCCCATTACTAATCTGATTCCCCAATTTTGTAGATCTAACCATCTACTTTATTGAAATAATAATCGAAACTTAGCTTTGTTATACTAGTTTCCGTCAGGGTTTTCATTTTTGTTTTTATAACTTTATATGGCCTTTGAAATTCTCAGCACAATATATATATATATATATATATATATATATATATATATATATATATATATATATATATATATATATATATAAACATATAAAGTCTGAAACTGACCTCGGATTTGGGTTCCCGGGGTCCTAAATAGCGCTTATTTGAAGAAATTTTTTCAAAATTCGAAAGTCGAGATCTCCTCATTAGTGAATTTTTCTTAAGAAAATTCACTAAAAGACATATTTACTATTAAAAACATTTTTATTAAAACTCATTACTATAGCGCACTTGCTGCGTCCAGACTTTTATCATTATCACCTTTTTCAACTTTCATTAATTATTTAACTGATAAATTTATATGGAAACCTATTCCCATTAAAATTCGGTAACATAGTCAATTTGCAGCGCTGACACGTTTCAAGCTTTTATTTGTCGACATGCACAAAGAAGTATTTTTTGTAACGCTTTCATAAAAAAAGTAATTACCAACTAATACCTCCTTCCAGCTGAGTATTTAAATTAATGTTATAATGTTGTATAGCACTACAACATCCCATTCATTTACTCGAAGATAAACTTTTAAAGTATCGGCTAAGTGATTGAAACTTGTAGCAAGTGAATAATATTACAAACAACACGGCTTTAAGTCAAACCTTGCTTCATGATTAATTCAATACAACAAGTAATACCAAACTTGCTTACAGTCTGTCACCTTACTAAATCTCAACAAAATTAAATTGTACGTGCGTTGGCAAGACCCCTTGCAACGACTGTAAGTGTTTAATTTATATTAATCGTTGGTGATATATTTACATTTAAAATTTATTTTAAGAACCTACCAAAATTATACAAGGGTGTATTATCTAGTAAGCATTGATCGTTTTCATAAAAAAAACAAAATTCAGAGTGGAACCGGTGATGAGTAATGATAACTACACTATGATATATATATATATATATATATATATATATATATATATATATATATATATATATATATATATATATTGTGCTGAGAATTGCAAAGGCCATATAAAGTTATAAAAACAAAAATGAAAACCCTTACGGAAACTACTATGATAATGTTAAATTCTGATTATTGATTAAAAAATTGGGTGACCAGATTAGTAATGGGGGGTAGTAGTAGTACCACTGGTCAGTAGTAAGTAAAATACTTACGGTTTACACGTAATGCATATGGGTTATCTGTATATTGTATACATATCCACATCGTTCGACATATTTTACTGTACACTAAAACAGAAAACAAAATAATAACATTAAAGCACAAGCACATTCACTATTATTGTTAGTCAGTGTTATTTGGAGAAGCAATGAAAGATATATAGCCATAATTTGTTGGAATGATTACTAATGAGTCTTTAAAAAGTATAACTAGCAATTTGAAAAATATCTCAGTTAAAGTGAAATTAAAAGAGCCAAAAATCTATATGTAGATAGATTGAAATATTAAGCATGAAATACATACCAAAGAATTATGTTATAAAATCAATTACCTGAAGGTAATGAACAAAACAAACCCCTGTATGATGTTTTCAATATGTAAATTTAGTTTTATTTATGTGAACAATGAACTGAAATGTACCCATATATGTGTCTGTGTTTGTATAAAAACAATGAACTGGAAGTTACTAAAAAACAGTGTTAAGTGTTCTGGAACTTTTAAATCAAGATTATAGCATAAAATGAATTAAGTGTTAGCAAATTATTGTTGGTTATGTTATGTAGAAATAAGGTTAGGTCAGATGTCAATTTTAAGAATAGAATATTCAACTTACTCGACGGTTCAAAGGTGAATAGCTGTCAAACATATATTAATTAATTGGAAGAGAGAATGCTCTGATCAGACAGGAAACACCAAATGTTAGATGAATTTGGGCAACATTTCCGCTTTTGTTATGATTTATTGTTGGTTGTTGAAGAAATTGAGATGCCAGAGAGCGTCATTCTTGCTTCCCATTTTAAATATAAATATTTTAAAGTATAAATTGTGCAAGGAAAGTTCAATTTGCCGCTAAAACAAAGAAGAGACGTTACATCAAGTTTTTAACGTAAGAAAGTACGAGATAAGCAGTAAATATATGCAGAATACTTACATTTGAGGATACCCACTACCATTAGCGAGGAAGCCAAGGTTAGAGATTTATTTTGTTTAATGTATATCAGCTCAACAAAACAAATATTTCAATAAAAAGACAGCCCATTCTGTCAAATATCATTTTAAGCAAATGTGTTTATGGGAAATTAAGATTTCAATGCATAAAATAGAAATCTTATAGGATAATTTAACCATAGTTCAACATTGCGAATACAGAGGGAGTGCAGGTCAAGGATCCATATTTTATTAATCAGAACATTTGAATGATAGCCGAAAATTCGGGTACTAAGATTAATCATTGTAAATTGATAATAAGTTTGACAAATTATAACCACGGATCCGTTTAGATTTTAAATTTGAAATTGTGCCAATAAAATTTATTTAAGAATTTTGAAACATAATTCTTTGAAACAAAATAAGATAAAATAAGGTTACTATAAATATTTGCAGGCTATTTTTTTCCCTATTTTAGCAGAACTCACCACTGAGATAGCGTAAGTATATTAAAATATTTGAATACAATTTATTTGACATAGTTGTATATAGTAGAAGGATAGGCAACCCAAATAACCCTGAGATAGCTTAAATCACAAATAATACAAGAGTCATAAAACATTTTATTCAGATAAAGTTTCACATTATAAAATATACAGAGTCACCCATAACACATGGTGTAATATCATTATCATTTTTAAATATCACTATTCCATATAAATAAAATAAAAATTAATACCTAATATCAGTAAAATATATAATAAAAATTCAAAAGCCAAATAGAATAATTGACGCCCAACAGTGGAGCATTAAATAAAAATAAAAAATATACATTAAATTAACATAATATAAAATACAAAATATAAATAAAATTCAAAGCCAAATTAGTATTATATATATATATATATATATATATATATATATATATATATTATATATATATATATATATATATATATATATATATATATATATATAGGGTGGCGCATTGAAAACGAAACAGACCGATTTGCGCTAAGAGAATTTTTTTTCAAGGAACGCTGAAACACGTCAACTTTAATATTAGGGGGACCTGTTTTGACATAAAACTCAACTTTGTCACATCAACCCCTTATGGGTGGTGATAACAACCCTTATGTTTTAAATGGGGAACATGTGTCGAGTGTTACATCGTTTGAAAGCTCTTTCTTTCCTGAATTCAGCACACTAATTTAAAAAAATTATTTACAGTTGATGATGCAAAAACGCATTTCACTCATTCCGATAAGAAATGTGCTGATAGTCAATGTTTTGTTGGTTTGTAAACAAAAAATTGACTATCAGAACATTTCTTATCGGAATGAGAGAAATGCGGTTTATTATTTCAGTTTATCGGTCGGTTTGATACTTGATAGTACTACCGAAAATGAATTTCACAAAGGTGTATTCTGTAGAAGAAAGAGTTGAAATAATTACTCTTTTTTTTTTTCAAAAACGATGACTGTGCCAACCGTACCACAAATTTGTTTAATGAACGACATCCGAACAGGGATGTTAACAGAAAATACATTTTGGAGTTAGTTGCAAAGTTTCGACAAAGTGGTTCAGTAGCCAACAAAAAATGGGATCCTGAACGTGAATTTTCGGTTAAAAATGAGACTACTGAGATTGAAGTTTTCGGAAAAATTGCAGCAGACCCAACTTTGAGCACGAGAAAATTGGCCACTGTTTCAAATATCAAAAGAAGAACTATTCAGCGAATATTGAAGCATCATAAATTTCACTTGTATAACATTCATCTTGTACAACAACTGAATGAAGACGATTTTGATCGGCGGCTGGAGTTTTGTGAAGTTATGACTGCACGAATATCTGATAACGGGAACTTTCTGTTCAATATCTGTTTCCAGGCGAATGTATATTTTTATTAAACTCTACAGTCAATCGTCATAATTGTAGTTATTGGGCAGATAATAATCCAAGAAATTTTCACGAAGTCCAGACTCAAACTCCACAGAAATTGAATGTCTGGACTGGCATCTTTGGAGACCGTTTAATCGGACCAATTTTTCTTGATGGCAATTTGAGTGGCGAAACGTATTTGCAGTTACTAAAAGATATCGTTTACCCTCTACAAATTGACATTGTTGAAAATGATGATAGCTATCAAGAAAATCAATTAGTGTATCGACAAGATGGAGCTCCTCCGCATTTTTCACAACGTGTTATGGAGTTTGTATGTTCCCTATTTAAAATATAAGGGTTGTTATCAGCACTCTTCAGGGGTTGATTTGACAAAGTTGAGTTTTATGTCAAAACATGTCCCCCTCAATATTAAAATTGACGTGTTTCAGCGTTTCTTAAAAAAAATTCTCTGGACGAAAATCGGTCTGTTTCGTTTTCAATGCGCCACCCTGTATATATATATATATATATATATATATATATATATATATATATATATATATATATATATATATATATATATATATATATTCTAGACTTTTGATGTGTCAAAATTTGAAGTATATGTTTTCATTCCTAAACGTCACATGGTCTGGGATAGACATAATTGAATACTCAATGAAAGGTTTGATCCAGACAGTAAATGTATTACTAAACCCTATGCGTTTCGGCTACCTGGTAGCCATCCTCAGGCGCAAATCTAAAATACACTAAAAAGGTCTGTCATTTTTTTCTGGTAGGCAATTATGCCGGTTGAAACACAAAGATCTCAAGGCAAACATTACAGACATCATCAAGGTTAAAAATCTACAGTCAAACAGTAAATGGGTTAAAAGCCACAGTAGAAGCCTAAATTTAAAGTAAAAACTACAGTTATAAGTGAATGTTGTGTATTTTGTGTTTGTTTCTGGTGTTTTGGTTTCGGTTTTGCTGATTTTATTGTTTTTGATTTGTTTTACTAGCTTTTCTATTGTTTTATTGTTGTATCCATTTCTTTGTGCTATTTGTATCATAATGTTGTATGCCTTTTCTTGTTCGTAATTATGGAGTGGTACGTTTAGCATTTTGTTTATTAAGTATCTGTATGCGGCCATATTTTGTGTGTGTGGGTGTATTGAGTGTTAAGGTATAGTGATGTCTGTTTGTAGGTTTTCTGTATAGTTTGTGTTCAATCTGGTTTTCTTTTGTGATTAGTGTTAAGTCTAGGAAGTTTATGGTGTTGTTTGAATTTGTTTCTATTGTAAATTTTATGTTGTTGTTGATTTGGTTTCTTTTTTCGAGGATATTGTCAATGTTGGTTTTTTGATTGTCGTATATTATTAACATATCATCGACGTATCTTATCCACTTGAAGTTTGGGTGTGTTTATTTTATGATGGTGTATTTATATTTCTGCCATGATGCTTAATAGTGCAGATCCCATTGGTAGTCCGTCTTCTTGGATGTAGTTTTCTCCGTTAAACTCAAAGTAATTTTGTATTAATATGATGTTTAATATTTCGTTGATTTGTTGTTTTTTGTCATGTTTGGCCTCATTACGCCATGACTTTAATTTCGTAGCCTTATATATATATATATATATATATATATATATATATATATATATATATATATTATTTTTGCAGAGGAAGCCCAAATGTTGGGGGCCAATTATTATAATAATATTTTACTTAGATTTGAAATCTAAATTTTTATATACTTGTTTTTTTTTTATATATTTTTATTTTCATTTGTATAATTTTGTTATCTCAAATAAATAATCACCCTGTATAAATGTAAATCTTTTTGTTTTTATAGTTTAATTTTAATGGATGATATTACTTTTATTGGTTGTATTTTAAAATGTAAATAGAAACTTTTATATTGACAGTTTACACAATGTTTATGTATGAGCCTGTAGATTTTATAATGTATTTTTTTGCTGAATAAATGTTTATGACTCTGGTGTTTCAATTATTTGAATACGGACCTGTATATATATATATATATATATATATATATATATATATATATATATATATATATATATATATATATATATATATATATATATATATATATATATGTTATATTAAAAATTAGCTTCAGTGTACTATGGGTTACGACAATTTATTGAAATTAAATTTACCTTTTATTAATTTACTTACTGGTGTGCCCTAGCTCTTTCTTCTTTCTCTCAGTAGTGGATTCTGCTAAATAGGGAGAAAAAATAGCCCGCTAATATGCAACTAATCTTAGTGTAGGTTTTATCATTTATGCAAATAATGTCTTTAATAAGTTTTTTTATAACAAGTTTTATTTGACAGAATTTAAAATTGATATTTAATCGGATCCTCTAGTACA
This sequence comes from Tillus elongatus, assembly GCA_964006375.1. Classification (NCBI taxonomy): domain Eukaryota; kingdom Metazoa; phylum Arthropoda; class Insecta; order Coleoptera; family Cleridae; genus Tillus; species Tillus elongatus. The sequence continues at coordinate 207,436,679 of OZ023262.1, read as the reverse complement.
AATCTTAATTTTATTAACAAAGTAGATGGTTAAAATTATTGACAGAATTTTGATTGGTTTGCAAATGTTTATGAACAATATTTAAATTGGCCTTTCGAACTTTTATACTGCGGTCCTCACGCCATCTAAGTTTGTGACTTTAAACTATGTAAAAATGCAAATAAGATCTCTGTTTATTTATGTAGAAAATCTTATTTTCCCATAAATGCTTTTGTTGATTGATACTTGACAGTATTCACTGTCTTTATTTGAAGTAAGGACCCCTTGTTCTGATTTAAAGAAAATAAAATGGATTTCAAACTTTTTTTTTTTTTGAAGTTTAAAGTGTCTTAACATCTAAGGTCATTGACACTATTGGTACATTTTGTTTCGATAATTAAAGTATCTGTAATCAAATGCTATCAAATAGTGAGGATTGTCTTAAAAAACAGAGTAAATTAGTCACATTTGGCTCACTCAAGTCAAGAATTTGGGCTAGTGTTTTTCCATTTAGGTATTCGAGTCTTGGATTGATATATAGTGGACATTCTTGAAGCACATGGTTAACAGTAATCACTCTGTCACATATTTCACATTGAGGTTGTTGTTGCTGGCTAAGTAGGTATCCATGGGTGAACTTACAATGGCCAATACGAGTTCTTCTGATAGCGACTTCTTCCCTGCGTGTTAGACTTGGGAGCGTCTTTGGGGTCACTGATGTTTCGATCTTGCAAAGTTTGTTGTCAAGGGATGACCAGTAGGTTTGCCATTTCGCTTTAGAACTTTCTTTAATTTGGCAATAAGGTCTGAATGGGTTTGTATGTGTACTATTGTCTTTTCTAGTATCGCATTCCGTGAGCATTCGTCAGCATTTTCATTGCCTAAAATGCCACTGTGGGAAGGTGTCCAGATCAGTGTGATTGACTTGCCAGCATGATAGAGACCGTGGACGCTTTCTTATATTTGAATTACTATAGGGTTTCTTGCATAAAGCGATGCAAGTGAATTAATAGAGGTCAAAGAGTCTGTGCACAATAAAGCATTTTTGTATGGGGAGTCGATGAATGTGTGGACTGCCCTCTTTATGGCAAATAACTCTGCTGTGTAACTGCTACACTCTGATGATAGGTGATACGCCTCTGTTTTGAGGGGAGATATAACACTGCTTCCTACACCCCGTGTGCTCTTTGATCCGTCAGTATACATGATCAGGTCAAATTTATATTGTGATATAGTATCCTGAAATAGTCTATTCACACTGTCGGTATGCAAGGAGTCTGTGTTACAAGTTGTGAGACTGGTGTCTGTATCTGGTAATCTAATAATCCATGGCGGTATTTGTCCATTTCGCAGCGGTAATGTTTCGCTGAAATTGAGTGTTTGGTGATATCCTCTGATATGTTGAACAATCGATAGTGGCACAAGGGAGTTAGTCTGAGATCTGTTGGTATCCGACTGAGATACTAGATGGTAAACTGGGTTTTTTGGGTCTGCCGAAATTTTCGCCGAATATTGTAGTAGCGCTGCTTCTCTTCGCAGCCAGAGGGGTCTTTCTCCACATTCTCGATACAGGCTGTCTGTAGGGCTTGTTCGGAAGGCTCCTGTTATTATCCTTAAGGCATGATTTACAATCACATCCAGAGGTTTGAGAACTGATTTTGTTGCTGTTGCATAGATAATTTGACAGTATTCAATTTTTGATCTAATTAAGGACCTAAAAATGGAGAGCAGCACTGTCTCATGGGCACCCCAGTTCTGATGTGCTAGAGCTCTCAAAAGGCCAAGCGCCTTTATACAGTCAGCTTTGAGTTGGTTGACATGAATCTTCCAACTTAGTTTAGAATCAAACGTTATGCCCAAAAATTTATGTGCCTTGACTTCTTCCAACGACATTCCTCTGATTTTGGGGGCACATGTGACAGAATTGTTGCATTTTTTTGAGAATACCATAAATTTGGTTTTGGTGGAGGAGAGGATTTCAAACCTTGATTCCTGGCTAGTTGTGGTATTTCTGTATGTGGTTATTCATGATATATATAACTGTTTCTATTGTAGTTATTACTTTAAAACATTCATTTAACACATTCTGTTTGTTTCAGTGTTGAAATGGATTTTCTGTACACACAATATACTTTAAAATATTTAATTTCTTTGGGAAGCAAGATATGACGCTGTTCTCGCGTCTTAATTTTTTTTAACAACCAACAATCAACTCCTCGAAAAACGGAACTCTCGTCCAATTTCCTCTCGAATGTTATTTCCTGTTTGATACCAAGGCGTTCTTTCTTGAAAATTAATTAGAACCTTTATGACAGCCGTTCATCTTTTGAAAAGACCCGGTAAGTCCAAATATTATTCTAGATCGTTATTATTACAAATGAAATTTAGCCTAACCTTACTTCTTAGACAATAACCAATAATAAATTTAAAACTAAAATAAGTCTATATGCTGCAATCTTGATTTGAAAAGTCTCACAACACAAAACATTGTCTTTGGTAAACTCTAGTCTATTTTACATAAAAAAAAAACAACACTTTCTAATATTATATACAAAGTGTTTGGTTATTTACTACATTTTGGTAATTGTTTTAGAGCATAATTATTTGGTTTGAATGTCATGATTAAGAGTTTAAGCTATTTGCATATATATATTTGGCTCTTTTAAACCCATTTAAACAAACTGAGATACTTTCCATATTTGCTAGTTATAAATCTCAAAAGTTTCATTAATGATGATTTTAACAAACTATGGCTTTATACCTGTCATTGCTCATACAAATAACACTGACTAACAATAATAGAGAATATGCTTGTATATTAATGTTCTTATTTTGTTTTTATGTTTTAGTGTTTAGAAAAAAATGTCGAACGATGTGGATATATACACAATCTACAGAGAGCCGATATACATCACGTCTAAACCGTAAGTTTTGTACTTACTACTGACCAGTGGTCCTAAGATAACCCCCCAATATACGTAGGTCTGAAGATTTACACAATTTAATCAATAATCGTAGCCTAACGTCATCAAACTATTTTTTCGTAAGGGTTTACTTTTTTATTTTATATTGAAATTTATATGCACCTTGTATTATGTTATTATGTACACTCTGATGTACCAACAGTTTGTAATGTGCAATTTCCCAGCACAATATATATATATATATATATATATATATATATATATATATATATATATATATATATATATATATATATATATATGCCTAACTGACTTATAGTTTAAAACCTTTATTAATTACTTTTGGTGTAATAGACGTTTGTGTACATTATTGGCATATTTGTTTACATGTACCTCTACAAGGGCTTAACTAATCATGGCGATATATATATATATATATATATATATATATATATATATATATATATATATATATATATATATATATATATATATATATATATATATATAACATATACAAATTGAAACTGACCCTCGATATGTGTTCTAGACGCCCAAATTCGCGCTTACTAGAAAAAATCTGTGCAAGGTCTCACTATCGACACCTCTTTATAAGCGATTTTTTTTTTGTTTTTTGTTTTTTTTTTGTTTTTTTTTTTTTTTCATAAAGATTCGCTAATATACGCGGAATAATATTCATATTTTCATGTCACAAGTTACTATCAATAAGAAAATTACCTAAGTCTGTCACATCAAAGTTATACTTGACCTTTGTGAAAACAATTTCACAACAATTACTGACAAAGAGCCTCGGTTGTTCAGTGGTAAGAACGTGTGCCTTTGGACCGAAGGGTACTGGGTTCGATCCGGGGGTTGTCCTTTCACTTTTTCAGTATGTCTTGTACAATTAACATCAACCGAGGTTGTGGCATTGTATTTGAGCAAGTTGAATGTCTTCACGTTCCGCCCTTCGGAGAGGACGTAAAGCCACCAGTCCCGTGTCCATCCGATGTTGTGCACGTTAAAGATTCCTACCCTCCTTACAGAAAGACGGGGGTTCGGCAAAATTTCTAGGATAGTGAGATCAAACTGCTCCCTACCGTCGGTGATTGGCCATAGTCACGGCTATTTCCGTGACTATGGCCAATCACCGACGGCCTATGCCGACGTTAAAGAAGCAAAACAACACACACATGTAATGATATATTATGTGCAGGGTGATTTCTTCGCATGATAGTTTGTCAGATGACGTTGGAATTGTTTTTATATCTTTGATAATAAAGAAATTACAGGGGTGAGACACTTAAAAAAATCACCCTGTATATAGATAATCCTATCAAATTAATTATTTCTTACTATTTTGTACCCAAGTTAATTGAATTATTTTAATATATATTTTTAGAAAATTCGCTAAATAATTACGTAATCTGAATGGTTATTAGAATTGAATAAAAAACTGAAAAAAATATTAAAACTGATCCCTACCTTAATCATTGTATTATGGGATTATAAATAAAATATATATAATAATAAAGCCAAAATCTCTAGGTATAGAAAGTGTTATACAAAATTTAAAACAGACTGCATGCTCTTCACTTCCGAAAGACAAAATACCGGATGTTATATAAAAAAAAATTGTTACAGCAGTTTGAATTCAGACACTATTTGAGAGCGTATACCCTGTATACGGCATCTTAGTTTTTTTGACCAATAGTATAAACAAAAACCTCTCTGAATGCTTCATTTTAACGGAAGTCTGCTATGTATTGGTAAAAATGCTGTATCATAATTTTTGGTATGTGCCAAAAATGTGAAAAATTTTAAGAAATTGGTAAATAACCCGAAAAAGATGAACACTATCAACTTTGTTTTTACAAACACCCATTATAATTCGATGGAAAATGCAAAACTGCAATATTATACGAAGTGTTCACTAAAAAAGGTTTGAATCGGCAACCATTTTTTCCAAGAAAATTCGCTAAAAATTAGAGAAAACTTAAACCATAAACCTATAACTGTGAAAGCATCAGAGAAGGGGTCTACATTAAATGAATTTTCTGGAAACATTTTAGTAAAATGAACGACAATGGCGGTTGCATTTGAAACTTAAGCCTTTGTAAAACACAATTCCTGCGACACTTCCTCTACGTTGCCCGCATCCGTTCCAGGTTTTATGCTCAAAAGTTGCCAATTTTGACTTTTCAAATGGCGATTTTGACTTTTTAAGACGAGAAACAAGAAAATTTCCAAAGTAATTTTTCTGATACCTCTTAACATCTTTGGACCAAAAAAACTTATTTTTTGTCTCTAACGCGCAATAGAGTTAGTTATCCACACAAAACATTTTAACCAGCGTGTCAAATTTTGGTGCGATAGCTTTGTTATTTCCAGAGATACAAAAAATTTCCAAAAGTAAATGCAAAATTTTCCGGAAAAAGTGGGCTGCCTTACCTGACTAACAAATCTATCCAACGGTTCTTACCGAATCTGATGGAATTCGACCGATTATTTTTGCATTATCGGTGTGACACAATATATATATATATATATATATATATATATATATATATATATATATATATATATATATATATATATATATATATATATATATATATATATATAAAGCCTGGAACTGGCCTCGGATATTGGTCCATTTCAGAAAATTTTTTAAAAATTCAAAAGTAACGATCTCGTGATTAATGAACCTTTTTTTGGAAAATTCACTAAAGCCTTTCTACACACTGTATTTTATTTTGTGCAAACTTTAAAAGAAAGCGAAACAATTTACTCCTCCTTTTGAAGGAAAAGTTAATTATTTTCCAAACTGTGTCGCATATTTTAGAACATTTAATAAAAAGTTATTATATCCAAAATATAAAGAAAGTGTACTAACAAATGAAAATCGAAAAGGGCAGCGTGCTATTAAATGTCTACATTAAAACAATGATCACTGCAAAGTGTTAATGGTCTAACGGGATTCAATCTAAATGAATAAAACATATTTCAGAGTATTTAACTTTACGCTGATTGCACCATTTAAAGTCTCTTGTTACGTGAATTAAAGCTCTTGATTTATTTCTCCTTTATTTTGCGTGTCTAATGAAAGATAACGCAAAGTTTAAATTAAAAAGATTCTCCGACTTTTTATGTTACGATAAGATAAAACGGTATTAATTCAAAGTCATCTCACAAGAATGTGAAAATTGTATATTTTAGGGGACACAAAAGTAAAAACAGTATTACAGGATGTGCTGCCATTAAAGCTGATAACAGAAACCAGTAATAACGTTGCAATAGTTAACTTTTCGGTTCACATGAAAGAATTTTTCAAAACATTTTATTTGACTTTTACAACATACACTTAAGCATTTATAATACAAGTCACAAAATTGAAATAATAAAATTAACATAAGTGTGATATAAGAAACGTAGCACGAAGTTACTTAGACTAAACGGTGACGAGAAGTAAATCTCTTGCCTTGGTGATTAGTCCTTTTGGTGAATTTTCTGAAAAAAATCCTAATAAAGAGATGTCATTTTTTAAGTTATGGAAAAAATCTTCAAATGAACGCGAACTAATTCCACTTGAACCCATAAATAAGGACAAATAACAAACTTATGGCAACCAAATTTGGTACGCAGGTTCATATCATAAAAAGTAAACTACCTATCAAACCTTAGGTTTGTATGTTCCAAAAAAGCTACTAGCATTTAAAGGAAACCATTTTGTGGTTTTCCCCTTTTTTGTTTTTTGTTTTGTTTATTTAACTTCGGTCTACTTCCGCGACTATGGCCAATTACCGACGAGAGTGAGCAGTTCCGCCTTACTATGGTAGAAATTTCGCTGAACCCATGACTTTCTATAAGGAGGGTAGGGATCTTTAACGTGTCCAACATCGTATGTACACGGAACCGACGGTTTTACGCACCCCCTGAAGTGCGGAACGTGCAGAAATTTAACTTGCTTAAATACAATGCCAGTGTGTACTGAAAAAGTGAAAAGGGAACCCTGGAAATCGAACGTGGTATCTTTCGGTTCAGAGGCATATATCCTTACCACTGACCCACCGAGGCTCTGGGTTCTCCTCTTAAAACGTCGATCTCGTGAATTGAAACGCCAAAATTGCCAACATTTCTGTAAAGAACTTAAAAATACATACGGCTTATGTAAATAAAATGTCGCAAGAAGAAACTCTTAGGTTTCAGCTTCAGCCTTGTCCTTCAATTTACTAAAATATTTCTAGAAACTTTATTTCAAATAGACCCTTTCTCTAAAGCTCTGGCAGTAGTTTTAGTTAAGTTTAACGGTCTATAATTTTTAGCAAATTTTAGTAGGAAAAATTCGATAATGAGAAATCTTCAGATTCAACCGTCATTGCCTTTAATTTGGCTAAAATATTTTCAGAAAATTATTTCAAATAGAGACCTTCTCTGATGCTTTGGCAGTAGTTTTAATTATAGAGTTTATGGCTTAATAGTCTAGAACTTTTAGCGAAGTTTAGTAGAAAAAATTCGCTAATGAGGAGACCGCAACTTTTAAGTTTTGAAAAGAGTTCTTCAAATGAGCGCTAACTAGGCCCTCTAGAACACATATCCGGGGTTAGTTTCAGTTTTTATTTCCTCACATATATACAGGGTGACGCATTTCTAGAGGAAAGCTCAATATATCTGTTATTACACAAGATACGAGAACACATTTTACCCGTTAATTATAGTGTCTTGAGCTACAACTTATAAGTCGTTGGTGATAGAAATTATTTTTTTCGAACATCCTTTATATTATTGAATTTTTTCATATAATACATATTTTTGGGTAAAAAATTTGATACGGTTCATCGTCCTCGAGTTATTTTAATTGTTTTGCAACTTTTCAAATTTGTGCTACCTATCAACAATTATGATATGGCGTTTTTCCCAATAGATAGCGGAGACCCATGAAAGCGACATATTTAAAGGGGTTTTCGTTTATATTATTTGTATTTGAAAAATTCAAACTCCCGTAGCTCAATTTTACAAATGGAATAGCCTTTATTTTGTATTTCTGAAATGGTGGGCATGCCCTTTACTTCAAGTTTTGTATAACATTACCTATGTCCACAGACTCAAGTTTTGGAAATATTTACATTTATATTCGCAAAGAATGATTCATGTAGGGATCAGTTTCAAAGAAAAAAATTTAGTTTTTTGTTCAATTTTAACCGATCAGATTATGTGATTATTTCGACAACTTTCGAAGAAAAATATTTAAAAATCTAACGAAAGTTTGCACAAAAAAGATAAGGAATAGTTTATTTGATAGGATTATCTTTCTTTACGTTTTCATAATACATATTATATAAGTGACAGATTTAAGTAATTTTATTGTTTCTGACAGCTTGTAACATGAAAATATGAGTATGTTTCCGCTTATATCCTTGATTTCCGCCAGTTCGAATTTCCGTGAAAAGTTAAGAAACTAGTTTTTTTAAAGTTTAATTACAGATAAGGCAATATTTTGATTTTTTGTATTATTTTAGAAAATGTTTTTGTAAAAAATATTAGGTCAGTACACGCATTTTTTGTGTTTCCGTGTTTTGTATTTTTCTGCTTTCAGTCGTCTCTTAAGTAATGTAAAAGTATATAAACACCAAATTACTAAAATCTCTTGAAAAGCACAGTCTACTGCATGACAGGCAGTATGGATTCCGTCAGCGCAGATCAACTGCCGACCTCCTTTCCTTTGAATCCCAGATTGTCGCTCTAGACATATCCGAAGCATTCAACCAGGTCTGGCACGCAGCGCTGCTTAATAAACTTCCGGCCTATGGCGTACCACCAAAACTCTGTACCTAGACAGCAAATTTCCTCTCCAATCGGAGCATTTCTGTTGTTGTGGATGTCCATTTCTCTAAAATGTATCCAATTAATGCAGGAGTCCCTCGAGGTTCAGCTTTTATCCCTACTTTGTTTGTTCTCCACATCAATGACCTCCTCTCTAGCGCATCCAACCCAGTTTACAGTACGCGGACGAGAGCACAGTGCAGTCAAATATACAATATTCTAAGCCTGTCTCTTTAGCCCAATTAGATGACGCTGAATCATGGAGGGTTCTGTGTCTGTGTATCTCCAAAAAATATTAGACTGGGGAAGTAGAAATCTTGTACTATTCAACTCCACTAAATCTCAGTCTTGCTTTCTATCTCATAAGAGATACGCCAGCCCTAGATCCATCACAATGAACAACCAAGTTACTCAGAGTAATGAGTCCGTTTCACTTGTTGGCATTTCTGTGGATCGAAATCTCAATTGGTACCAACATGTGACATTAATTGCAGAAGCGGCTGCTAATAAATTAGGTTGCCTCTTCCTGGCTCGCAAATACTTTTCACTAATTTTCTATACCTTATGCCAATTCTCTATACCTTATATACTTCACAAATAAAGCCAAACTTCGAATACTACTCCCACATCTGGGGTGCAGTTGCCGCTTCTACACTGGCATCCTGGACTTCATTCAGAAGAGAGCTATACGTCTAATCCGTGAGCCTACGCTCACCCAAAGGCTGCCGTCCCTTGCCCACCGACGTGCCGTTGGTGAACTCTCTTTTTTTTATAGATATCTGTACGGGCACTGCTCAGAGGAGCTTTCTTCCATAGTTCCTCCACCTGCTGCCTCCAACAGATATACCAGAGGAACAGAGCGAATGCACACTTTTACTGTCCAGGTGACCAGACATAGAACATCTTGTAATGCCCGCTCTTTTGTCCCGAGTACTTCCAAGTCGTGAAACACCTTGCCGGCACAAGTTTTTCCTTCTCCTCCGAACCTCCATGTCCTTCATGTCCAGAATTAACAAGTTGCCTCTTTCCTACTTGTCGACACCCATGGTACGATAATATTTAGGCTGTAAGCCCCTCGTGGTGTGTTCTTGAAATATAAAGAAAATTTGGTAATTAGTAATAAATGTTTAATAAGTTATTGTAAAACAAATTGTTTGCAAATTGTCATTGTTTTTTTTTAAGTGTCATCGAAAAGCTTTTGTGAATAATTATGTCTTGGGAGGTGGGTAACTGGCTTGGCCAGGAAAGTCGAACAAGGTTTTTAGAGAACATTTAAAGTATATTTTCGGAAGTTGTTTCCTTCTTCAAACAATAAAGTTATTTTCGTTAAATATGGTACGTTGTTTTGACTATGTAGGTTATAGTAATAACCAAAGTTGATGCCTGATTTCATTTAAAAAAAGACACATTTGCCATTAAACATATTTTTTAGAAAATTGACTACCATAACGCACACTTGCTGCGTGCAGCCTTTTTTTAAGTTTTGTAGGTGGAGATTTTTGTCCAAATAATGTGCATCTAAAATGTAAAGTAAAAAATCTAATATCTATAAACACCTTAATTTTTTGCTAAAATAACTGCTATGAAAATTCGATACCATAACGGTCCTGTTGCCTCCTTACTCTTTACATTTATACTATAAAAGACCAAATCGCTAGATTATTATACTGGTGTATTTTAAAGAAATTTTACAGCTCCGTTTCTAATTTACAACACACAACCCCCAACTAAGAAATTGAAATTTTAAATCCATTACCGAATAATATCGTTTATTTCCTTTGGATGCTAAATTGTCCCTACACGCATTCTTATATGTGTCGTCTAATCATCTTTTACAAACTGTTTGAATCAGCTTTCCAGGCTCGATTGGGTTCTTACGTTCCTCTATAGATCCTATGACATTGACTGACAAAACTCATTGGATTATACGGTAAAAGCTTCTTTACAGAAAGACGCCCCAATAGACATATAGAGCTATGGTCCTGAGATATGCTCTAAAATGTGCTGAAAGATTTGGTCTCCGGTCTGTCTTTCATTTTTAAGGAAATAGACTTACAAGTGAATGGAGGCAGGTAAAAGTAAAACAGATATACAAAATTGCATCCTGCCACTGAAATATCTGTTGAATGATATATACAGGGTTTGGCAGAAAAAAGTATATACTTTGTATCTAGTCATATTTATTAATGGCTAAACTTTAATTAAAAATTAAACCTAAAAATTCTAGGGCAAACACGGCAATTTTATCTGAATATTACATCAATCAAATGACCTCCACCTCGCTGCTGTAACTGCTGAAGGCTAGCGGGAAAGTTGTATCACAACATTTCAGTTGAAATTGAGTTAATCTCTGTACGAATATTATTCTTCCGTTGTCCCAAAGTTAGAGGTCGATTCGCGAATAGTTTTGCCTTTGGATGGCCCCATAAAAAATTACAAGCTGACAGATCTCATGACCATGCTGGACACGTGAGATCCTCAAATTTTCAGTTGACACGTCCAACAAGCATTCTTCTCGGAATTACTATACACTCCCCATGAGTGTGGGATGTGGCCCCCTCCTGCTGAAACCATATTCTTCGGTTATCTACATCATCACAAAGTTATTGTTCAAAATTTTGCAATACGTGTTGATCACAGTAACCGTAAATCCATTTTCTTTAAAAAAGAACGGGCCAAAAATTCTAAAGGTGTATACTGCGCACCGCACAGTTTCTCGCTATGAAGCGGTACTTCGTGCAGTTGCTGAGGATTTTCTGTCGCCCAGCAACGAAAGTTCTGATTGTTAACAACACCTGACAGTTAAAAATGAGACTCGCCTGACATCAGCAAGCAATCGGTGATATTGGTGTTTTCAGCAATTGTCCCTTCGAAACGCTTGCAAAAGTCAAAGCGTATTCCAATATCTCGAGGCAAAAGTTTTATACGACTTGACGTTTGTAGGGATGGAAGAGTAAATCTTCCAGAATGCGGCGAAAACTTGTGTTCGAAATATTGAGCGTAATGTTGGTCGTTTAGCCGATTGTTTAGGACTTTCTAGCACAGCTGCTCTTGCTCATTCAGCTCCGGTGTTCTCACAGAACGATCTTTTCCTTTTGATTTTAGTCTCGCGGATGAAGCAGTACTGCGAAACTTGTGTACCCATTTTCCAACTGGATCTTGTCGAGTTAAATAAAAATCACGGCGAAATAGACGGTGGCTACAATATAACTGGTATTCTTGAAGTAAGCTTTAAAAGCAAAAGAACGTTGAATATTAGACCAGATATGGATTTTTACAATCGAAATCTGACAACTGTCATACATTTCCATTTATCGAGAACGCATGGTGACTTGGTTTCAATTTAGGACTTATTATATTAGTGAATAAATGTAGCCTAAAACAGGATACGTCATTATGCCTAATCCTGTATAATCTACACTCAGTTCCATAAAAAGTACCGCACATAATTTTGGCTGCAAATTAGAAGCTTTGACATTTATGTACAAATGGACCGCAATGCATTATTTTTTCTACTTGTATATTGTTCCTTTCTTTGCTCAAGCGGATATTATTGGCAGTTGTTACTTCCACATCGTCAATACACAGAAGTTTTTTGACTGATTTTTGCAACAAACTGGCGATATTCAAGTTTATCTAGCGTAAACAACTTCGTTGCTAAAGTAAGTAAATTTTACTGCCACATCGTCAATACATGGCATTGTCGACAAAATTTTCAAAACATATTTTTGCTTAGACGTCGTAAAAAATGTCGAAACATATAGAAAACATGATTTGGGAACGAAGATGTTTTGTGCCTGTCGGTGGGTCTGTCTGTTTGTAGTGACGATAACTTTAGAACGAATTGAGATATCGCTTTCAAATTTAGCATACGGTTAGCACCCGACAAACAAACGGTTCGGATTGTTTTTGGGTAAATTGTCATTTTTTCGTCAATACTCGAGTAATATAAGATTTTAGTGTTTGGTTATTAGAAAACTGTCAATTCCATTAAACATCTGGTACTTCGTGGTGAAATTAAATTAGGGGTTGAATGTGTGGGGGTGAAATATCGGTGACAGAAAATACTTTTTTTGCTAAAATGGCGTTAAAAGTCTTAAAACATATAGAAAAATTGATTCTTAAACAAATATTTTTCGTCTGTCGGTCGGACGGTGTGCCAGCCTGTACGTCTATCTGATCTGTTCGAACGGGCAATAACTTTCGAACGAATTGAGATATCATCTTCAAATTTGGTGTCCAGTTAGCACCCGACAAAGGACGCTCCGAATTGCTTTTGGGTCAGATCGCTTTAGGAGATAGAGGATAAACGAGGAGTTATTGAAAATTGGCACTTTTTCGTTAAAACTCGAGTAGTAAAACGTTTTAGAAGCTTATGTGTACAGCAACACGAAAATTTTCTTTGTGGTCTAGTCATGCATCCTAAATTCATTTCACGAGAACTTCTTTGTGAGGACAGTAGATTATCATAGTTATATAGAAGTTATGATTTAATTTGCAGCACTATTTTAGATTTTTTTTTTTAAAGAAGTTTACAAAATAAATGGTATGTTTGTTTTTACAAAATTTTAAGGCGTATTTCACGATAAGTGGCTAGCTTTTAGTACTTTTTTTTCAGTTTAGTGACAGTTACTGATAAAAGTAAAGTATGAACGGTTTTTGAAAAAAATCGAAATAACCTTTTGAAGCCCTTGTCTAATAACCAAATTAGTTGCATGAATGAAAGCTGGCTTTGGAAAAGTAACAAAGTAAGAGTTCTAATGACTCTCCAATAATGTTGTCGACTAATAATTGTTGTTGACATTCGTCACGGCTCTTACTTTGTTTCTTTTTCAAAGCCAGTTTTCATTTCAAGCAATTATTTTATTTATTAGTGAGAAATTTAGACAAGACTTAAAAAGTTATATATATTTTTTTCGAAAACCGTGCGTGCTAGTGACAACAAATGGAAGCACCACATTTAAAAAAAACTCTAAATTTTAAGAATCTGACATCAGAAATGTGAAAAAGAACAAAAAATCTAGGTGCACGTTGGTCCCCCTAAACGAGACGCTCATGTTAAATTAAGAGAGGAGGAAGTTATTAGTATTTAAAGAAAACAAAAATTGAGTGTCACTGGTGATCAGATAGACGCACAAGATGAAAATATTTTGTGTGACTTACAAGATCTATTGTATACTGCAGACGAATATGGGTTATCTGAAACACATGTTATAAGAAGTATGTTCTACAGAGCCTTAAGTTTCAGCTTCAACCGCCATCGTCCTTCCTTTTACATCAATGTTCGCAAAAAAATATTTTTAAGTAGACCCTTTCTCTGGTGCTTTAGCAGTAGTTTCAGTTATAGAGTTCATTGTTTAATATGGTCTATTAATTAAAAAAATCTCCATAAGGGAGAAAGCGACAATTGAATTTTCCAAAAATTTCTTCAAATAAGCAGCCTTGGCCCTCATATTCGGGATCAGTTTTAGTTTTTACCTGTTAACATAAATACAGGCTGGCGCGTAAGCTATTTATAAGTGTGTCTTATAAAATAAAATTGTGTGGACAATCACAGGTTAGCTCATATGTGTTGGTGATAGAAATTTAATTTCTTTTAATAGAGCAGTCCTAATAATATTGCATTTGTGCATTCTCTAGCGAACTAACAAAGATAGCGGTCAGTTGCAGGGATCCACGATCCAAGGCTGTTATGAAGGAAGAAGTGATAAGTAGAATGGGAAAAGGGTGTGTAGTTCAGGATGAAAGCGAAAAAACTCCAAGAATAATTATAGCTGGCACGAAAGCATAATAAATGAAGACATTTTGAAGATTGTCATCGAGCAGAACGAAATAGATATAGATCTGGATTCCACTGACAAAAAGGTACAAAAACAAAAGGACACGAAATTTTGGTAATACATTATTGGCAATAAAAGACTACCAATTATACGAAAAGAAAATGAAAAGAAGCAAAATAAATATTGGATGGAGAGTATGCAATGTTTGCCAACAGTACGATGTAAAACAATGTTAGAAATGTGACAGATTCAACCATTTTGCTAAGGAATGTAGCAACGAGATAACATGTCTGAAATATACCGAACAACATGACACAAAGAATGTAGATCGCAAGACGAAATCTGTATAAACTGCAAAGCTACAAACAATAAAACAGGGAGCCAGTCATTGTGCCTACAACAAAAGCTGTAAATAATATAAAAAAGTAATAGAAAGAGTACAAGCAGGAACTAACTGCCCAAAACAATAGCAATGACTGGGAAGAATATAGTTTACTTTAACTGCCGAGGATATCTCAATAACAAACATGAAATTGATCAACTAATAGAAAACTAGATTCCAATAATTGTATTTTTAACAGAAACACATATAGACGAAAATGTTAATTATAGTGAAATGGCTATAAAATTGTGTGACAAGTAGCAGAAGGACTGGTGGCGTGTTGGTCTTCATTCGTGCCTTAAATACAGTGTTGTGCATAATACAAAATGTGGATCCTATATGTGGCTGTTGTCAGTGAGCATGAGGATAGGCAACACTAAATATCTGCTGGAGGTGTGTTATCATCCCCCACAGATACAGGGTGGGCTATTTCTCAAAGAACTACAAGAGTATTTAGAAGAGTATGCAGATATGAATGCTGAGTTTGTTCTTTTGGGGTTATTCGAATTTGGACCAGAAACTTGAAAGTTTTTACACCAGAGAGTTGATGAACGTCGTCCAGCTCCAGTTCCTAGTTAAAATATATGAGAAGAAAAGCGTTATAATAACCAAACTACACGAGCTCTTCATTTTTTATCTCACGAAACAATTCTGGACAAGACAACAGTCCTTTCTACTGGTATAATCATACCACAACCTTCTAGGCGTAAAGAGGCACATATAAAAATATGACGTCAATCTTATTTATACCTGAAATAAAGAAACTTAATTTAAAACAATATTTGTAAGAGACTTACCAATTTTCCACTAAGAATAAGAAATCAAATTTTAGAAGCTGATTTAAAGAGTATATTCACAGTTGAGATGATCATGATATGGGAAGCTCTTTAGTACATAAAACGTGTAAACTGTTAAACTTCGTTATACCGTCAGACAGTAAAAGCTCTATAGAGAAACTAAAAAAAAAATTGAATTGCGCAGAAAGGTACATGTATACAACATCATTGATAAGTGAAAGTTTGTGTGAGTTGAAAAACGATAATAAAACGATCACCTTCTGTTTGATTAAGGGACATCATGCTGTCAGAGGAAACGAAATAGTAAATAACCTAACCAGACAACCCTTACAAGACGACAGTGAAATAAACTTTCTGTGCCCAGCAACTGATATCATAATTACTTAAAAAAATGCCCAATGAGAAAGATGGGTTACACAGCACACTGATGATTGTAAAGGTCAATATTATAAAGAGCTACATAAAATGCACTAGACAAGACCTTGGTTTACCGACATGAATCTATGGAAAGAGGCAGTAAAAACAATTTGTAGACTTCGATTCAACCACACTTTAATTCCGTCCTATATGTACAAATTAAAACGTTAGTGAACATCCATTTTATAAATGTAGTCAGTTAGGGAATGCCAAAAACTTACGGTTGTGCTTTAGAAATAATTGTGAGATTATAGGTAACTTTTTAAATAACTTTTGTAATATAAAAGCAGTCAAAACGATGAAGTTATATACAAACTTCTTTTTGAGATGGTAAAAAGCTTAAAAATTAAATAATAAAAATATTTGCATTATTATTAGAATTAGCAAAAATGAAAAACGCAAATGATTGTTAATAGTAGATTAGCTTCCTATTTTGCTTCCAAGTGCTTTCAGTGGCTCTGCTTGTTTCTGTCTGAGGAGGCCATGACAAACCCTATGGTCGAGTGTGTCCCTGTTTCGCCCAATATATTTACGTAGGTGTGTATACAATAATAAAAAATATTAAAAAAAAACAAATAAGTAAAAATCAAAATCTATATATTAACTTAAAAAATAATAAACAAATAAAAATAAATACTGTATATTAGACAGATTAGGTAAAAACTGTGAGGTAATATTTTGGTTCATAAATTAATAAGGACTTATAACGGAATAAACTGGAACTCCAGGTATAATAAAACATGATATTGTGCGAACAATACATTGCTGCAGCCAAACCTTCTTTTAATTAAAAAAAATATTTTCAAGGTCATAGCATTCTTGGGTTATACGGGAAGTCGCCATTAACTTTCTTATTTTAAATACAACATTAGGTATATTATTTTATTTTTAGATTCCTGCGAATACTTCATGATAAGTTATATTATTTTATTTATTTACCTATTTTCAACTATTCCTTAGATATATTGATTCTTTTGAAAATTTTGAAAAGTGTAGCCTTATTTTCAACACTAAACTTTTCACCCATTGTCTACCAGTGGAAAGGGCTTCTGGGGTAGACTGAAGCACAAAAACCATACTTTCGAAATCCACATTGACAACTGATTTAGCGCACTCAGGGTGGCTAAAATTTTAAAGTTGAAAAAGTTCGTTTTTACAAATATGACATCCTTTATATTACTGGATGGTTGGATGCAAAATTTGATTCTGCATCGATTTGCTATATTTTTCTATGTGCCTATTTCCAACAGTATTCTTGCTAAACCATATCGCACCCCGGCAAGAACAGTGACACAACTCAAAAATGCAGTATTTGAGAAATAACAAATAAAAGAAAACTACAAAACTCATATTGAAATAGTATAAGATCCTTTTAAATTTCAAGTAGTTATTTTTGGTAGTAAATTCAATTATAATCTATAGAATAATATCATGGACCTGTAAATCAGTTTTTGTTAAATATGTGGTGTTACCAGGTCAGGTTAGGTCAGGTCTCTGAGTTATGTCACTTTTCTTGCTTTTCTAAAATCAGTTGTTCTTTGTTGTGACCCCTTGAGTAATACTTATGTCACTTTCCAAGCCCACTTAATTAGAATAAAAGAAGGAAGTTTAAATTAAGTGCTTTATTAGCTTATTTAAAATACAAAATATTACATGAAAATAAAGTAGTACACAATTTATACAAACATCGAGTCATGAATGGGCTTATACAACGTGGGAATACTTTTTGCTGAGATAAGTGATTCAATATGAGCTTTCTTTATGGCAGAAATCTCCATTTTTTTCTTATATGCCGGAACGCACTTTATTGTAGAGATGCTCTCTTGCCTTCTCCTGGTATTATTGACATTGATCTGCCCATAATCTTTTTGTTCGTATGTAGTTTTCACAAAAATAATGCCGGGATCAGTCTTCTGCACTTTAAATACTTTTAGTTCGCTAGTTTTTATTTGTTCGTTGTTTGATGTTTTGTTAAAATTTGAACCTATCTGTTCAGAGAGTTTTTTTAAGTCGACAAAATCCTCGTAACTCAATTCTGTTACTTTATACGGATTTCCAGTTTTCCTGGCAGACCGAATTAATCTGACGTAATCGGTAGGAATATAGATGGGACCCGATTTAAGAGCTCTTTTAATTGACTTCTCTATGACAGAGTGCACATTGTCTCCTTCATTTTGTGTGTGTCCCCTGATCAAAAATTTATGTGTGATCGATTTGATTTTAAATTTTTGCACAGCGTACAGATACATGCCCATTATGAATTTGTTCTTTTGCTGGCCACAACAATTATCGGAGTAGAAAACAATTTCAAGGTTATCGTCGTTTCTGGTGTTAGCTTTTTCTTCTAAGTATTTCAGAATGCAAGTGCCGATTTCTATTGCACCTCGATTTCCTTGACCTTCATGCCAAAAAAAGCACTCGACTTTATCTGACTGAAGTTCATTTATAGTTAAGTTGTAGCTGTTGATTTTGCTTTTATAATAAAAGGTAGACGTATCTCCTCTTGGTGCTGGCAGCACCGCTTGGAGATCGTAAGTGGCGACTATAATTTTTCCTTCGCTTTCTTTTGCCTTCTTTTTGTCCTCTTCTTTTTCTGCTCTTGACAAAACTTTCTCCTTCAAATGTTTATCATATTTCTCTTGTATCGCTTCTTTTTCTTCTACCCTTGCGTTGTTATACGAGCTGCATAAGTCGCACTGATCTTTTTTGGGGGTGAAAAAAGAAATGTTAAAATTGGTATTGAAAATTCGGGAGTACATCGTCAGATTTGCAAACGGAAGGTTTTTTTCAATGCACTCGTTTTTGTAGTCACGGTGTAAATCAGCCAGGCTTTTTCCACCCTCTATAAACTCCCGAGTAGTTTGCGCGCGCAGGTAATGACTGTCAATTCTTGGGATAGTATTAATATGAGCAACAACACCATCTTTTATTGCAGAATCTACTTGAAAGTGGTGTCCGTGTTTACCTCTTAGATCTTCTTGAAGAAATCCTTCGTTTAATTTGGTTACTACAGTTCTAATAACTCGGTTGTTGATGTCCAGCGTGGCCGTAAAGAAAAATTTGCAAACACGTACGTTTACTTCGTTGATTACGAAATGGAATGCATGGTTACATTGGCGCCTACTTCCTTCTTTTTTGTACTGATACTGAGGTCTAACGGCGGTCATACTTCTACAAATAAATTCTCGTTGGGATTTAAGACTCTCGAGTGACCAGTAATTTTCAAATATTTCGGGCCTTTTATTTTCTTCTATTTTGCTTGAACATTTTAGCTTACATTTTTCACCACACGCTGGCCGTACCTTTCTTGCCTGCATTTCTGTTTTGCGAATTGATGATGATGTATAAGGTTTTCCAGCATTTCGGAGAAATTTTGCTTTAGTCTTCTTCCACTCAACTGGATTGGCTTTCCTTTTCTTACCTTTTCGCTTATTATCTGTTTGGGTATTGTCTGATTCGGCACCTTCTGTATCGTTAGTAATAATATTCTCATTCTCTTCCAATCCTGATGACTCGGACGTGTTTTCAGAATAAGGAGATGATGTATAATGAAAATCTGGATCTATGTCTGAATCATCTGCACTTTCATCTAATGATTCTTTTTGTTGTGGACTTGGTTTAACCCGTTGGAGCCTCAATCGCATTGTATGCAGATTTTCAACACACTGCAATTTAGAATGTGATTCTTTATTTTCTGGTACTGTGTCGTTGTTCAATTCCGTCTCTTTCGTGGCACTTTCTTGTTCTGTGGTTTCTTCTTCACCGTACTTTGGTCTAAAATGTGTTGTTTGATCTTCCTGTACTATCACTTTGTAAAACTCCGGCACTTCAATCACATTTTCTTGTCCTTCGCTTTCTTCTATATTATTCTCTTCATAAATCTGACTTTCGTCGTCGTTTGTCTCAGTTTGCAGACTTTTTTCGCCGAGGTCTCTGTTAGGTTTCACGCTTTCTAAAGTGTTCTCCACTTCACCAATCAAGCAGGTTTCTTCGACTTCCATGTCAGAAGTTTTAAGTTTTTTGCTTCCTTCCTCGTTTTTTAATTCACAACTCTGCCCACTTTTCGGGATTTTCGTGGAGATTTCAGGCACTAGACACGTATGTTTCAATTGCTGAAAGTCTCCATTTAGTCCTTTTTCAATTTCAGCAGCAGCAGCAATAGCAGCTGCTAGCATTTTTCTACCTCGGTATCCTTGCTCCTTGTTCATAACGAATCTACAACAAATAAATTTCAAGCTACATTATTGATGTTTATTTCCTAGAGTAATATTATTCGAAATTACAAGGTTAGGTGACTACAATGTGAGACGTACTTTTGAATTAAGAAAAGTGACAACACAAAATACCGATATTCTAAGTCAGGAAAAGTGAGACAAGTCGAAATAAAACAATACAATAACATACATTTAGAGATCATTCATTCAAGAAAAGTGATACAAACACTGACCGTCTCCATCAGGAAAAGTGGCACAAATCGAAATAAAACGGTACAAATCAATAGATATAGTGATAATTGATTCAAGAAAAGTGACATAACACAAAACACTAACACTTTCAATCAAGAAAAGTGGCACAAATCGAAATACAACGGAACAAGAAAATAGATTTAGGGATAATTGATTCAAGAAAACTGACACTTTTATGCTTATGACAATATCAAAAATTATATTTCACTTACCTTACTGCACGAAAACTGTCACAACTCGAATGTTACGCTTTTCTTGACAGACAACATGCGCACCTTCTTGTAACAACACTGAAGTGACACTGTTCTTGCAGTGATGAACGTGAATTAGCCTAAGAGTAAAACTGACACAACTGCCTCCTAGCGGATAGATTAGGACTTAGAGATGTGTCATTTTTCGTGCACGTGGGGATACAAAATACGCATTCATTGCTGTTATAAGCTCAGAATTCGTATTTTTTGAGTTGTGACACTGTTCTCGCCGGAGTGCGATATTTTATATTTTAATGTGATTTTTGGCAGAAACCGAAACATCGTTTGCTTTTGGAAACAAAATAAAGACGAAATTAAACGGCAGAAATTCAAGTTAATTGGAACATGGAAACAAAACAGAAAGATAACAAAATGTTGAACGTAAAAGCAAATTAAAGACATAAAGAAATTGGACCATAATGACAAGAAACATTCAATGAATGTAAAATTACAACAATTCTTCTATATGGCCGCTATTTTGGTTCAAACACTGAATAAATCTGTTTTGTAATCCTCACGAAACAGATTTTCAGAGTTCGTCTGGACTTAAATTAGGAAACGCATCACCAACACGGTTCAGTAATTGCTTTCTCATTTCTACAGGCCCAGGGTACGTTAGTCATTTTATATGGCCCTAGAGGTGAAAACCCAAGGGCGTTAAATCGTATGATTTGGGTGGTCAGTTCCAGGGAGCCTGTAGGCCAATCCACCGATCCTCTTACATCAAGATTCATTTCTGTACAGCTGTAGTGGAATATGCTGGATCCAACTGATACCAACTGTTTGCTCTGTCATGTGGAGGTAGATCATTTAGGACATCACTAACAAACCCTGTGTGTCTCCAGATATCTAGTCTCATTCAAATTTTTATCGAAAACTTGATATGCCACTCTATTGCTCATCACGAAACAAAAAACTTTGAAACTTAAGTGGTCCTGGTGATTATGTTTCCTTATGACATGTGGATTATCTTGTGCCGAGTAGTAATTA
Organism: Tillus elongatus; assembly: GCA_964006375.1. Taxonomy (NCBI): domain Eukaryota; kingdom Metazoa; phylum Arthropoda; class Insecta; order Coleoptera; family Cleridae; genus Tillus; species Tillus elongatus. Next base: position 207,414,870 of record OZ023262.1, on the reverse strand, counting down.
TTTTGGCAATTTATAATTCCTTGCTTACTGAATTATGATTCATCATAATCTTATCAAGAAATCTCGGATCTCCAGTCATCTTTATACACATCAACTCGCAAAAGTCGATTTGTCTTGCCTCATCACCAAGCCGTGCACACGCCTCAGATAAATGATGCCTTTTATGTTTTCTTAATATTCTGGGGATTTATTCTATTGAATTATTCAATTGCAGCGCTGTTGCTGGAGTTGACTCTATGCATGCATAAGCTTAAAAATAAGCCAACACATTCACCTCGTTATCTTCATTATCTATTAGGTTTTTTCGAGTTGCTCTTATACTACCAGTTGCCATAAACCGAAGCTCCATTCTTATAATTTTTCGGGAGTCATTGCTGGTATGTCCGGATATCATTCGTTAAATAATTTGCATATTCGTCTGACCAGTCGTTCTTCATTATAAACTGTACTTGAGAAAACTAACAAAATTACGAGAGCTCTAAGTGGATACCTCACGAATCTGTTAACTAATGCTGCTTTGAAAAACAGTCAACATTATTTTAATTACTGTTAATTCAAGGCTTACTCCTACATATATTTTTTTTAATTTCATAGGCTTTTGATAAAAAATATGGATTAACAAGATAACGTTGGAAAAAGGTGTAGGAAAAGTTATACAAATGGATGCATTTGAAAGAACGAACTTTTTCAACTTTGAAAACGATATGTCTGGTCATCAAATTTTGGACACCCTGTGTGCGATAAATCAACAATCAATGTGTATTTCGAAAGTATCATTTTTGTCCTTCCGTCTAACCTAGAAGCGCTTTCCAATATTCGAAAATTTGTAAAAGACGAAGTGTTGCAAATAGGGCTATATCTTTTAAAATTTTCTAGATATCTAATAATCTGTTGAAAATAGGTAAAGGGAAAGCTGATAAAACTCATAAATTTTTTTACGAATCCAGAAGTGGCGTGACCTTGAAAATATTTAGGAATGAAAGAGTTTTTTTAATAACCTTGACTCCAAAAAATTATATATATATATATATATATATATATATATATATATATATATATATATATATATATATATATATATATATATATATACAAGCCAAGAACACACTTTGAAACAACTCACACAAAACCTAACACAAACAAGAACTCACTTCTACGATGTCTTGGCAGCCAAAAATCTATATCAAAATTGATTCCCAAATACGGCATATATATCATATATATATATATATATATATATATATATATATATATATATATATATATATATATATATATATATATATATATATATATATATATATATATAGTTACATCCCTGTATATTCTCAACATCATACAAAATACGACGAATCCGGAAACCCTGCATCATCAGTTTAGTGACCTGTGTAAGAGTGCTGATGCAGACGTTTGCATTTATGTTAATTCTGTAGAACATTATTTCATTCAATCGCTGTAACTCTGGTTGTTCACATGTTGTTTTGAATCACATATTTTATAATAAATTTTAAGACTGTAATAATTGTACCATTTAAATAAATAAATTACTTTTTTCGGACAATCGCTACGAAAAAACCTAATTGGCGCTGCATAGAACAGTATTGCACATCGAAACCTGATTTTGGCAAGCTTTAAATCTTCGTAAAATTAGTTTCGGTCTTTTTTCTAAAAGTTTATGTGCAACATCGAACATCCACACCGGTGCAAGTCAGTCCACACTGCCAGAGGGAAATCAGCGAGAAACCAATAGCAGAAGTACCAATGAGCTTCCTGTAAGTTTCCTCCAATATTTTTATCTGTGCATTCATATCGTATCTATTTTTATACCTTATATAATTTTGTTCAATAATTCCTATTCGCGCTCTATTTTTTCAATTCACCCTGTAATACTTAACAACCATTACTTGTTTATGTATGTTGTGTAATGATAAGAGATAGATCGCCTATTAGGAAAAGAGAACCTGTATTAGAATTAGAGGAAGACAATTTTAATCAATTAAGTTTAAATAATTTAGAAATGGCAAATAATCACATTGCCGAATTTTCACAAGCTGCTATCATGATCCCCGAATATTCCGGTGGACAGAAGCATCTTGCTTATTTTATTAAACAATGCGAACTTTATATTACTAGTTATAGAAGGCCAGAAGCCGAAACACACGCAAATCGAATGTTACTAGAGTTTATAAAAGCTAAAATCACTGGTAACGCTCGTGACGTGTTAATTAGTTTAGAAAACCATACATGGGAAAATATAAAATTTGCTTTAAAAAATCAGTTTTCAGACCCCCGTTCAGAAAATCTTTTATTTAATGATTTAAATACTAGCTTTATGACTAAATCACAAACTATTCAGGAATATTTCAATGTAATTAAAGAAAAGCTAAAGATTTTAATTGAGCATGTAGATATACAAGATTTAGTAAACGATGTAAAAACGTACAAGAAAGAATTTTATCAACAAAATGCAGTGGCAGCATTTAAAGCGGGTGTAATAGAACCTTACTTCTCACATCTTAGATTAGTTAGTGTTAATACTCTTGATTCACTTATGTTGGAATGTAATAGGATAGATAACGAGATTATACAGTCGAATTTCATTAATAGCCTGAGAAACAAAAATAATACGAAAACAAATCATAACACACCTGTACAACATAGACAGACGTATACCCAAAAACCAATATTTCCAGCATTTCCCCAAATTTACAACAAACCACAACAAATCACACAACAAATGCAACCGTTTCCTTCTCGACCAATTTCTAACATAAGACCCGTTCAAAATTTTAATAGAAATATACAACACGTTCCAACTCAATTAAGTAGAGGAACGACACCCATGTCAATAAGCAACCAAACTCCCTTAAGAAATACGCGACAAATGCCCCAAAGAAACCACTTTATACCCCAATCTAGGCCCACGTTTCAACATCAAGAACTCTTTAACCAAGAGGACCTACCACTAGATCATTCTGACGAATACCCTTATGACGACCGACCCTCTGACGAAAATATAGAGCCACTAGAATTTCCTGCACCAACTGAAACTTTTACAAATTACAACACCAATCCAAATCGGGATTTTCACGAAACAGCCTCGGAAAACTAATCTATTTAGATATAAATAATATTGTTAATACCCCTAAATTACCGTTTTTTGTCATACCAAGTCTAAATTTAAAAGTATTGATTGATTCCGGAGCATCAGATAGTATCATAAATCCAGGACCGGCTTACGAGTTATTTAAAAAATTTATTTATAAGGAACCATTTTCAATGAAATCAGTTAACCAGATAACCCATTGTGAAGACAACGTAAGGTATCCTATTTTACAAGAATTTAATATTAATTACCAATTTCCAATGCGTGTCATGCAATGGCACCATCGATTTGACGCGCTTATAGGGTCAGCTCATCTTACAAAATTAAAAGGAAATATCGATTATAATAAACAAATTTTAACTCTAGGAAACCAAAAAATACCATTTTACCTTGAAATTAATCCACTGAATTTTACACCTTTCAAACAAATTTGTGAAAATTATGTATCAGTCCCTGTAAATATAGAAAAAGGCACAGTAGTTTTACCACGTATTGAAGAAACAAATGTTTTAATTTACGAGTCAATAGCTGAAGCAAAAGATGGATATTGTAGAGTGCCCATAATAAAGAGAAATCCAAATTCAAAATTTGTAGAAATACATTTTCAGGAACAAATAGATGTCGATCCATTACAAAATTACTCTGACGAACTACCTAAAATTTCAAAACATTTTGATGTAACAAAAGTTTTAAGAACAGATCATTTAAATACAGAAGAATATGAAAAATTTATTAATTTATGTCGAAAGTATAATGATATTTTTTATCATGAAGACTCAGATCTCTCTTTCACCAATGCAATTAAACATAAAATAAGAACTAAAGACGATGAAGTTGTTCACACCAAATCATACCGGTACCCTTTTTATTTACGTGAAGAAGTCCAAAACCAAATTCAAAAACTCTTAGACAACAAAATAATTAGACCCTCAATATCACCCTACTCAAGTCCGATATGGATTGTCCCAAAGCGTCAAGACGCTTCTGGAAAAAAGAAATGGCGCTTAGTGATCGATCATCGTAAACTTAATGAGAAAACGATCGATGACAAGTACCCATTACCTCGCATCGAAGAAATTTTAGATAATTTAGGACGCTGCTCCTATTTCACGACTCTTGATCTAGCACAAGGATTCCATCAAATTGAAATGAATCCTGACAGCATCGAAAAAACAGCATTCTCCGTAAATAATGGCCATTACGAGTGGATCCGAATCCCGTTCGGGTTGAAGGGGGCTCCTAGTACCTTTTCACGCCTAATGGATAATGTATTAAGACCATATTTATACAAGTTTTGTTTCGTATATATGGACAATATTGTTATCTTCTCGAAATCCCTTCAGGAACACCTATGTCACATAAAAAATATATTTGATAAGTTAAAAGAGTGTAATCTAAAAATTCAGTTAGGTAAGTCAGAATTTTTGCGTAAAGAGGTCGAATTTTTAGGCCATCTGGTCACTGTCCGTGGGATCGAACCGAACCCATCAAAAATAACTGCCATTCAGAATTATCCAATACCAAAGACAAGTAAAGAAATAAGAGCATTTTTAGGATTAACAGGCTATTATAGACGCTTTATTCCAAATTACGCTAAAGTAGTATTCCCCATCAATAAATATTTAAAAAAAGATACCAAAATAAATATTCACGACCCGGAATACGTTGACGCATTTCAAAAAATAAAAGAATTAATTACAAATTCTCCTGTCCTGACCTACCCCGATTTTTCTAAACAATTTCATTTAACCACTGACGCAAGCAATATAGCTATAGGTGGAGTATTGTCACAAAATAATAAACCAATTGCGTTTTACTCAAGAACACTAAATTCAGCCGAGAGAAATTATTCGACCATTGAAAAAGAGTTATTATCCATAGTAGAAAATACAAAACATTTTAGACCATATCTCTTTGGACAAAAATTTGTTATAGAAACTGACCACAAACCGCTTGTTTGGCTATTTTCAATTAAGGAACCAAACTCACGGCTAGTTAAATGGCGACTAAGATTAGAGGAATTTAATTACGAGATAAAATACAAGAAAGGCAAAGATAACGTAGTGGCTGATGCCTTATCGCGAATCGAAATTAACGCGATCGAAGACGACTTTGACCTGGAATCAATAATTAATAACGTAGACCCTGACGAAGACAGAGAAAGAGAAATTATTAACGAACTAGAAAACGACGCAAACAATGCCTCTACTAGCACGACTAATAACCTACCTGAAAGCAATGACTCACAGACACAACACTCGTCTGCAGAAGATCCAATTTTCAAAATACCTATATCAGAAAATCCAGTCAATTATTTTTCCAGACGAATAATTTTAGATTACGGACCAAAATATGACACACGCAAATTAAAAATATTTAAGTTTGAAACAATGCATGTAAAGGTTCAACTCAATTACGAATTGAGACAAATAAATGACTTCTTGAAACAATTTATTGATCCAAAATTCACGTACGGAATTTTCTGTAAACATGATAGACTATTCAAATATTTCACTGCTGTTTCTTCAACATTATTTAATAGTTCTGTTAAAATAATAAAATCTAACGAATTTTTACAAGACGTTGAAAACCCAGAAACTCAACAACAAATTATAGACGAATATCACACACGAAACCACAATGGCATTAACGAGACTTATCAACAATTAAAACAAAAATATTTTTGGCCTAATATGAAAAATTATATAAACGCTTTTATTAATAAATGCTCAATTTGCCTTCAGACCAAATACGAAAGAAATCCGTACAAACCACCATTTTCAGGTCCCCTTCTAGCTAAACGCCCTTTTGAAGTGATACACATTGACACCTTCAGTTTCGATAATTGTAAATTCCTAACTATCATAGATTTATTCTCCAAATATGCGCAGGCATATTATATAACTGATGGATCCGCAATTACCGTGTTAAATAAACTTAGACACTATTTTTCCCATCATAATCATCCCCTAAAGATAGTAGCTGACGCTGGCAAAGAATTTTCGAATACTACCCTTAAAGAATACTGTAATTTATTTAATATTAATCTTTACATAACAACCCCCCAAAATCCTAACTCAAATTCACCAGTAGAGCGACTGCACTTAACTCTTGTAGAAAAATTGCGAATTCTTAAATTACAAAACCCACAAGAGAGGCCTGCAACCCTAATGATAACAGCAACCCTTATTTACATTCATTCGAGAACTGGGTATTCACCTTTTACATTACTATACGGCCCCTATGACGACTTACCAACAGTCACACCTGAAACTACCCTTTACGAGGAATACAACAACAATAGACTCAAAGAAATAATGCCTTTCTTCGACAGTGTATATCAGAAACAAAAAGTAAGTGGAGACAAAAGAATTTCTAAAGCAAATGAGGACAGACAAACGACACCAGATTTACAAGAAACGACACAACTAGCTATTAGAGTACCAAAAGTAAGAAAAACAAATCCTCTTTATAAATTACGATCACATCCTAAACAAAAAGAAAACATTGTTACATTTTCTAAACCAAAAGCAAAAGCTCACGTTTCTAACATAAAAAGAGTAAGAAAGACTTTTTCGTTACAGGACAAAACTACTACTACTACAAACAACGCTGACCCTCAACCTGGTCCATCCACTTCAAATAACACCGATAAAAACTAACGGATATTTTAAAGAGTATTTAGGCATAGCAAAAATACTCAAACATTATCATAAATTTTATTTTTATTTTAATATTACCGATATAGAAATTAATTATAACATATTATTAAAAAATTCTAAATTTTTAAACACTGGACAAATGTCTGCAAGTAACGAACGATATTTACTAATTTTAGATGACCATTTGTCACGATTAAGTAATGAACTACAAAAACTATCAATGCACAGAACTAAACGCGGATTAATAAACGGAGCAGGCTCTTTAATTAAAATGATAACAGGAAATCTCGACCAAGAAGACTTGAAAGAAATCAATAAAAATTTAGATAACCTATTCCAAAATCAAGAAGATATAATTACCCAAATTGATAATTTAAATTCATTTGCTAATATAATCACACAAAGGTACGAAAAGGACCAAAAAATTATTAATCAAAATCTAGATCATATTTATCAGACTTTTTCCACTTTAGATAGCGAAAGAGAATTGTCGAGTAAAATTCATTTCCAAATTCACGTAGCTGTTAAATTACTCCATAATATAGAGATAATTCGAAGAACTATTTCCTTAAGTTTTAACGAAATTACTAATATAGAGCTCTTTACCACTAGTGATCTGTTAAATATTATTGATCACTTAAAGTTAAGTCATGACAGAAATGAATTGATCGACTTTGACAAAAATCATGTTTTTAAGGTTGTAGAATTTACCAAATTTCATATATTATCGGTTAAGGATACGATTGTATGCCTTTTAAAAGTTCCTATCCTATATCCCAATCCTGGTTCTTATTTTCGTGTTTATCCTGTACCACAAAATTATATTCTCCTGGTACCACCCAGCTCATACTATTTAGAAACACCCTCTTCAAACTTATGGACCCAAGAGAAGTGCCCCTCTATAGAAGACGTGGTTATATGCAATAATCGCCCACGAGAAAAACATTGTCAGCTTGACACCTTACAAAATTGCACTTCTGCCAAAGTAATGAACCCCTACGAAATATCAACTCAGCTGCAGAATGGTCAGATCTTAATATCCACTAGCTCAGCAACCACTATTGTCGAAAATTGCGAAACATCGTTAGAACGAAAAATCTTCCAGGGAAACGGTCTAGTAACATCCCTCAATTCCTGCAAAGTCAAGATCAATGAGGAAATGTATGAAGACGTTGCTACTAATTTGAGGCTACAACCCATAGATGTCGAAGAATTGCAACCGACACCTCAACATCATATCCATTTTAAGCCAATTCATCTAAAAGAAAACAAAAGTATAAAAGAAGCATTGTCTCAAATACAACAGCATCCATTTCATCTCCGACCGTCCATGCAGTATTCCCACTTAGGCATTACCATTGGTATATCCATCGCTGTTACCATTGTACTTCTGTTTCTTTTAAGAAGAAAAATTCAGAGCATCCTATACAAGTCCAACAGGCAAACGCAAACAGAAGAAGTGTCCGAACACGAGGACGTGTTAAAGATTTAAGGGTGGAGGAGTTACATCCCTGTATATTCTCAACATCATACAAAATACGACGAATCCGGAAACCCTGCATCATCAGTTTAGTGACCTGTGTAAGAGTGCTGATGCAGACGTTTGCATTTATGTTAATTCTGTAGAACATTATTTCATTCAATCGCTGTAACTCTGGTTGTTCACATGTTGTTTTGAATCACATATTTTATAATAAATTTTAAGACTGTAATAATTGTACCATTTAAATAAATAAATTACTTTTTTCGGACAATCGCTACGAAAAAACCTAATTATATATATATATATATATATATATATATATATATATATATATATATATATATATATATATATATATATATGGGTTTAAATAAGGTAAGGCAGGTCTAGATTACTTATAGAGATTGTTAAAATAGTTTTAAGGTGTTTGTTGCTAGTTTTAACAATATTAAGGAGTCAAAGTTTTATCAAGGACAGAAAAAGACTGAATAAAAATGAGATAACGTAGTGCGGGTAAATAAAAATGTATGATTAATTTTTAGGCAGTTAAAAGTGTTATTGTTTACTAGCCATAAGAATATTGTTTGATAGTTTTTAAGGATATGAAGATGTAAAAGTGTTGTATGTAACTTTAAGAAATGTCATATCATAACCTAGATGTAAGTCAGCTGTTTTTATTTACAACAAATGTCAAACAGACATTGAAATTTTAGTATAGGTTAACTAATCTGTCAGGGACCAACGACAATGAGAAATTATGTATCCGTAGTAATAATGAAGGGGATTAGCATTGTATAAAAATTTGTTATGATCTTTGATTTGGAAGAACGCCAAAAGCAGTTTTATTAGTTACGCTGGTTACATAAAAAAAATAAACAGATGGAAAAATTTTGATAAATAAATGGGACTTTTTCGTAGTAAGAAAATAGGTTGAAATTTTTTATGAAAGGGATTTCAAAAGAAATTTATTTAGAAAGAGGGGATATAGAAAGTTTGGGAAACAAGAAGTAAAAATCTACGGGGGTCGCTGATCTCATAGGCCAACTCAGCTACAGGAAAGGCAGCAAAGGCAATAGTCTCAGTAAGTAATGTAAACATAAAGAACATACTTTTATTGTTCAACATCTCCAGCTTTAAAAACAAAAAAAGGAGTAATAAAACTCGCTAAAATTAAATAAATAGAACAGAAATAAAGAGGTCTAATCGTACAAACTATCATTTTGGTTTTGTACGGTCAATTCAAGGCATTTGCAGGGGCAGGGGGGACATCTCTTGGCTTCAACTTATAGTCGGCGTACCCAGTTTGTGGAATCCTATGTCTATTGACTAAGTGCCGCAATACGGTGTAATAAATCAGACAAACATCAATAGGTGTCGGTACCGTTTGGTTTTTATTTTCTTTTATAAGAAGTGCGTCAAATTCAAATAGATATAAATAATACGTAAGTTTTGGTTTTTTTGTCATCTATTTTAATTTAATAAATATTTCGAAGTTGTGTTCATTTGAAGTCCTTGCTTTATTTTGCTTTTTATACGTATATATGTATTTGGTGGAAAACAAAAAAGAAGGAAATCAGATAGGGCAATAGGTTACTAAATTTAGAAAGAAACAAATATATTTCGGACTTGAACCCACTAGCTAGAGAAACTCCCTGATTTAAGAGTTAATTTAATCCATGCTAATAAATTTATTTAGGTCCCAGGCAGCAATAAAAGACGTTGAACAAACCGAGGTGTGAGTCAAATACAGGTAGATTTAATAAACATATTTTTTACAGCATAATTCACTCAACGTTACAGGCAGATAAAACTTACAAAATAAAATACACTTAGAAACTTACTTCACATAAAACATTAAATATATATATATATATATATATATATATATATATATATATATATATATATATATATATATATATATATATATATCTATATATATATATATATATATATATAAACCTTTCTTTAACAATTAACGCCCAATATTGGGACTAATACAAGCTCTCTTAGTCAAATTGTCACCCAATCGTTGGTAAGTAACCTAAACTATATCAATATATATATATATATATATATATATATATATATATATATATATATATATATATATATATATATATATATATATAATGAACCCGGAGATGGGTGCTAGGGGCTCATTTGAAAAATAAATTAAATTTGAAAAGTCGGGACCATCTCGTCAGTAAATTTTTTCTACTAAAGTTCACTAAAAACACCTTCAGTAACAACTAACGCTTAGCAAGCCACTAGTGTGTCTAATTTGTAAAAACCTTGTACCAATCTAGCTGCTGCAAAAAGTAAGATAAGTTGTAAAGCCGACATCACCCGTGAGAATTCAGTAATGCAAACGAATAAAGCCAGTGAAATTTAAAGTGGTCGAACTGAAGTTGAATTTGCAACAGGATTCACTTGAGGCCCGTAAAAAGAACTTTTCTTGACACCTGATCCCAATACTCGTTCTCGCGTTAACTGCTTCGGAACTACACAAAAGCATTGTTATTTATTTACCATGTAAATTGAATGTAACACATTGAGTCGTTGGCACCCTTGAGAGAAAGACTTCCCGCTAAGTGTCATGCGATAAAGAAACCGAACGACGACGTATACATATCACCGCCTTTTGCTTCCCTCAGAGCAATTTGGATAATTGGAAATTAAGATACGACTTTATATGGTTTGGATGATATTACTTAAATTATGAAACATCAAGACTATTAAGTGATATTTCTCTGTCATGCATAACATTGTTAGCGGTGGCTTATCTCTTGCAAATAATATATCTACAAATACAAGGTGACGCTGAAAACAGTGCAACGTAATAGAGAACCTGAGATTTTTCCTAAAAACTCCTAAGCAATATATTCAACTTCAGCTTGCATGCATGAGTGATTTTGTTACCTTTAGACGTGAGAAATAGTGTAATAGGATAGACATTATCACAATTTTGTTTCCGAAAACTATGCTATGCAGTGTCCAACTTCAGCCTTCATCTTTGAGTCACTTTGTTACTACTAAGCGTTGAAAAAGGTGCAGCGTATTAGAAAATCGATTTTTTTTCTAAAAGTTATATGCAGTATGTTCAACTTAGGCCTTACTTTGTTGCTATTAAGCTCTGAAAATAGTGCAACACGATAGAGAACCTAGGAGTTATTTTTCTCTAAAAACTTATATGCAGGTGGCGAACATACGCTTTCCCGGAAGGATATCTTTACTACTATTAGACGTTGAAAAGAGTGCAATGCTATAGAGAACCTAGGAATTATTTTCATAAAAACTTATATGCAATGTATCCCACTCAAGTTATACTGTGTGAGCACCTTTCTTGCTATTAGACGTTGAAAATAGTGCAACGTGATAGATAGCCTAGGAATTTTTTCTAAAAACTTGTATGCAGTGTGTTCAACTTCAGCCTGCATGCCTGAGCAACTTTATTGCTACTAGATATTAAAAATAGAGCAACTGCAGCCTGCATGTATGCGTAACTTTATTGCTATTACACGTTGAAAAATGCCATAGAGAACGTAATATCTGTATTTTAAAATCTTCTATACAGTGTGCCAAGCTTCAGTCATAATGTATGAGTAACCATGTTGCTAAAGCGGTGCTTACTTGTAGCAAAATCAGATGTGCCATTAGCAGCTTCAAGCCACTCAAATCTCCGGGATTTGATGGCATAATGCCCATCATGCTCCAACAGGGTACAGACATACTGGCGCCGGAGCTTACCCTCATTGTGAGGGCCAGCCTAGCTCTGGAGTACATTCCGAGGGCATGGAGACTAGCGAGGGTTGTATCATTCCTAAACCTGGGCGTCCAACAGACCAGGCAAAGTCCCTGAGGCCAATAAGTTCAATGTCTTTCTTGCTAAAAACAATGGAAAAACTGTTCGACTGGCATATTAGTGGCGGTGTACTGGAAGCATAGCCCCTACACTGCGGAAAATATGCATACAGAACAGGAGTCTCAACAGAAACAGCCCTACTCCAACTGGTGCTGAAACTGCAGAATACGCTGGAGAACAAAGACGTGGCGCCGGGAGCCTTCCTAGACATAGAGGGGGCCTTCAGCAACACCTCATTCGGATCGGTACTGGCAGCTGTCAGGGAGCGTGGAATAAATGAGGAATGCTGCAGGTGGATCGGTTTCATTGCTCAGGGACAGGGCTGTGTTCACCTCACTCGCGGGAGGGACTCAGCTGGCGGGCGTAGCGGCGGGGTATCTACCCTGCTCTGGTGCCTAGTCGTGGATGCCCTGCTAGGGAGGCTCGCAGCAGGGGGGTAAGAGGTACAGGGCTATGCGGACAACATTGTCATCCTAGTCCGAGGAAAGGTTCTACAGTCAGTATGGGAGCGCATGCAGACAGCACTGAAAGTGGTGAAAAGGTGGACGGTTGACCAGGTGCTCGGGGTGAGCCCCGAGAAAGCAACCGTCATACCGTTTGCGAGGAGGAGGAAGTGGGAGAGCCACAGAACTTTCACTCTATACTGTAGAAACTAATGGCCAGGAAGGTAAAATATCTTGGGGTCGTATTGGACTCTATGCTAACCTGGAATGGTCACGTTGAAAAATTACTGCGTAAGGCAGTTATGGCCCTCGCCGTCACTAGGCGGCTATATGAGAAAACGTGGGGACTAAGACCTAGTATGGCCCACTGGCTGTACACAAGGATGGTCAGACCATCGTTAGCATACGCGGCACTGGTCTGGTGGCCTAAGGTGACAAATCCAGTGCCAAACAAAAACTAGGCAAGATCCAAAGGATGGCTTGCCTGCGCATCACAGGAGCCATGACTTCAACCCCAACAGCCGCCATGGAGGTGTTGCTGGATCTGCCCCTCCTAAACTTAGTTATCATGGATGAAGCCAGGCTACGACTATAAAGACTAGCCTGCAATGGTAGACTGAAGATCAACCCAGGCTGCAGGGGCCACTGTAAAATTCAGGAGATCGTGGAGGAGCCCATGCTTAAAATGAAGTCAGACTTTGCGAGCTCGCGAATCTGAGGTGAAAACAATTTTACAGTGGAAATCCCTGACCGCGAGGCATGGCGGGAGAAGACGCCGGACTTACTACGATACGCGCTCGTCTGGTTCACGGACGGATCCAGCGGGGAGCGTGGGACGGAGGCAGGTTTTTATTCAGAAGGACCGAAGGTAAGTCATAGTATGTCTCTAGAAGCCCATGCAACGGTTTTTCAGGCCGAAATGGACTCCATCCTGCACTGTGTGCGGGAGAAAAAGAGGAGGGGCTACACCATCAACCGGGTCCTCATAACCACAGACAGCCAGCCAACCTTAAGGCCGTAAGTAGCCCACGGGTGAATTCCAGGCTGGCAAGTGAATCCAGAGACGAGACGAGCGACCGGGCTGGGCAGAATGCGGTCACTCTCATCTGGGTGCCGGGTCACTCAGGGTTAAAGGCAATGAAAAAGATGTCTTGCGAAGAGAGGGTCAGCAGAGCCATTTATGGGACCAGCACTGGTTCTGGGCATGACAAAGATCACTGCCAGGGGAGCCATTAGGTCCTGCGTCAGAAACGAACACAAGGTGTACTGGGCAGATTGTCCAGGGCTCAGACATGGGAAGTCATTAATTGAGGATCCCAGTTCAAAGAGAGCTATGGAGCTGCTAAATCTTAGCAGAGGACAGCTCAGAAACACAACAGGACTTTTGAGTGGACACATGGCTGTCAAGGAACACATGCATAAAATGGGGCGTTTCGAGGGGGACCTGGCATGCAAACTCTGTGGCGAGGGGGATATTTTTTCTACGAAAATTCACTAGAAGATTTTGTGGGATAGCAAAAAATAGTGAACCTGTGTCAACAAATATTGGTGACTGCCTTCCTTCTGCAAATAGTCTGGAAAAATTCGTTAGCCATTAGACCAGTTTTTTCGAAAACATTTTGGGTTTGTCTTTTTAAAAAGTTTTGTTTCTCTGAAGATGACAAAGCTATGGCAAATATATTTTGTGTGGAAGTTCCTAACACAAAGCTTGTTTTGTGTATCAAAATTTAGATCTATAACTTAAAGAAAAATATATAAGCCTTTAAAAAAATTTGGGTGCCACTGGTGATTAGAGTATGGCCCAAATCGAAAATATTTTGTGATCACCAAAAGCTGTTGAATATTGCAAATACAAGTCTTCTTGCGGCAACCTACTGAAAGATCACGGATTCAGTATTTTGAAAATATTTTCACAAATAAGCACGAACTGGTCCCCCTAGGACTCATAACTTGGGTCAGTTTCAGTGTTAATTTGTTAATGTATATGAATATATATATATATATATATATATATATATATATATATATATATATATATATATATATATATATATATATATATATATATATATATACAGGGTGACGCATTTTTAGCTAAAGCTCAATATGACCGTTACTATATAAAATACGAAAGAAATTATATATGTAACGTATGCGGCGTCTTGAACTCCATCTTAAAAGTGAATTTGATAATCACGGGCTGGCCCATAAGTGGATGGTGATAATAAATTTCCTTTTTTGAAATTAAGTATTACTTATGTTCTCGAATTTTTGCATTTTTCATCGAATTATAATTCACGTTTTTAATACAAAAAATTGGTATCGTTCACGATTTTATTTGTTTGGCAACTTTCAACGCTCTTCGCACGTTAAAAGTTTGAGGTCCCATGATAGTGACGCATTCAGGGAGGTTTTAGTGAATTTTCGTAAAAAAAAATTCACTAATGAGAAGATCCCAACTTTTGAATTTTGAAAAAATTTCTTTAAATGAGCGCTAATCAGGCCACCCAGAACACATATCCGGGGTCAGTTACGCTTTTTATATGTTTATATATATATATATATATATATATATATATATATATATATATATATATATATATATATATATATATATATATATATATATATATATATATATATATATATATATATATATATATATATGTATGTATGTATGTATGTATGCATCACACCGATAACTCAAAAAATAATAGGGCGATATTGATTAAATTTGGTGAGTACCTTCCTTTTGCAAATGACTTGGATAAGTTTGTAAGCCAGGAAAATCGGCCCAGGTTTTCCCGGAAAATTTGGTGTTTTCTTTCGAAAAAAGTTTATATCTCCGGAAAGTAAGGGCAACCAAATTTGGTGTGCGGATTTATGTCTTTATATTTAAGTTACCTACCAAAATTTAACTCTGTAGGTCAAAAGACAAAAAAGTTATAGGCATTTAAATAAAAATTAATTGGGGTTTTCCTCAAAACGCCAAAGTTGCGAGTTAAAACGTCAAAATTGGCAACATTTAGGCAAAGAACTTGAATATAATACGGGCTATGGAAAGAAAATGTCTCAAGAAGAATGTTTTAAAAATCCTGGAGTCTTAGTTTCAACCGTCATTGTCCTTCATTTTACTAAAATGTTGCCAGAAAATTCATTTCAAATAGACCCTTTCTCTGATGCTTGGCAGTAGCCTTAGCTATACAATTTATCGTTTAATGGTACATAATTGTTGTCAAATTTTTGTAAAAAATCAATAAAGCTCAATATAGCCGTTATTATACAAGATATGAAAAAAATTGTATACATTAATTATAGGCTGTCTTGAGCTATATCTTAAAAAATATTTCTACAATCACAGGCTGGTAATTGATACAAATTCACTTTTATTTTAATCAAACACGTCTTATGTTATTGAATTTTTGCATTTTCCGTCGAAATATAATGCATGTCTGTAAGAAAAGAAATTCTGGACGCAGCAAGTGCGTTATGGTAGCGAATTTTGATCAAATTCTTCATATTTGAATAGCTCAATTTGCTATTAACCTATAAAGTTGACCAAGGAAGGAGTTTTTTCGGGAACACTTTAACCTTACTTGCGGAATTTTTTGTAGATTTTCAAACGATAAACTTATTGTGATGAAACATGGCACATTATTTTTACTATATAGGTTATACTGGTAACCAAATTTGAAGCCTGCTGTCTTAAAAAAAGACACACATATTTGCTATTAAAATCATTTTTATGAAAATTCACTGCCATAACGCACTTGCTGCGTGCAGACTTTTCTTTTATACTTATCGTCGAAAGCATCGAGATTCCATACACAGCCGCTCTCAAATAGTCACTGAATTTGAAGTAGAAGTAACTCTAACTGCCATAACTTTTTCAAATAAAACACACTCTATTTTATGTTTCAGATGTTAAAGACATGCCTTTTTCTTCAACTCTTATATGATCTGCTCTATATCTAAAATCTATAGTTTCATAGTTTCGGAAATATTTACATTTAGATTTCCCAGATTTTTTTTAGTATTTTCGTAGAGATCATACATAAATACTGAAATTATGAAATAATTTTACAATATTTGGCTCAGCATAAGGGTCCAGAAATTCAAGTCGTTTTACGTACTTTTTCCTAGCACATGCATATAAGCACTATTCGCTTTATTAAACACGGTATAACACTGACAAGAGATTCAGTTCTAATAACTCATTTATCAAGATAAAGGACCTTTTAAAAATTATTTGTGACAAATTCACGCTACGAGATTAGCTTTGCAGTTTATTCCAACATAATGAAAATTACATTGGGATGCTTGGGCTTTATGTTGTTTGTTACATGAAACAAAGTAGCCTAATTGTATTGCATAGTCTCCCAAATTGTAAGCTCAGCAGTATCGCCGTTAAATATTGTTCCTATTCAACCCCTTGAGTTAGATATAGTCATTAATTGCCACCAGGATCGCGCAACACGAATAACTAAATTACCTTTTCTCTTATAATTATAATCCCTTGAAGTGTAAGCAATATAGTTGCAAGAACCAATTAAAAAACGGTCCACCAGTTAATTGGCTTTTGCATGTCCCTCGTAGTCCGCATTCAATTTGTTAGCTTTTGAACTTATTGTGGGGAAATACTGACTTTATAAATCAAATTTGAAAGTTAATGCCGTGTGATATGAAGCAGAGAATTTCTATTATCCACCGTTGAATACTATAAATCTTTGAAGTGTATCTCGCAATCTCGACGAAAAGCGTAAAACATCCTGCCGTGACTTACAAGCTAAGATGTGGAAACTGGACCCGCAGAGGCTATATGATGCCATTACCAAGATACATGTTTGCGTTGGTATTGATTTCCTATTCAGGGTTTGTGTTGTAATGCAACATTTCTATTTTAACTACTTAAAAGTAACAAAACTAACTAACATTAACAACTGTATGTTTTTCGTAAACGACCACCTACTATCGGATCAGCAACCTGTATTGACACTAAAAACACTGTTGCAAGTGAATTAGGTAATTGAATTGAATATATATATATATATATATATATATATATATATATATATATATATATATATATATATATATATATATATATATATATAAATTTGGACCGATGAAAGTAAATTTACCAGGGAACGCATATTTAACAGAAGAAATTCACATAGTTGGGCAGCAGAAAATCCTCACTTCGCTAAGGAAAAGGGATTTCAACACAAATTCGGTGTAAATGTAATCTGTTTATTGATGAACGATAAAATAAAATTTTGTTTTGATGGTGAGAATCTATATTCTGAAAAATATCTCAGACCACAGTATCTGATTTTCTCGACGAATTAAATCTTGAAATGCTGCCAGATTGTCGGTATGAACTAGATGGTGCACCAGCTCACTGCAAAAATTAAGTTACCAATCAACTGTCAGAAATGTTCCAAGATCGTTGGATTCGACGATCAGGTTAATGGGTTTGGCCCCCAAGGTCGCCAGACCTTACGCCACTTGATTTTTATCTATGGGGTAGAATAAAACAAATTGTTTACCTTACCTCCATTTATGCTAACGGAAAACTTCAAAATCGAGTTAGAGAAGCACTCATGTCTTTAAAGGCCGGTGTGACACAAGCAGCAACATTAGGCCACGTGCAGAAACAAATCCTTGAAGGCTTGAGAGTTAGTGCAGGATGTTTCGAACAATTTAGTTAGCAAGTCCTTTCTTATCTTATGTTTATTTTTTGTTATTTTATTTTAAAATGTAAAAAATTGTTTAAGGCGTTACAAATAATTTAGTTATTGATTTTTTGATTTATTGTTGTTGCTTTTTTTCTTTATTCTAAAATAGTAACTTTATTTTAAATGCTAAGCTATTGCTATCAATATTATTTTATTCAAAGTCTTACCAACAAGTAAATAAAACAGAACTTTTTTGCATGAATTAATCAAATAAATAGTTGTTTCTTGTTTGCTACTTGCATTGTTCTATTTTTGCTAATAAGTCCAAAACCGCCAAAATAATGTATAACATCAGATTATACTTTTAGATGGATAATTAGCTGATCCTTCAAATTTTATCGAGATCGGCCTATTATTTTTTGAGTTATCCGTGGGATACATATATATATATATATATATATATATATATATATATATATATATATATATATATATATATATATATTGAAACTGACCCCGGATACGGGTTCTAGTGGTCCTAGTTCGCGCTCATTTGAAATTCACTAATTAATAAGTATACGTATAAGTATATGTATAAACGAAAAGGGATGTTGAGTTGCGGTTTGGAGAAAACTGTAGCGAGTTAATTTTATCGGCAATAAGATCCTTTATAGGCAACCTTCAATTTTGGAAAAAATGCATTATGCAGGGACTAAGACTAAAATTATGCAAAAATTTAGAAATTTCAATTGGACCAAAAGTTTTTGATTTTTAGTGATTTTTCTTAAAAAAAATTCACTAATGAGGAGATCCCGACTTTTGAATTTTGAAAAAATTTCTTTAAATGAGCGCTAATTAGGCCCCCCAGAACACATATTCGGGGTCACTTTCAATTTTTATATGTTTATATATATATATATATATATATATATATATATATATATATATATATATATATATATATATATATATATATATATATATATATATATATATATTTATATATATATATATATATATGTATATATATATATATATATATATATATATATATATATATATATATATATATATATATATATATATATATATATATATATATATATATATATGTATCACACCGATAACTCAAAAAATAATTGACCGATTTTGATTGAATTTGGTGAATTAATTCCTTTTGCAAATGGCTTGGATGAGTTCGTTAGCCAGGAAAATCTGCCAAGGTTTTCCCGGAAAATTTTGTATTTTCTTTCGAAAAAAATTTATATCTCCTGAATTAACAAAGTAAAGGCAACAAAATTTGGTACACGAGTTTACGTTCTTATACGTAAGTTACCCATCAAAATTTAGCTCTGTAGCTCAAAAGACAAAAAAGTTATAGGCAATTAAAGAAAAATAAATTAGGGTTTTCCTCAAAACGTCAAAGTTGCGATTTAAAATGTCAAAATTGGCAACATTTAGGCAAAGAACTTGAATCTAATACGGGCTATGGAAATAAAATGTCTCAAGAAGGATGTTTTACAAACCCTGAAGTCTTAGTTTCAACCATCATTGTCCTTCATTTTACTAAAATGTTTCCAGAAAATTCATTTCAAGTAGACACTTTCTCTGATGCTTGGCAGTAGCATTAGCTATAGAGTTTATCGTTTAATGGTATATAATTTTTGTCGAATTTTCGTAAAAAATCAATAAAGCTCAATATATCCGTTATTATACAAGATATGAAAAAAATTTGTATATATTAATTATAGGGTGTCTTGAGCTACATCTTAAAAAAATATTTCTACAATCACAGGCTGGCCCATAAGTCGTTGGTGATACAAATTTTCTTTTTTTTTTTAATCAAACACGCCTTATGTTATTGCAATTTTGCATTTTCCATCGAAATATAATGCATGCTTGTAAGAAAAAAATTCTGAACGCAGCAAGTGCGTTATGGTAGCGAACTTTATTTGTTTATGTAGAAATCATTGTTTGTGAAATTTTTGCAAAATTTTGGTAATTAGTACCTAATGTTTAATAAGTTATTGTAAAAAAAATGTTTTTGGATTTTCGCAAAAAAGTTGTTTACAATTTTTTTTGTAAGTTTTGTCGAAAAGCTTTTTGTAAATAATTATATCTTAGTAGGGGCTAAATACCTTGAGGATCGTTGGCCAGGAGAATCGGGCCAGTTTTTCGGGGATATTTTAAGTTAGTTTTCGAAAAATATTTGCCCTTTTTTAACAACAAAGTTATTTTGATAAAATGTGGTACATTGTTCCCACTATAGAGGTTATACTGGTAACCAAATTTGATGCCTGCTTTTCTTTAAAAAAAAAGACATATTTGTTATAAAAAACATTTTAATGAAAATTCACTACCATAACACACTTGCTGCGTCCAGAGTTTTTTTTTCTTTAGGCAGCTGTTTTACTTACTAGACAGTTGGGGAAACACAAGTGTGTCAGATTTTTTATATTTCTCATATTTTTTAAAATACGTGTTTTATTAATTTTTGCAATTTTTCAAATATTTGGATTATAATCTTTAACAGACGAACCAAATTGATAATTTGTCACCATGTTTACCTACGCGACAATTCCATGACGTCGGTCTGCGAATATGTGTGGTAAACATTCTTTTGAGGTTTACTAACATTGCTATGCCAAACAAACTTTGTAACAGTTCATTTAAAGTATTGAATTTTTTGTCGTTTGCTATAACTTGGTGAGATTAGGCGAGAACGCAATAAATAATTGTATTTGCCTTTCATACGAGGAGTATAGTTAACATGCCATGGCGAACAATTGTAACGTCAGTCAATCTCTATTTGCCAGAACCAAAAAAAGTTTTGAAGACCCTGAAATCGTGGTCCATGGCCACAATGGCGGTCACCAAAGAAGGGTCCCACCACGGCAGCAAATAATTTCAATTAGAAATGTTGGAAAAAATCGTACACGATTCTCGCCGTACGTAATGTGTGGGATTGTTATCTAGAGATTGAACGGACTATTTGGAATGGGCGTAGCAGCGTGAATAGGGGACTCTGGGCCATGGGAGACATAGCCTTTTTATGAACGAAACACGATTCAACGTGCTCTATTCCGACGGAAAGATGGAAAGGTGTGGAGACAACCAAGTAAAAGATACGTGGAGGATACGTGGAGGAAAACATGGAGCCGCAAGAGGCTTTGGCGGAGGTGGCATTACCGTATAGGCTGTAGTCAAGTTCAATGCAAAAACTAAACTCGTAATTTGAGGTACCGGTACAATAACGGCGGAAGGGTGTAATAACGTGTTGAAACCCGTAGTTGTACTATTTGTGGAAAATTATGGCGTAGATTTCGTTTAAATTTACGATATTGTCAGGTCCCACAAAACAGTTATAACTAATAATTTTTTTGGAGAAAAACGATGCTGAGCGCATGGATTGGCCTGCTAAGACTCCAGACTTTAAAATCTCCAAGCATTGTTGAGCATGGATGGTCTTTTCTTAACCTTTTGATAAAATCAAGGGAAAACCCGCCTCAGACCCTTGATGAATTTGCAGGAGCTGTCGAAGAGGAATGAGAAAATATTACATAAAGTCAAATCAATAGCCTGATTAACATGACAAGAACTCTCTTTTCTGAAAGTTGCCCAAAATGTTCATGCTTTTCATATACTTAGTTTACCAGCTATCTTCTTGGGGGCTATTTTACCTATTTCTTGAGGTACTCTGTATTCGAGAAAAATGCTTTAACACACATTTTTCGACAGATTTTTTGCTAATTTACTGGCGAGATTTTAGTTTTCCTAACGTGAACCTGTGTCTACTAAAACTTTTTGTCTTAATAGCAACATATGACTTTTTTGCATCAGAAAGAGCATTTCTTTTTTGATGCAGAGTTATAAAATTTTAATCAAGTACCATTAGAAAAAAATTGAACAAAAATTAAGTCTCTTAGAAATCACCTCCTTTGGTTGGAGTTTATTAGCTAATTTCTATTTAAGTTAGTCACTAAAGAATGGGACGGTATTTGTAGCTATCAATCTCATCATAGTTTATTGTTATTTATCTGCAGTGTGTAATATTTTAAAAAGTTTCACGTGAGAAAATTGAAAACTTATACAAATTAATAATAAAAATATTTTTATGGCAGAATTTAGATATTAATGATGTTGTGCTACGGTGACAGGAAACGTCACGCTTTCTCATGGAGTGTATTATAATCGTCCACAACGTTATAGATATTATGTTTCCAGAGTATTTAAACAATTTGTAGGTAGTGTCAAAAATAGGAAGATCAAAAACGGCTATGACTTGTAGGTAATAAGGCATTAGATGTATTCTTGACTTTCCGCTAAATCCCCCATTTGACTACAAATAAAGTTGCTACATCACACAATGTTTTTACAAAAATCTGTGGTAAATTTCTAAGAAAAAAAAATTTCACCTATGCAATGTACAGGTGGTACCAGAACTCGTGGATGGCAATATTGAGAGGCGTGTTGAATTTTGTCATCTATAACGATAGGCAAATTTAATGAGAATCCGGGTTATGGTAGAAACATTCTTTCACGACGTTTACACTGCATAGATTTCTTAATAAACAAACTTATCGTTATTAGCCCAAGCAAAATTTACATTTGATTATGGAGGCTCAAACCCAGCGATAATAAAAATTAATGTATGGGCCGCTGTACTAGATATCAGCACTATTGAGCTCTTCTTTATCGAGATAAACTAACATCTGAAAATATTTAAATTCATTAAGAGAAGACATTATACGCACTGCGGTTGAAGTGTGCCCAGTCTTTTTTTGTACTTTAACGTCGGCCTATTTCCGCAACTATGGCCAATCACCGACGTCGGGGAGCAGTCTTTCCTCACTATCGGGGAGATTTTGCCTAACCCCTGCCTTTCTGTAAGGAGGGTAGATATATTTAACGTGTCCAACGTGGACACTGGATTGACGGCTTTACACGCCTCCTTAAGGGCGCAACCTGCAGACATTTAAGTTGTGCAAATACAATGCCACAACCTCGGTTGGTGTTAACTTTACACTACGTACCGAAAAAGTGAAAGGGGAACTTTGTAAATCGAAGCCAGCACCCTTCGGTTCAGAAGCACACGTTCTTGCCCCTGGACCACAGGGGCAAGAACGTGTGCCGGCAAAGTGCGCCCAGTAAAATAAGTTGTCTGGCCTTTTAAATACTACGTCTTAGAGTTACTCGCGTTCCACGTACCAAAACTGAAATTATTAGCTCAAGCGCTTCTAATGATTGTTTACAAAATCGTTTGCATACACACACATGGCCGCCATTTGAAAATGCTTAAGTAAATAGAGATTATAGGTTTAACATTTTTTAAGTCTACCTTAAAAGTCCTCTTTATGTTCAGGTAAAATGAAATAATGACAAGTGATATTTTCATTTTTTTCATAAAATGTAGCCTTTATTTATTTTCGCAGACACACAAACACGCACGTAGCACACACACACTCTCTCTCTCTCTCTCTCTCTCTCTCACACACACACACACACACACACACCAATATATATATATATATATATATATATATATATATATATATATATATATATATATATATATATATATATATACATATATATATATATATATATATATATATATATATA
Source organism: Tillus elongatus (assembly GCA_964006375.1). Taxonomy (NCBI): domain Eukaryota; kingdom Metazoa; phylum Arthropoda; class Insecta; order Coleoptera; family Cleridae; genus Tillus; species Tillus elongatus. The sequence goes on along the minus strand of OZ023262.1, from coordinate 207,391,011 downwards.
TATATATATATATATATATATATATATATATATATATATACATATATATTGCTATAGATAGCAAATGATAGGAAATAATACGAAATTTTTATAGGAAAACGGGAAATTTATGCATACTAGTATATATAAAATAAGTGTATACACCCTAATGTAGCAATGAAAGAGTTTGGCAGGAGATGTCAACGCCCGACATGAATGTCAGTGACCCATGTAGCAACCCTCGATGTTAAGTTACATTCGAGTAATAAAAAATTATATATTCTAGAAATATCCACAAAGAAACCAAGAACAATGCTTCAGTTTTGTAGGGAGAATGAAATTGTAGATAATATAATTGTGTAGTTCTGTTGATTTTATTGTATAAAAAAAATTAGATATGACCAAGCTAGCTAAAGACTCACCATAGTGAAAGAGCGGAGGTCATTTATAAAAAACAAAGGTTTGTAGAATATTAAGGTGATGTGCGCGTCAGAAAAAAACGTAAAAAGACGCTAAAGGTTTGACGGAAAACTTAAACACAGGTGTGTGACGAACAATAGCGTTTTTTCACCTGTAGGAGAGTTAATAAAAGCAACGGTCCGAGAGAGTCCGGGCTTGTCTTGTCTTTTCCATCCAGTGAAATCATCGGTATCACTTTACCAGACCAGGTGATCATCGTCATAACTAAGATTCCAGAGTGCATCGAAGTGAGGGTATAAAACACCTCCAGAGTGCTACGACTATGGAATAAATATATATCAATATGTTAACGAAGTAAATCCGTTAATAATCAATGGCATGGACAAATGAGAAAGATAATAATAATTAATCAAGGTCCGTATTAATGGAAGAACAATAAATATTCCAATGGAAAATATGTCAGTAAGTGTTACCTTTTCTCAAATTGACCAGTGCGGGTGGAATTTCACCATTTTTACAACAACAATCAAATATTTTTGTGCTAATAAATTTCAAAAACAAAAATTTTGTTTGAAATAAACGGAAAGAGACCGTTCTGTAGAATTATCGATGTATATTGATTATGTAGTATCCATGTTTAATTAATTGTGTAATTAGTTATAATGTTACCAGAATGTTTTTTTAATAGGATTTTTCAAGTTATATTTATGTAAAGAATGTTTTAAAATATCTCTTTGTATTTAACAAGTGTCATATCGGCACAGTTAAATGTTTTAATAGGATTTCTCAAGTTATGTTTATGTATTGAATGCTTTAAACGTTTCTGTTTGTGTTTAATGTGTGTCAAATAGACACCGTAAAATTTGTATAATAAATTAAATGGAATGTATAACAGATTGTAATTAACGGAAGTATTGTTTTTGGTTGATATTTAATCAGCAAAATTGTTATATAGCCATCTGTGCAAAGCGATAGTAATTTTGATCAAGTGAAAATCAATAAATGAATTTAAATAACACATATTAGTGAATTTTAATTAGTAGAAGCTAGCTGTAATTATAAGGAACCCAACCTGATGATTAGGACGTATGTTCTCAGCTCTATAATAAATTTTTGCAGGTATATGCTACCCATAAAGTAAAGTAGAATACCATAGCAAAATGGCGCCGCAACTAAAGGGCTTTAAAAAAAAATACATAATCATATAATTATCAAAATTTTTTTTGGTCTAAGTTAATTTATTTTCATAAAGGAAAAAAAAAATTAGTTTCAAACCATCATAACTTAAAATCAACTTGGTCCGCCAAGAAATTAGCAAAATGCCGCCCAAGTCGTGGGACTTTTAGAAAAATTTGACCTAAAAAGAACAGGATTTAAAAAAAAAAAAAAAAAAGATTAAAAAATTTTTTTTTGTGTGTAAAAATAAAGTTATTTTCATAGAAAATTTTAATAAAATAAACATTTGTTCGCAATATAGCACATGATTGGCACAAATACAGGGTTTCTGTTAAATTTTAATAAAATTTTAGTTACGTTAGAATAAAGCAAATTTTCATAAAAACGTAATAGTATTTTAACACAAGGGATTTAGAAGTAAACCAATTTAAAATAAATTAGCACGACTCATTTAAATACAGTAAACTTAAATAAATCAATTCAACCGATTTATTGAAAATTAGCAAAAATTCTAATACCGTATGATATTTTAATATATGAAACAGTAAGTTGCACACATAACCAATGGTTTTATGAAAAATAAATATAGGTGGTGTATTTGAAAGGGTCAAAGCTTAGAAAGGGGGAAAATTAAATTTTAAATTCACAAGGAAATTGAATAAATCAAGCTTGAACATGTCCGGGGGAAAACAGTTAGAAAGTGATGAACCAATTGGGCAAGAATCAAAAATGGAGAAGTTATTCGCCGTTTTGTTCAAGAAAATGGAAAAAAACAACAACAAATTGGAGGAAAACCATAAAGAAATTAAACAAGATATTAGCAAGTTGGAAAAACAACAAAAAGAATATATCAAACATACGGATGAAAATTTTGGGAGATTGTATGAAAATATACAACAAAACAAAACGGAGATGTTAACAGAAGTGAATAAAATTTATCAACTGGATACTGAGGTAACAGTAACGCAAGAAAAATGCCAAGAAAGCCATGAAATAACCAAGACGGAACTGGACACGGTAATACAGTCGTGCCGTGACGAAATACAGGAAGAAACGGAAATGATGAGGTACGACATTAAAAAGGTCGAAACGCGTGTGGAGCCAATTGACGGAAATGAAGCCCGAGTCGAGCAGGAAACTGATGAACAACTAATTAAAATCGAAGAAAATATACCAGAAACAAGCCCAGAAAAATACATAGAAGAGGAATTACTACCGGACGAAAATATACTAGAAATGAGCCCGGAAAAATTCATATATACTGCCGAAGAAAAATTAATAAGGGCAACACATTATTTTTACTGTATCAAAATTGAAAGTGACCAGAAACATGAAACTATGCTTCAATGTAATAAAAATTATGCAGAAAATAATAGCAATAGCCGCAATTATAAATTTAGAAACCTTTTCGTTAAAAACAATAATTTTCACGATGAATACAAATTCAGTCATAGTCAGAAATTTTATAAAAACAAAGATTCTGGAAATTATAATAAATTTAAAACTTATAAGCCAAAGTTTAATGAGCAGAACAGACATATTTGGCATAATAATTTAAATAACAAGACACGATGTTGTAACTACAATAATTTTAATATAAGAAGCAAGAAGAAAAAACATAGAATTAATAAAAATTAATCTGATTGCAATTTTAATTGAATTAATAATATGATGACCTAAGCAATGAAAAGGATAATCGCATGCCGAATAGACGAATTTTAATGTACAAAATAAATAGTAAAATTACCAGACAAAGAATTTTCTCCTAAAATAAATAAAATTGATTAGTTAGAACTATATGACGAAAAGTTGGTCAATTTAAAATATAAATAATTACGCAAAATTTATACCCTGAGTACAGAAAATATAACAAGTAGACATTTAAATAACCCGAAGAATTTATACCCTGAGTACAGAAAATATAACAAGTAGGCATTTAAATAACCCGAAGAATTTATACCCTGAGTATAGAAAATAAAACAAGTAGGCATTTAAATAATGACCCAAAGAAATACGAATCAGAAAAGCGAAATTTCATAAGAAAATTTAAATGATAATAAATAAGGAGCAATGCTCGAATTAGATGCAGTTATTGGATAAGTCAATTAATATAATCATAATTCAACGGTAGAAAGGGGGAAATAAGTTAAAATAAAATAGAAAATTATTAGTATTATTATTGAGTAATAGGAAACATGGAATCAGTAGACGAGAAAAATATGTAAAAGGTCTAAAAGACAGAAACCGGTTAAGTACCGAGAAATAATTATAATTAGCAAAAAGATAGAACATATAAGGGTCGGATTGGTAGGAAAGAATTTGTATAGATGGTGTAGCGATAAGATTGAAATATGAAAAAGTTTGAAGTAAAATGATTAACGATACAAAGATATCGGTCATTTAAAATGAAGTATAGTATAAGGGCGATACCAAAGAGGTCGGTCCCGAATTATTGAAGTATATATGTGAATAGAATATTGAAAAGAATATTGAAAGTATATAGAATGAATAATGAAAATATAATATGATGCAAGTAATAGTGAAATATGTATAGGGGGTATGTGAAAAGTCAGAAGTAGGGAGACCGTATATGTTATGTAGAAAAGATAAATTATTAGAAGTTGATAAATAATAGAAGTATTACATAGTCCTATTCCATGGTAGTATAAAGATATAATAATTTAGCATAATGAAATAAGATTGAAAGGAAAGATACCCCATAAAAATATGACAAATAAAAATACCAATAACTGTCATTTATTGAAATGAAATCTGAGGGAACGTTAAATAAGTCGAAATAACCAGGGGATGGCATAAATTTAGATCATATAGAACAATCAATTGATTTGCCAAAAGAGAGAAATATATAAAACCAATTGGTGAGCCATAAAAAGCGGTGTTGAATAAAATAAAATGTTTTGATTATTAAGGTGTCATACAAGTCGATTATGAATTAAATTTAAGAGTTTTAATATTAGAATGTCATGAAAGGCAATTTTAAATAAAATAAAGGGTTGTAATGATTGAAATGTCATAAAAGTCGATTTAGAATAAAATAAAATTTTGGAATGTCAAAAAAGGCGATTTTGAACAAAATATTTTAGTCAATGAATAAAGATGATCTGACTAGCAAACAGTATCCAGACTCACTTTTAGAAAGGGGGAATTGCTATAGATAGCAAATGATAGGAAATAATACGAAATTTTAATAGGAAAACGGGAAATTTATGCATACTAGTATATATATAAAATAAGTGTATACACCCTAATGTAGCAATGAAAGAGTTTTGGCAGGAGATGTCAACGCCCGACATGAATGTCAGTGACCCATGTAGCAACCCTCGATGTTAAGTTACATTCGAGTAATAAAAAAATTATATATTCTAGAAATATCCACAAAGAAACCAAGAACAATGCTTCAGTTTTGTAGGGAGAATGAAATTGTAGATAATATAATTGTGTAGTTCTGTTGATTTTATTGTATAAAAAAAATTAGATATGACCAAGCTAGCTAAAGACTCACCATAGTGAAAGAGCGGAGGTCATTTATAAAAAACAAAGGTTTGTAGAATATTAAGGTGATGTGCGCGTCAGAAAAAAACGTAAAAAGACGTTAAAGGTTTGACGGAAAACTTAAACACAGGTGTGTGACGAACAATAGCGTTTTTTCACCTGTAGGAGAGTTAATAAAAGCAACGGTCCGAGAGAGTCCGGGCTTGTCTTGTCTTTTCCATCCAGTGAAATCATCGGTATCACTTTACCAGACCAGGTGATCATCGTCATAACTAAGATTCCAGAGTGCATCGAAGTGAGGGTATAAAACACCTCCAGAGTGCTATTTTATTAATAATCAATGGCATGGACAAATGAGAAAGATAATAATAATTAATCAAGGTCCGTATTAATGGAAGAACAATAAATATTCCAATGGAAAATATGTCAGTAAGTGTTACCTTTTCTTAAATTGACCAGTGCGGGTGGAATTTCACCATTTTTACAACAACAATCAAATATTTTTGTGCTAATAAATTTCAAAAACAAAAATTTTGTTTTAAATAAACGGAAAGAGACCGTTCTGTAGAATTATCGATGTATATTGATTATGTAGTATCCATGTTTAATTAATTGTGTAATTAGTTATAATGTTACCAGAATGTTTTTCTAATAGGATTTTTCAAGTTATATTTATGTAAAGAATGTTTTAAAATATCTCTTTGTATTTAACAAGTGTCATATCGGCACAGTTAAATGTTTTAATAGGATTTCTCAAGTTATGTTTATGTATTGAATGCTTTAAACGTTTCTGTTTGTGTTTAATGTGTGTCAAATAGACACCGTAAAATTTGTGTAATAAATTAACTGGAATGTATAACAGATTGTAATTAACGGAAGTATTGTTTTTGGTTGATATTTAATCAGCAAAATTGTTATATAGCCATCTGTGCAAAGCGATAGTAATTTTGATCAAGTGAAAATCAATAAATGAATTTAAATAACACATATTAGTGAATTTTAATTAGTAGAAGCTAGCTGTAATTATAAGGAACCCAACCTGATGATTAGGACGTATGTTCTCAGCTCTATAATAAATTTTTGCAGGTATATGCTACCCATAAAGTAAAGTAGAATACCATAGCAATATATATATATATATATATATATATATATATATATATATATATATATATATATATATATATATATATATATATATAGACTGTCCTAATTACACTTAAAAAAATTAGGGAGTGAGTTGCCATTGAAAAAATAGGGGGGGGGGGGTTATTTCATATAACATGTTTCATTTTAAGGTCCGGATACTCTCAGTATCTAACAGGCTATGAAATTTGTTACGTTTAAAGCGATTCTCCTTAATTATCTTTAAAACGGCTAAAGGCAAGATTTTCAAAATTTGTACATTTTAAATATTAACAGCGTGTAAAGGAAAGAGCAAAATTTGATTTATTAGATGAAGCAGTGGCGCGCGTGAGGCTACTCTGGGGGTTATAGTTAAGAAAAAAATTTCAAAAGTCAAAATTTCTTAAATATTTCAACGGTTTTAAAAAACTCAAAGACTAATACACAAGTAAGCTATACTCGTAGAAATTCCATAGGATGTATAGCTTTGGAGGAAAATTGATTTAAAATTGTTTGTTCACTAGAGACGCACAAGTATTAATTTAGATTCTTAAACTGAAAGTTTGCGTTACGATGGAAAAGGCAAAAGTATTCAACACCAGTTAAAATTTTAAAACAATAAATTTCAGTTTTATTAAATTAAGAAAAATAAGGTACATTTTACTTAAATTTGTAGATAAAGTGTATTCATATAAAGTATTGAACATAAATGGAAAAGAACATTTATTAAATTAAGAAGTTATTAAACACTGTAGCAGATGTTCAAATTGTACCCCATTTTTTTCTATACACAAAACTGTGCGTCAAAGAAAAGATTGTCTTGCTCTAAACAAAACCCCAATATCTTGACTAACTCGATTTGACCCTTTCACAATTCGTGCCCATAGTTCATGCAGAGTTTGAACTGGTGTCGCATAAACTGTACTTTTCATAGATCCCCAAAAATAAAAATCTAAACTATTAAGTCGGGTGATCTGACAGGCCAATTTACAGGTGCATCTTGGTCACGACCACTCCAGCGCCCAGCAAACTGGTTATTAAGAAATTGCCGCACGGGTTAAGCATAATGAGGTGGTGCATCATCGTGAGTAAACCACATATCTCTCCTAACATTAACAAGCACGTCTTCTAATAGACCACGCAATGTGTTTTCGAAAAAATTAAGATGCTGAACTTCATCTAAGCGTGGAGGTAGCTCAACGGGTCGTAACAAATAATCACCGTCAATTCCAACCCACACCTTGATGGAAAATTGACATTGGGAATCTGACACAAGGGTTGCTTTTGTATTAGCGTAACTCCATTCATGGCTGTTATGTAAATTATTACTCCACTTTTTTTGAAAGAGGATTCGTCAGTAAATAAAAGTATTTTGAAGAAGGTATTATTGTCATTATGTTTGTTCCTGACGCAATCACAGAAAAGTATTCTGGCATTGCTAACTTGGAGCACAAGTTCGTGTACTCGAGTTATATGGATTCTAAACCTTGCATTAAAAGTACTGCGGTAAAGAACTTGTCGATTAGGAAAATTGTCAGCACCCCGCCTTGCAGATTCTAGGGAATTACATCCACACATTCCATGTACTAAATGCATGTCAGCCAATTCGTTTAAACTATACTGGTCATAAGACATAATCTTGAATAATCGAGGTAAAATATAATATTGCTTGACAATTTATGACAATTTAAACTGCAGTTGACAACTTTTCCTGTATCCATTGTAACGTAAATTTTCACAATCTAAATTAATACTGCGTACGTCTTAGTGAACAAACAGTTTAACTCCATTTCATCGAAAACTTCACATCCTATGGAATTTCTAAAATATACCTTATTTTTGTATTTGATTTTGAACTTTCTGAAACCGTTCGAAGATTTCAGAAATTTTGATTTTTAACATATTTTTTTCTAAATTATAACCGTCAGAGTGCTCCCACGCGCGGCACTGCTTCACATGATGAATCGTATTTTGCATTTTGCATTGCACACATTATTTATATGCTGCTAACATTTGCTCGTGTACAAATTTCAAAAAGCTTATGTTTAGCCGTTTTGAAGATAATTAGGGAAAATGGCTTTACGCGTAACATTTTTAACACGCTGTATCTTGGTATCAGGTACTTAAAATGAAAAATATTATAGGAACTACCCCCACTATTTTTTTAAGGGCAATTTTCACACCAATTTTTTGAAGTATAATCAGGGCACCTGTATATATATATATATATATATATATATATATATATATATATATATATATATATATATATATTTTATATATATATATATATATATATATATATATATATATATATATATATATATATCGTTGCACTTGTCGGCTGGTTTTTGTGGAAAGGAGGGTCATGACTATCTATACTATTTACATTTATAGGACTATTTTATATATAAAGAAAAATATTGACCACTTTGATGTAAATTCTTTCAATCACAGTTATGATACTCGTGGCCGTGGTGACTTACGTTCGGTGGCCCATAATACAGCGAAATATAAAAGATCTTTTATATTTAATGGTATTAGATTTTATAATAAATTACCAAATAGGTGTAGGGAACATACTTTGTTCAGGATATTTAAAAATAATTTGAAGGCACTCCTAGCGTCCAGGTGTTACTACAGTATTGACGAGTATTTATGTGATAATGAACTGTGATATTTCTGTTTTGTTTGTGTTTAGTTATAGAAACTTGTTTGCTATTGTTATGTGTACCTATGTGTATACTGGTTGACTTGCCTTATGCACATGTTTGTATCGAAACGGCTAATAAAGTGTTATTATATATATATATATATATATATATATATATATATATATATATATATATATATATATATATATATATATATATATATATATATATATATAGTGTGAAACAACCAAATGGAATAAATTTAGCATCTCAATTATTGTGCACAATGCACAAAACAGGACAATTTTAGGTTAAAAAATGACACTCTGCAAGGTGAAGACTTCACGCCTACTTTCAACCATATTTGACTAGGAACTGTAAGCACAAAATCTTTAAATATGAAGAAGGGACTTGTGATTCCTTATTTGAAATATATTTTGATGCTATGGAGTTAAAATTTATTGCAAAAATTAACAGTATTGACTACTTGTGGTACAACACACTAAAAAAATAATAACTAATAGCGTTTTATTATTGATAACGAGAAAAAACTGAAAAAAAAACACATCAGTTTTAATGTAAAAAGCTTTCAAAACGCATGCCTTGAACGTCTTGGTAGTTACCTATTCGTGAATGAAAATGTCTTTTAAATTTCTAGTCTGGGGTGTGGCCAACCTAATCGCCATTCTTTTTTCTTTTTCTTGGGTCATTTAGGTCGTGTGATTTATTTTGTATACAATAATTTTGACATATCCCCAGAAGAAGACGTCTAATAGAGTAAGATCGGGTGAACGTGCTGTCCGTTCTAAAGTTCCGCGCCTCCACCATTTGTTGACAAAAAGCCCTCTATCAAACTGTTTTCCATGAGCTGCTGGGTTTGTATCAATTTATAGGGATCCATTTTATTTAATTTTGATATTCGAATAATCGATAAATTGCTAAGATCCAATGTTGTTGCTACTTGTCTATTCAAGGTTTGTTTTGCTCCAATTCAAACATTACATCCAATTTTGTATCATTATTCAGTGCATTAAAAGGTTTTTGTTTATCTGCCTTACATGTTCAAGCTCGCGAAGTTGTGTTTTAATTTTGCCAATTGTTCCTTGGGATATAAGCGGTAAATCTCTAAATTTGCCTTTAAATACACGATATGTGATCGTGCTTTATCTTTATAACCAATCATTTGTAACATGGTTATTTTATGCATTTCTGTTAAAAAAAAAACGAGGTTTCTGAAATGCAGTGGGCAACTGACAGCTACTGTCATGCGATTACAATCACTCGCTAAGTTGCTAAATTGGTTGTATATATATATATATATATATATATATATATATATATATATATATATATATATATATATATATATATATATATATATATATATATATATTATACAGAGAAATGCTCTGCGCGTCTATACTTAGGATGGAAGGGTTTCACCAAAGTAAGGGCAGCAATAACTAATGAATTTTAGTTTTGTTTCAAACACTTTAGCAACTTAGCGAGTGATTATAATCGCATGAGAGTAGCTGTCAGTTGCCCACTGCATTTTAGAAACCTGGTCTATTTAACAGAAATGCATAAAATAACCATTCTACAAATGATTGGTTACGATGTTACGCCTTTAGCTCATACAAACAAAATATAACAACAGACGTTAGAAAGTAGGTTAAGGAAAAGAAAATCTCTGGGTGGCGTCACAAAAGATGCCGGCTGCTCAGCATTGGGTAGGGTTCTTAACCTTATTAACCCAGAGATCTTAGCGCCACACTGTCGAAAGAAGTGAATGAAAATATGACTGGCGACAGTCAAGTAAAATAGAGTGAGAAGACCTTATCTAACTAACCTTGACAGTGAAAGGTTAGCAAGACATCTAACGAAATTACAACTTAACACCATAGGTTGAGAATAATACGCACACATAAAATTTGAAACTTCACATTTATATATTATACAAAAGAGAGACAAAGATTACAATAAGTATGTTTTAAAAGACAGAAAGTAAGACAGGTATATAACAAGCAGAATTAGCAAGAATCAATGCGTGGAATGTAAATATAGGTATTCAAAACAGCGTGTGATTTTTACAAAAGATTGTATAGCAATCCGTAAACCCTTTACGAAATGCGACAGATAAAAATGGTTAATACATTTTCAACAACTTATACAGTACAGTTATTTTAATTCAAATAAAATTGGTGAACACGGTTGTACTACAAATGGTAAATGGCTTATCTAAGATGAATACAACCAATCAAAATGTCTCGAGATTTACGAGGCCTGTAAATTTGTACACTTCACCGCAACCGCCGCTTCAGTTGTAACATGTGAGGAAAATGCTCCGAACGTTGGGAATTCCGCAACTTGCGCAAGTATAGGATCAACGTGTAGTTAGTGTATATATACTTGTATGCACCAAGTATGCGGTGTTACGTCAATAGCGAGAAACTATTTCGATGTGACGTTGCGCCGAGTGCACTGACAAACTATAAGGATGTTTACATTAAAACTAAATAATAGTAACCCAATGCAACCATGCACGCACACTTTAACCAGCGAGTTAAAAACAACAACAACAAAAATGTTAAACAAAAGATTCAGGTTGTTACTCTAGAAAAGAAAAAAATTGCTCAATACTGCTCCCCTGAATCCATATATTTTCTCAAGGGAAAATGTACCCACACACCTGCATTAAAAATAAGGGTGCTAAATCATCGACAAAATTTTGTATAATAAATATTAAAAGAAAATCAATAATTACTTGCAAAAGAAATCCACTAGGAACTAATCTGTTTCAAATTAATTTAAAAAAAGCTTAAAAGGTTTACTGGCTTTAAACAACTTAATTTATCTATATCCACGAAGTTATGTATTACTATAGGTATAAGAAATTCAACAGGCAATGTCCATGAACACTTCTGGCCCTTTAAAAATATGGCCAAATTAGTTTTAAGCAAATTATCCTACATGAAAATTCTCTACAAGTTACAATCTATAATTTACACCATACAAAAACACCAACGATAACGTGAATATTTTAACAAATTTTAACTGATATGTACACTGTAAAATGAAGGAAGTTATAAGTCTGCCAACAATAATATGCTTATTAAGTTTCTGCAAACTGCTGTTACTTTGAAAGTTTGAAAGTCAGTAGAGGCAATCACTTATGATAAATAAACTCCATACAGCTCCCAATTAGCCCGGAATATAAATTCAGTCAGCAAAAGGTAAAATGGAACACACTTACAGTTTTCTATTGATGGGAGAATGATTTCCAGTGCGTAGATTATACATTTACTCTTTGGAATCTAGTTTTAATACTAGGCGCCCTTTATAAGTTGCACCAAACCTCCTTGTTTAATTCGACATTTTTTTAGAACACAAGGGACAATCCATTTTTCTAATTAATTTCCACTAGCGGTTTTACCACAACGGCCCACACAAGTCCTCACTAAAAATTCCATACGAAGAGAACCAATGTTAATTCCTCGGCGATTCCATACCTAATAAATTTTTCACTGGCGTCTCTTATCTTGTTTTTCTTTTTCAGATTATCAGCGTCCTACCGTTAAGTTATTTTGTATTTTGGGTTGCCTAGGGAGGACCTCTACGAGACTAACCAGTGGTTGCACCGATATATTTAATATAAAATAATTAATGATTTCAAAAAAAATCAGAGAAGTTGTTGCACAAATTGCAGGCCGTAACAACGAAGATAAAGCACGATCACATATCGAAGTTGCTCGTGTATTAAAAGGCAAATTTTGAGATTTACCGTCTATATCCCAAGGAACAAATGGAAAAATTGAAACACAACTTCCCGAGCTTAGACATGTAAGGCAGATAAACAATAGCTTTTAACGCACTGAATAATGATACAAAATTGGATATAATGCTTGAATTTGAGCATAAATTCAGTCTCTTAGCTATTATGTATATTCATAACAAGTCCATAAGCACATGAATTTTAATAATATTATTAATAGACAGTGTGACAATAAAATTTGGAAAATAATTCATAAATGCCTTTTTAAATTTTTCCAAGAAAAACGTTCGGACAGGCAAATTTTATCATTTCAACTCTTAATTTATAACGGAAATTTTTCATTTATGACGTCACCTATTTCTGAATGATGACGTAATCATAAGTTTTTTCAAATGACAACCATATTTTTTGCTGTTCTCTATAGACCTGCTCACTAGTTAAAGGAGAATGAGAAAAAATTGGTCTCTGACATTTTTTTTAATTTGCATTATCTACTTAAAAAAATGGAAGCGTAAATTTAATAAAAAATAAGAAATTGTTCTCTCAGTTTTTAATTAGCATGAGTTTTCTTTAGAATAGTGAGGTTTCCCTCACCTTCCTGAAGTGATGACTAGTATTCGCAATTTTTGATGCGTTGTCATCTATTTGACAGGTGGAGAAAAAGGAATGTCAAAATCAATTTTTAACAACACTCGTTGTGATAATTTACTGATTATTTACTGTTACCAATATCTAGTTATCGGACTTTTATGGCAGTATGGATTTGGAATTCAGTCAATAAAGACAGTAATAATTAATCGTGAATTAGTTTTAATCTTACTTGTCATTTAAATTAATTTATCGTCTTAGTTGTGAAAGTGTAAAAGTGCTAAAAATGATCAATTTTAATTCGAATTGAACAAAAATGGCACAATTAACCGAAAGGGAAAGAATATAAATATTTATGATGAACGGACATGGCAACAGGCTTAGTAGTCTCCAGAAAGGGTGCACGTTATTTAACCAACAACGTCCTGAAAGACCACCAATTACAAGATCAGCAGTAAGTAAATTGGTTGCCAAATTTGCTGACATAGGACCAGTGACTTGCCTCAGCAAGGTCGACCTCAAGTACGTGAAGATGCCACATTGAATATAGTGCCTACATCTAAAGACAATCCTCATAATTTCACAAGGCATCTAGATCTAAATAACCATGCTGATCAATATTTAGTGGTTAGATTATTTAAATAAGAGCAGTATCATCTTTACAAAGTGTAAGTAATATATAAGTTAATCGATGATGATTCAGACCGCTGTTTACAGTTTTGTTAACAATTATTATTACGCTGTAATGAAGATCCAAATTTTCTTGATAACATTTTCTTCTTGGATGAAGCGACTTTTTGCCTAAAAGCGACAGTAAATAGTCACAACTCAAGATATTGGTCAGGGGAAAATCCCCGTTGGACTCAAGACTCACACAGTCAACGTCATGGAAAAATAAATATATCGATTGGAATAATCGAACGGTATTTTACAGGGCGTTACTTTTGAATTGAAATCTTACCATAGGACGTTACCTATTTTTTTGCGATTGAATTTAGTGCCAGCTCTGGCAGTATTTTTCCAAATAAGCACGATATAGATGTACCCCATTAAGATATTTGGTGTCAGCAAGACAAAGCGCCCTCTCACGTTGCCGTAAATATCTAGATGCCATACCCGAATGATGGATGGAGTGTCGAGGAGAAACTAAGTGGCCACCACATTCCCCAGAGTGGACTCCCTAGTATTTTTTTCTATGGAGTTATTTAAAATCAAAATTTATTTCAACAAGCCAAATAATTTAGAGGAAATATAGCAAAGAATTCTAAGTGGAGCAAATTAATCATGACATTTTAAGCGCAGTGTACAAAGTGTCTACACCTGTATCCGTCAGTGCCAAATCGTAGGTGGAGAACAGTTCGAACATTTGCGCTAAATTTTAATTGTTTTCCTTGGTTCAATAATTTTTTCATTGAACTTATGTTTTAAATTTTTAAAGTAGATAATGCAATTTTTTCCAAAAAATTGTTATGTTAGGTATCAATTTTTTTCATCAGAATTTAAGTAGTAAGCAGGTCTATGAAAAAACCAGCAATGAAATATGGTTGTCAATAAAAAACAAACTTATGATAAATAATGTCATCTTTCAGAAATAGGTGATGTCGTAAATGTGATTCTACGTCACAAATTGGCAACCAAAAAGTTAAAATTGACTTGTCCGAGCGTTTTTCTTAAAAACAAATTAAATAACGCATTTTTGAGTTTTATTCCAAACTATGTAATCACACTGTATATATTTTAACCCTTTAAGGGGCAACACTTAGATTATCCATGTAGGGTACATTTTTTTAATAGATTTTGGATAAAAATAATATAAAGTAACGCATTCAAAGCAAAAAATCCAAAAAAAGTTCTAGTTTCTTGTTTAAGGGGTGGTAAAAATCGCTACCAGTGAGCATTATTTACTTTAATATTTCTCAATATTCACTGATTCATTGATCAGCTAACTGACTTCTGTATTGAACATGTGTAAGTGCTACTTCACGGGGGTAGTTTTTATTATGTTGGTGCCTATATAAAATGTAGCTGTTTACTATTGATGCGTCGAGGAAGTTGTAAAATAATGTTATCCACCACATTTTGGAATTCCATAGAATCGAATAGGTTGACATCAACTGATCAAAATTATCTACTCCGCCCATGTGTGCATTATAATCAGCAATAACAGTTGGACAAGGTACTTCTTCAGGAGTGCCATCCTAACTTGTTCTGATGACAGTTGCTTGTTCTTTGAAGTTATGCATGTTACTAATCAGTGTCACACATTTTGTTCCCCGGTCTTTCCATTTATAGAGAGATATGTTACCACTAGCTACGAAATCTGACTGACTCATTTCTAATTTTTGTCATCAGCTAACTATTGCCTTGAGAAGTATTTTTTTATGATCGAAATGTTACGCAGGTAAAAATTTGTTTTTCTAAAAGTTTTGGGAAGAGGGGCAATGTAGAAAAAAATTGTCATAGTAAATGCAATATCCACGATTTTGAAACTGGCTACTAAGTTGCATTACGACTTTCTCACCTAGTGTGTCTTGAAAAGCTGCATCCGTCTTGCCTTGATAGACCTCGAAATGTATCAATTAACCTGTCTTTGCACATGCTATAGCCCAACACTTCATTCCTCTCTTCACCGGCTGCATGGGCATGTACTGTTGAAACACAGCTCTATCCTTGAAAAGAACCATGCTTCCGTCAATTGACAAATATCTGGAAGGTGTGAACAATTCAGCAAATTTTCCTCTTAGATGCGTTATGAGAGGTCGGATTTTATACAATTTATCAAACATAGGGTCACCTTTGTGAGACATTTTTGCATTGTCATTTATATATAGCAGCCACAGAGCTTTTAAAAATCTTTTTACTGTAAAAACCTCTGTTGATCCAAAGAAGTTTTTGTCAGACGACCATTATTTCATCGAAGGTAACGTATTAAAACCCATAATTATGAGAATCCCGAAAAAGGTCTTTAGTTCCTGGGTTATATCTAAAAAATTTCCGAGTTGAATCGCGTATAGGTTCAATTCATTTACAATTTTTTGATGCATTTCGTTAGTGAATATTGCACTAAAGTAATCTAAAGGGGTTGCATTTTCTGGAATATCTATGCTTATTTTTGAAATTTCACGGAAATCGAATGAGCTGTAGTTTAAAACTGGATCTGTATTTTTACACCACTTGAAGTATATGTTTTTAGGAGCTAAAAGACCTACATTGTCTTCAATAATTGCATTTACTTCTGATTCTGTAAATTCTGATTCTGTGTCACTTTCGGAAGAAAATATAAAGGTATTAATATTGTTTTTTGGAACATCATTTTCTGGATAATAATCTGGATCTACAGTTGAATTATCAGAAACAATATCATCAAGAAAGGAGTAATCAGGAACGGAAGGATTTTGCTGATATTCAGATTCACCTGATGTAGCGACAACTGTATCAGTCGATAGAGTTTGACTAGTTGTCCCTTCGCTTGGCGTCAATGCAATAGCTGTGCTGGAACTACATCAAATGTTACATCTCACCTATGGAGGTATAAATGAAACATCGTCTTCTGCATGAGAGTCACCTCCATAGTCTGCCAGGCAATAATTTTCATCATCGGAATCAACGTTAAATGCCAAAATTTCCAATTCCTTCTGGGTAAGCGGTGGTTCCCACTTTTTTTTGCGGTTTCTTGCTTATTGCTGCAACAACAATTACATATTATCACCCAGAACATCTTTTTGCAACACGAAACGCAATGTAATTTATTATTAAATGAAAGGCCAAAGACTATACTGTCTCTTTCATTGATTACAATTATCAAATTATTTGATTACATGTACAGAAAAAAAGCATAAAATATTTATTATAAAATAGGTTAGGATTATCTCGAAAGGTCTGCATAGAAACTAATGATAAATTAAAACAATACTTACCTTTTTGCTATTAAGAAAGCAACCTCAGAGTATCCCTTGATCACTTTGTGTGTTTATTTCAAAATATTTTCATAAATAAAGTAATAAACAACACAAATAAATGTCTATGTCAACAACACTACTAAAAACTACCATCCCACATGCCCACTGGTAGCTATGTTTACCAGTGATTCAGTTTTAGGCGCCTGCTTACGTTTCTGTACTATCTGGTAGCTAATTTTACCAGAGGTCGTTAATGGTTCAATATTCAATACTATTGGATAGGTAAAACGTCTTAAAATGTTAATGGTAAAGACAGGTACCACTGATACTTAAAGGGTTATTTAATTATGCTAATTTTGTGTGTCAATCAGTATAGAAATGTAGATTACTAGTAAGTATGGAACGGATTTACCAACTAACGACAAAAGCAATTAATATATTACGAGTAGCAAGAAAAACTCTAGCTATACATGACGTATGTTCCTGCATTTAATTACTTTAGTCGACAACTTATTTAATATAGAGAAATAGATTCAAGGTTACCTTTAAAAAAACTTTTAACCTTGAGCCCCAACATAATTAAATACAAGAGAGGTGAGGGTTCCTACCTAATTACATCAGGAATATGCTATCATCTATCTAATTACAGCTACTATTACGAAAGTGATATGTAATTAATAGTAAGAGCTTTCTAATTTCCTTCACACATTAAAATTGGTTGGCATATCACTAGATGTATTGATCTGTTTGAGTTCATATGACATGAATAATAGTTCCTTAAACTTTTTCATTTGCACAATACATTTTAATCATATCTACAACAACAATTTTATTATAGTTGCTGCAGCTAAATTTGACATTACGCATCAAAACTGTAATCTTTGCAGTATCAATTTCAATAATAAAAATTCTTCAACTCTTATTTTATTTCCACATCGTCAATACGTGTGGAAGTATGGCATCGGCGACAAAAGTTTCAAAAATTTTTATTCGCTTAAACGTCGCAAAAAGTGTCAAAATATATAGAAAACATCATTTGGGAACGGAAATGTTTTGTGTCTGTCGGTCTGTACCTCTGTCTGCTTGTAGCCACGATAACTTTAGAACAAATTGAAACATCATCTTCGAATTTGGTGTACAGTTAACATTCGACAAGCGAACAGTTTTGGTTCTTTTTGAGTAAAATCGCTCCAGGATGTAGTGGGTAGATGGTGGATGCTATGGGGGAAATGGATATTTTTTCGTTAAAGCTCGAGTAATATAACGTTTTAGGGTTGGTTATTAGAAAACTTTTAGTTTCATCGAACATTTGGTATTCTGTGCTGAAATTAAATTGGGGGTTGAATGTGTGGGTGTAGAACATGCCCAAGATTTGTATTTTTTGACACTGACAATTAAGAATAATACTTACCTATGTGACAGCTGTCAACAATAATAAATAAGTATTTTATTTCCGAGCATTATCTACTATTTATTTTATGGACAAGAATGATGAACGTTAATACAATTGCATGTCTCCATATCTACGAAACAAAGGCCGATCGGAAAAAATATTATTCTTTATTGTTTGCTTATACAGGCTGTTTCAAAAAACATGCACCATCGCTCGTGGGGCAATTCCTTACTAAACAAATAAGAAAAAAAGTTCCTGTGCACATGGGCCCGGGAACGCATAGTTTCCAATATAAAGGGAGTTGAATTTTAATTTTTTTTTTAATTTTTTATAAATAATTTCAAAACCACTAGATTGATTTTATTGAAACTTGGAACTTTAAAGTGTAATATGAAAGTGCATATTTTCAAGTGAAAATCTGCTTACAACTGCGTCAGTGGCGTGCGTACGGGGTAACTGTAAAAATTCATTTGGGGAAAAAATATGTGCGCTACTGTCTTTTTCCAATTTTGATACATCAGTTATGAAGCTTATTACATAAGCCACAAAAGCTACCTCTTGGTATTTTTTCGTTCAGAGTATCCCCTAGGAGATATGATTAATTTTATAAAAAGGGGCAAAGTACCGATTAGTCGGCGTAATAATAATAATAATAATAATAATAATATATGTTTACTGCAACCATAAGAATATGAGAAACAAAACATACAGTAAACATTACAGCAATAAACGTGAAAATAACTAACCTACGTAAAACTTATTGGTGATAAACATTGAAATGAATATTACAAACATTGATAAAAAATTATAAATAAAAAATAAAAATAAAAAATGAAGAAAGTAATCGTAAAGACACCATGATTTTCCAAACTCTTGTTTTTTTGTACATTACTCAATTGACTTTAATAACAAAGCTAAAGAAAATGTTGAAAGTGACCACCATTAGCGTCGTTACAATTATTTAACCTTCTGCGCAAAGATCTTCTTACTCTTCTGCAAATATTTTGATCTTCTCTAATGCTGTCAAATGCATATTCTATTCTTCCCAACAATTCTTCTCGTGTATTTACTGGTGTTTTATACACTATTTCTTTTAAATGACCCCACAAATAAAAATCGAGAGGATTCAGGTCTGGAGATCGAGGTGGCCATGACACCGGACCTCCACGACCAATCCATCGGTGACCGTATGTGTTGGCTAAATATGTTCTTACAACTGCTGCAAAATGTGCGGGCGCACCATCATGCTGGAACGACATTGTACCATTTCTCATAAAAAGCGATAGTAACAACTGCAAATCATTTTGTAAAAAGTTTAAATATGATTCATGGTCAAGAGGATTCGGTAGAACAACGGGACCAATTATGTGATTTTCAATAATAGCAGGCCAAATATTGATGGAAAATTGATACTGCGAATTTGCAACTCTTAGAGAGTGTGGGTTTTCATCGGCCCATGTATGTATATTGTGAAAATTTACGATACATTTTCGCGTAAATGACGCCTCATCAGTAAATAGTACACGTTTAGAAAAATGTTGGTCGTGCCTAAGTTTGTTTAAGAACCACTGACAAAACATTACCCTTGGTTGAAAGTCTCTAGGTAGAAGTTCCTGGACACGTGTAAAATGATAGGGATATAAACTTTGATCCTTCAGAGTTCTGTGAACTGATGATGCCGAAATATTACCCAGTTCGGTGGCAATAATTCTCGTACTTGTACTAGGATCACGTTCAACTCTATTTAATATTGCCTCTTCAACTCGTACAGTTCGGCGGTATCTTCTGCGTCCAGAGTCAGCTTTTAAAGGTTTGAAAGAACCAGTTTCTCTCAAATGTCTTACAATACGTGGGAAAATATTTTTGTCAGAAATTCTTCTTTGCGGATAAGTTTCCTGATAAACTCGCACAGCTTGTCTAGCATTTTTATTTGTTTGTCCATAAATTAACAACATATCAGTCAAATCCGCTGAAGTGTACTTAATGAAAACCATCTTGAGAGGAGGAAATAATATTAATGAGCAGCTCAGTATCAACAAATAACTAAAAACGAAAATACTGCACCGTATCAAAATTTAAAGAATAGCACGAAAACTCTTTTGACGCCTACAAAGCACTTCAAAATTGTATAATTTAGAGAACTGTCAAAAATTATAGTTTCATGGCACTTTACGATTACTGTTTTCGTTACTCCAACGAATCTGTACTTTGCCCCTTTTTATAAAATTAATCATATCTCCTAAGGGATACCCTGAACAAAAAAATACCAAGAGGCAGCTTTTGTGGCTTATGTAATAAGCTTCATAACTGATGTATCAAAATTGAAAAAAGACAGTGGCGCACATATTTTTTGCCCAAATGAATTTTTACAGTTACCCCGTACGCACGCCGCTGACGCAGTTGTAAGTAGATTTTCACTTGAAAATATGCACTTTCATAATACACTTTCAAGTTCCAAGTTTCATTAAAATCAATCCAGTGGTTTTGAGATTATTTATAAAAAATTAAAAAAAAAATTAAAATTCAACTCCCTGTATATTGGAAACTATGCGTTTCCGGGCCCATGTGCACAGGAACTTTTTTTCTTATTTTTTAGTAAGGAATTGCCCCACGAGCGATGGTGCATGTTTTTTGAAACAGCCTGTATATCAATTTAGAATCCGAGTTTTAATTTTTCGCTTTCTGGTGTAAATTACCCTGTATATATATATATATATATATATATATATATATATATATATATATATATATATATATATATATATATATATATATATATATTATAACTGACCCCGGATAATTGTTCTAGGGGGACTAGTTTTCGCACATCTCAAGAAATTTTCCGCAATTTCCTCCTTAGTGATTTTTTTAAAGAAAATTTACTAAGAGTCAGGCGCCTGGGTGTTATACAGAACAATAAGTGCTGTAAAAAGAGGAACGGTATCATATGCCTTCAGGTGATATGCGATTAGATCAGGTAAGTCATTAGCCTACACGGAGTATTGGGAACAGATACAAATTCCTGAAATGTACAGGTTATTCTCAAGCATCATGCGATAAGTGCGTGGTTACCTACGTTGTGTTTTAATAAAAGAAACAATGGTTTTATCAAATTTCGTAATATGTAAATTTTACTACATTTGATATGCTTATGATAAATTGCTACATATATACATATGTATTTTTAGTGAATTCAAAAAAAAACTAATGAGGAGATCGCGACTTTTGAATTTTACAAAAATTTCTTTAAACGGGCGCCGAAGTAGGTTCCCTGGAACACTTATCCGTGGCAGTTTCTAATTTTATATGCTTATATATATATATACATATATATATATATATATATATATATATATATATATATATATATATATATATATATATATATATATATATATATATATATATATATATATATATTATTGTGCAGAAGAAGCCCCAATGTTGGGCGCCAATTATGTATTATACTTATTTTATAATCTTAATTTTTATACACTTAATTTTGATTTGTATAATTTTGTGTTATCTCGTATAAATAATCACCCTGTATAAATGTATTTTATTTTTGACTTATATATTGATTTTATTGGGTATAATTTAGGGTGATTTTACTTTTATGTGTTGTATTTTAAAATGTAAATAGAAACTTTTATATTGTCAGTTTATACACAATGTTTATGTATGACCCTGTAAATTTTATTAATGTATTTGTTTGTTTAATAAATGTTTATAATTGTGGTGTTTTCATTATTTGAATCCATACCTGTAGATATGTTAGATTAAAGATTAACCTTAGTGTAATATTGGTTGCATATTACCTCTTATTCGTCAGTTAAATATATTATGGATAATTTTACTGAACTAAATTTACCTTTTTTTTTAATTTACATACTTATGCCCTGCCCCTCTCTCTCTCTCTCTCTTCTCAGTAGTGGATTCTGTTAATTAGGAGAAAAATAGCCTGCTAATATGCAATTAAACTTAAATTATGTTTATTTATTATTTACGCAAAGAAATATCTCATCTCAACTCGTAACAAAGTTTATTTCATAGAATTTTAAATTTTAACTTAAAGCGGATCCTCTATGAAAAATCTTAAATTTTATTAACAAAATAGATTATTAAAATTACTGACAGAATTTTGATTTGTATTAAAGTTCATAAACAATAATTAAAAATGGATTTTCGAATTTTGTACTGCGGACTTCACGCCCTCTGCGTTTGTAACTTTTAACTATTATGCGAACACAAATAAGGTTTCTGTTTATTTACTTAGAAGTACTAATTTTCCCACAAATGCTTTATATTGATTGATGTTTGGCAGACTTGATTGTCTTTATTTGGGGTTTCGGCCCCCTTGTTGTGTTTTAAACAAAATAAAATGGATTTCAAACCTTGATTCCTGGCTAGTTTTGGTAGGTATGTCTGGACGTGGTTATTCTTTATAAATATAACTGTTTGTATAGTGTATTTCTTACGGCAAACATTCATTTAATAAATTATTTTGGCTCCAGGCGCACAATGGATCTTCTTTACACAAAATATACTTTAAATATTGAAATTCTTTGGGAAGTAAAATATGACGCTGCCTATCGCATTTTAATTCATTAACAACCAAGAATCAACAACCGAAAAACGGAAATCTCGTCCAATTTCATCTTAAATGTCGTTTCCTTTATTTTCAGAACATTCTTCCTTGAAATAATTTGTACCATTTTGACAGCTGTTGTTCATCTTTGAAAAAGCCCGGTAAGTTTAAATATTATTATTCTACATAGCCATTATTAAAATGACAATTGGCATAACCTTACTTCTAGACAGTAACAAATAATACTAATTTTAAAACGAAAACAATTTTAAATGCTGAAATTCTTGATAAAGAGTTTCACGACACAAAACACTTCGTCTTTGATAAACTTTAGTCCATTGCTTACATAAAGAAAAACACTCTTATATTGATTATATACAAAGTGTTTGTTTTTTATTATATTTCATTCTAACTTATCAAGGTAAATATTGATTTTGGAGCATAACTCTTTGGTTTGACTGTCATGTTTAAGAGTTTAAGCTATTTGCATTTAGATACTTGGCTCTTTTAAACCCATTTAAACTGAGATACTATCCAAATTTGCTAAAGTTTTAAATCTCAACAGTTTCATTAATGATTATGTTAATAAACTATGGCTTTTTATACATCTCATTGCTCATCCAAATAACACTGACTAACAATAATAGAGAATATGCTTGTATATTAATGTTTTTATTTTGTTTTTATGTTTTAGTGTAAAGAAAAAATTTCGAACGATATGGATATATACAATTTACAGAGAGCCCATGTATATGGGCTGATTTTAATAAGATTTGGCCAGTACCTTCGTTTTGCAAGCGGCTTGAATAAGTTTGTTAGCCAGGAAAATTAGCCTGGATTTTCTCATGATATGGTGTGTTTTCTTTCGGAAAATTTTTACATCTCTGGAAACATAAAAGCTAAGGCGACCGGTGCACGGGTTTACGTCACAAAAAGTGAAATACGTACCAAAACCTAGATCTGTAAGTTGAAAGACGAATAACTTATAGGCATTTAAAGACAACATTTTTGGATTGTCCTCTTAAAACGTGAAACTCGCGATATTAAATGTGAAAATTATCAACATTTAGGCGAAGAACCTGTAACAATTACATGTTACGTAAAAAAACGTAGTAAGAGGGGCGTTTTACAAACACTTAAGTTTTAGCTTCAACGGTCATCTCCTTCATTTTACTAAAATACTTTCAGAAAATTCATTTTCAATAGACCCTTTCTCTCATGTTTTGGTAGTAGCTTTAGTTATAAAGTTTATCGTTTAATGGTCTATAATTTTTGTCAAATTGCCATAAGAAAATTCGCTAACGAGAAGACCGCCGCTTTTAAATTTTGCAAAGATTACTTCAAATAAGCGAAGTCTAGGCCCCTTAGAACCAATATTCAAGGTTAGTTTCAGTTTTTATCTATTTTTATATAAACAGGGTGACGCATTTTTACGGTAAAGCTCAAGCTCCGTTATTATACGAGAAAAAATTGTACACGTTAATTATAGCGTGTCTTGAGCATCATCTTATAAAATTATTTTCACCATTACATGCTGATCCATAAGTCGTTGGTGATACAAATGCTCCTGTTTTTTAATCGAGCGTGCCCTATATTATTGCATTTTTGCATTTTCCATCGAAATATAATGCACGTTTGTAAGAAAATAACGAGGACGCAGCAAGTTCGTTATGGTAACGAACTCTCATTAAATGCTTCAAATTTCAAGGGCTCAATTTATAATTAAGTTCGTTGGCCAGAAAACCACAATTTTGGGAACATTTAAAGATTATTTTCGGAAAATGTTTGTACATTTTCAAATAGTAAAGTTATTTTGATAAAATATGGTTCATTGTTTCTACTATATGGGTTATACTGCTTTGGCGCCTGCTTTTAGTTAAAAAAATACAATTTGCTATTAAAAAAATGCAGAATAAAATTGTGTGCGGATTTTCGTAAAAAAATTGTTTGCAAATTTTCACGAATTTTTTTTTAAAGATTTGTCGAAAAAAATTTGTTAATAAATATATCTCGCAAGGTGGGTAAATTGATTGAAGAAGTTTGTTGGCCAGGAATATCGGACCAGTGTTTAGAGAATATTTTAAGTATATTTTTGCAAAATGTTTGTACTTTTTCACAAAATAAAGTTAGTTTGATGAAATATGGACATTTTTTTTTGGTATACAGGTTACACTGGTAAGCAAATTTAATACATGCTTTTATTAAAAAAATACATATTTGTTACTATAAAGATTTTTATGAAAATTCACTGCCATAACGGCCTTGCTGCGTCCAGACTATATTCTCATACAATATTTAGGAGAAAAGTGTTTTTGAGTACAAATATGCAATATGTTCTTGTACAGTACGTATGACATTTTTTATGCCCTGGTAGAACATTTTGAAAAAAGCATGCAATCAAGGGTTAAATAATTTCGAAGCGGTTTTTGCAAAACGAATACCTTATTTAGTTATGCTTAGGAAAAACGCATATCAGCATAGATGTACAGGGAAAGTCATGTCATACTAGCACTCTAAATAACCTCGCCCTTGTTTTCTCTTTCTAATTCGTAACCTATGTTCTAAACTTATTAACAAAATTAAAGTTGCTATCCGCAACATATCTGCATTAAAAGTTCGTTTACAAAGCGTTTCACTATCACACACTTATATCGATTATAGTTGAGTGTAATTTACTAAAGCAGATGAGCAAAGTTTAATTAGTGTAGGAAAATTAAGGAACAAACAAAATTGTATACAAGGTGATTCCAACATATGTAGCTAAATTAACATTCTGGAAAGAAAAGCTAAAAATAGGTCGATTTGACCCAATTCACCTATATAGCAAAATTAACTCTAAAGTGTTACAGCCCGTCCAAGTGAATATTGAAAAAATATTATTGTACATCTTCCCTGGTGGATGCAGATATTTGGCTAATATTTGGTACAAGTTGCGGATGAAGTCTAAAGTTTGGAGGCTAATATAAATTTATTTCAACAGAAAAGGTTAGAAACGCTGGTCGCAGCAAGGGCGTTATTGTAGCGAATTTTTATTAAAAAAATTAAGTTTATTTAAAAAATAAATAAAAACCACATTTTTTAGAAAGTATTACCGTTATAGTAGTAATGGCATGCACAGGGTTATTCACTATGAATTACTCACCACTTATCATCGTTATTATTATTATATGTTATTTCCTAAGGAAAAAAAAAGTTTTAAAAAAGTACTGTGGTTATGACTGAATTTTGTTAAAATGCTATTGAAAGTACAGTGGCGTGCACATTTCAGGGGATCCAATTAATAAATTTTTGGAACGACCTTGTTTTTTGGTTTCAAAAATATACCATATACCAGCTATTATGTTTGATAAGTGACACTTTTTTAATGAAGTAATCAAAATGGTCTACAGTAAAGAATAAAGATAGCAAATAGATAACAAGAATTTTTTTTTGAAAATTTAAATATATTTAAATGGTAACTCATAAAAGATGCTCGATTTTTCCACCATTATTGTCAATGCATAGTTGATAAGGTCTTCTTATATTTATAATTACACCAGGAATGACTTCATTATTGGATTTCAAGTTGTACATCTCAAGTCAAGTCATGTCTTGAAAGACTTGAATACTATTATTATCATTATTGCCAATGTCTGTTAGAATCTCCCAAAGAAATGAATTTATATGGGACAAATCCAGACTGTTAAGTGACCACTTAATAGTTCCATTATTTCCTATCCATATACGAAATACATTATTCAAATAATCTCGAGCATATAGGATACTATGTGCATCCAAATCATAGCACCAATTTCGGCTTCCGAAAAATTGTGTGAAAAAGATTTTCTGATTCTGTGATAAGTGTTTCCAAATAGGTAATTGCAGTTAAAGAATTATCATTTCAAATCATCATATCAAATTTCTTAAAAAACACAGTATAATCCACGACAGCCAGTATGGATTCCGTCAGCGCAGATCAACTGCCGACCTCCTTTCCTTTGTCACCCATTCTTGGAACAAGTCTATGGAACTACACGGTGAATCCCAGATTGTCGCTCTAGACATATCCAAAGCATTCGACCAGGTCTGGCACGCAGCGCTGCTTAATAAACTACCGGTCTATGGCCTACCACCAAAACTCTGTACGTGGACAGCAAATTTCCCCTCCAACCAGAGCATTTCTGTTGTCGTGGATGGCCATTCCTCTAAACTGTATCCAATTAATGCAGGAGTTCCTTAAGGTTCAGCTTTAGCCCCTACTTTGTTTCTCCTCCATATCAATGACCTCCTCTCTAGCACATCCAACCCAGTTCACAGTTACGCGGACGACAGCACCCTCCACTCCAATATACAATATTCTAAGCCTGTCTATTTAGCCCAACTAGATGAGGATCGCAGACTCATGGAGGGTCCTATCTCTGCGGATCTCCAAAAAATATTAGACTGGGGAAGTAGAAATCTTGTACAATTCAACCCCACCAAATCAGTCTTGCTTTCTTTCTCATAAGAGATACACCAGCCCTAAACCCATCACAATAAACAACCAAGTTATTCAAAGTAATGAGTCCTTTTCACTTGTTGGCCTCTCTGTAGATCGAAATCTCAATTGGAACCAACATGTCACATCAATTGCAGAAGCGGCTGCCAAAAAATTAGGTTTCCTCTTCCGGGCTCGCAAATATTTTTAACCAGCTAATCTCTATACTGTATATACTTTACAAATAAGATCAAACCTCGAATACTGCTCCCACATCTGGGGTGCTGCTGCCGCTTCTACACTTGCTATCCTGGACTCCATTCAAAAGAGAGCTATACGTCTCATCGGTGACCCTACCCTTACCCAAAGGCTGCCATCCCTTGCCCACCGCCGTGCCGTTGGTGACCTCTCTCTCTCTTTTATAGATATCTGGATGGGCATTGCTCAGAGGAGCTTTCTTCCATAGTTCCTCCACCTGCTGCCCCCAACAGATCTACCAGGGGAACAGAGCGAATGCACCCTTTTACTGTCCAGGTCACCAGACATAGAACATCTAGTTATGCCCGCTATTTTGTCCCGAGGACTTCCAAGTTGTGGAACTCCTTGCCGGCACATGTTTTTCCTTCTCCCCCGAACCTCCAAACCTTCAAGTCCAGAATTAACAAGTTGCCTCTTTCCTAGAAAAGGCTGGTTCACCAGTCCATTATATTTTAGTAAAATAATCTGGATCTTCATTCAACTTTTGAATCATCTAGCGGAAAAATCCAGCCTCTTTCTTTTATGAGCCTCTTTTAATCTTGTACGGGTAAAATTTTCGATAGTCTCTAGTTGTTATTTTTTAAGGTACGTTGGATTTAAGAATAACTTTTATGCAATTGTTGGACTTCATTATTTATACCGAATTCAGAATTTTCTGAAAAATAAGAATATTTCATAACAGTGAGTGAAGATTGAAACCTGTGATAAGCACTGATAAGTACAATTTGGAAAACCCAATTCATCACACTACAGTTTTTGACTCCGACGATCGTTTCCCTAACAAAGTAAGCGTCATTAAGGGGATGAGTAAACTAAATAAATTAAGACTAAAACTACTATTTATATATTAGTTGCCAAGCAGTTGCAAACAGCGTCCTCAAGGAAGGTATACAGACAGACTCCCACTGTTCAGTCTTAAATCCATGTGATTAAAACTGCATATCTACCTTTGTTATGCTGTGCGTCGTTTTCAAATATTCCTTTTAAGAAGGACACGCTGGTTATTGAGATAATAGTTCGAACAATGAACTACATATTACCGAACCTACTCTATCCATTGAAACAATTTTGTTCAAATTTCTAACGATATATATACTCTCGTAAGCATCAAGCTGACGCGACTGGCTGACATTTTTTATTAACTTGAAATTTTCTTTATCTACATGATGAGTATTATCCTAAATATGCTGAGCAATACATGATTTGTCAATAGTGCCATATCTCAGTTGCGCTAAATATGCTTTAAATCTATTTTCAATAGTTCTTTTAGTTTGCCCAACATATTTAAGTTTACAATCCTTACAACCTATTTCATAGATTCTCGACACATCTGTGGTTTTATCTTTATCCTTTGGGTTACCTAGCAAATTTTGTGATGTATTTTTTTGTAGAAAATGTTAGCAGAAATTGGCTTTCTTTAAAATGCTATCAAAACCTCTCGTAATTCGCGGTTCAAGTGGTAAACAGACAACGGTTCTGTCTGGTTTGTCTTTTCTGAAAGTCGTAGATTCCGCTAACATTTTCTTTGTTTTATGTTTATTGACCAGTTTCTCTACTAATCAGACAGAGTAACCATTATACTTTGCTACATTTGTAATATATTCCAGTTCTCTGTTGTATCTTTCTTTATTTAAGGAAAACTGTATTAATCTTTGAACTAGAAAATTCAAACACCTATTTTTTGTGGAAAACGATGATGTGAGTCAATTGAAATGTAATTCACGGTAGTTGATTCCTTTCTGTGGATGTCAAGTTCTAAAGTGTCACTATTTTTAATGATAATCGGGTCAAAAAAACTGTATTGTGATGAACTGGGTTCTCCAAATTATATTTATTTCAAAAAAGTCTATTCATGAATACATATGGATGGGGTTACTTTCGAAATGAAGCAGTATCTGGCTGTTCTTTCTGGTTGCCTTGAACTACTTGTTTGTATTTACTACTTGCTTGTATCTACTGAAACTGGCGTTATTACTTCGGAAAATTTTTTTGGAGGTATTTTTTCGTGTTGGACGATTAGGATAAAACGCCATATATGTTATTTTTGCTCTACGTTTATTTTTGTTGTTTTGTATATGACAAGTAAATATTTGGACTTTTTCTTCCTCACTGTGAATCATTTCGGTTATTTTGTTAAAGAATGGTGACATCAAGTATTTTCTGAAAAAATACATTTAGTTCAAAATATATATCTAATCGGTAATTAAAATCGAAAAAAAAAGAAATGTAAAAATCTTATTTTTTTAACTTTTCGCGAAAATTTGAACCAGTAGAAGTAAAGGAAAATATAAGCAAAAATACTCATATTTTCAGATCACAAGATGACAGAAATGAGAAAGTTATTTAAGTCTGTCAGTTTGAAGTTTCATTTGAAATTTGTGAAAACAATTTTTCAACTACATACCCACATGTATATTATGAAAATGTAAAAAGAGATAACGTTACCAAACTAACTATTGTTTTCGTTTTTAATTTAAATATTTAAATATTTTTGCTTCGAAATATCGCTAAATAATCCTATAATCTGATCAGTTATTAGAATGGAATAAAAAACAGAAAAAAATTACACTGATCTCTTTATCAACTCTCTCATGCGATTAAAAATGTAAATATTTTAAAAACTAAAGTCTTTAGGTATAGGGCGGTCTATACACAAGTTTCAGCAGAGGGCATGCCCTTCATTTCTAAAATATAAAAAATGTGCTATTCTATTTGAAAAGAAAATAAGTTACGGCAATTTAGAATTTTTCAAATTCATCCACCATTTGAGAGCGCTCTGCATATGGCATGTGGAGCTTTTCGACGAAAACCTTTCTAAATTCGCCATTGTCATGGGACTGACTCTGCGGTCTATTGGTCACAACGTCGTGTTACAATTTTTGATACGTGCCAAAAACGTAAAAAGTTGCAAAATAATTGAAATAACTCAAAAACGGTGAATGATATCAAATGTTTTTTCGTATAAGTATTTATTCGACGGAAAATGCAAAAATTAAAGAGAAAAGAGGGCTTGCATCACCAACGACTCATGTCTACACAGCGACTGTCAAAATAATCTTATAAGACGCAGCTTAGAACACCCTATAATTAACGTATATAATATTTGTTTCGTATCTTGTATAAAAGCGGATATATAAAGCTCTGCCGTAGAAATTCGCCAGCCTGTATATATGTTAACTTATAAAAACTGAAACTCAAAGCGGATATGGCTTCTAGGGCTATATTTTACGCTCATTTGATGGAATCTTTTCAAAATTTAGAGTCGATGTCTTGGTATCAGCTGGTCAACATGGCAAGTTCATAGATAAGTATAAAATACAAAGGGAAATTGAGAAGAAGAGAAACTATTGATGGCATGTATTTTGATGGGCGGAATGACCAGACCATGACTCAGCAATAAGGACCTCGGGTAGTGGTGGCGGAGGGCATATTGCATTAATTAAAGAACCCGAAAGCAAATACCTCGGACATGTATCTTTAGTGCCATCAGTGAAGGCAACTGGCATAGTAAAGGGACTAATGTTTTTAAAAGTCAGAGCAAAATTTACTGTGATTAGGTGCGATGAATGAGGTGTCATCCGTTTAGCCGAAACTTAACTGAACCAACCACTCCAGTGGAGCACTTGTCTTTTACATGTTAAAGAACTTCCACTAAGGCATTTATTACAAAAGCTTGTTGGTGTTACAAGAGGACACAATTCTCTTTCAGGACCGATAGGGTCGCTACTTGGCGATTGCGAAAAAGCTCATAATATATACTTCTTCCCACTAGATACTGAGCAGTAAAATTGGATAAAAAAGACCTTAGCACACAGCAACAATACTTGTATCTCATGTGTCAAGCAATAAATAGTGGTAAGTGCTTAGGGAATCTTGCCTCCCAAAACCAAAAAAAAGTAACGCACGCCACATGGTAACTAACTCAAATCTAATTCTGCGGCTTCTTATTTCTACAAAGAAGCCATTTACAAGACTGCTTGTACTAGTTGACTATATCGTAAAAGCAAATCCGTATATACGGAACCGAGCACGATATTTATGGGATACAATACGGGTTACTACACATTTTACAGATAATATTAGCGAAATTATTGACAAAGTTATATCAGACAATTCATACTATGCACATGCAGAAAATATTTTAATAGCTATGTCGGCAAATAAACAATCGCATATCAGAAAACTTGCTATAAGAGAATTTTTAAATACAAGACAAAATTCATAAAAGAGATCAGAATATTTTGAATTCCAAAACTAAATTTTGCAGGTCAAGGTTACAATGATTTGATTGACTAGTTTTAGGCTGTTCTTGATAATGCATATTTCGGATGGAGAGCTTCTTCGCATAATACGGAATCAAGAGACAATAACCTTTAAAAACTTTACCATACCCACGGCGGTGAAGAGAACTGTGAAAGTAATCACAGATGCTTCCTCAACAGTATGTGGACCAAAAGCACGTGATGGATACATAAGAGCAAAACAAAAATCAAGAGCAGCATTACCTAGTTTCAAAAATAAAAGTCAGTACCATATAACAAAAACAAAATAAAACGAATTGAGAAAATAAGGGAGGGAGGGTGGAACTGGAGTTGAGACCACCTCCTCGTAACTTCTGGACTGATTTAGCATTTAACCATAAGTAGTAGAATACATATTACATATGTTTTAATTACCACAAGTATTTATACGTAATTTACATAATAGGATATTGAACTAGGAGAAGAGTTGCACTTCTGTAACTTACTAGCCAATGCGGCGCGGCTAAAACTTAAAATTTTAAG
Organism: Tillus elongatus; assembly: GCA_964006375.1. Lineage (NCBI taxonomy): Eukaryota > Metazoa > Arthropoda > Insecta > Coleoptera > Cleridae > Tillus > Tillus elongatus. The sequence goes on along the minus strand of OZ023262.1, from coordinate 207,358,406 downwards.
CTCATTTTTTTGGAGAATTTAAAAGATTAAAAATAAATAAATTTAACCTGTCCCCAACTAAAAAATAAAATAAAATAAAAAATGCATTTTTAATCCCCCTGAGGCGTGGCTAAGTATTATAAAAATACCATTTTTATATGCGTTATATGGTACACCTAAGACACCTTTCAATACATCTCAAAAAAATAAAAAAATAACGCTCTTTGCGGCCCACGCTATTGTCTATTCAACTGCTATAGACCATTTAGAATAACTTGAAGTCTGTATGCGCCATGCAGTGAATTTATATCCGTAACAAACCTGTCATTTTTTGTCGAGTAGAGTTCAACTATACAAAATCGCTTAGCTTAGCAGTAAAAAGAGGACGGACGTTTTATAAATAATTTACATGAAACTTAACAGTCTAATCTTCATCATATTCGAAATATATGATCAAGGCGTCAAATATAATTTAGTATCTTTATTTATTAACGGTTATAGTACCTTATGTATAAGACACTCATACAATAGATAGCTATTTTGAGGGCAGAGGTTACCCTACATTTAGAGATCGCTCATGAGGTTTTTCTTATGTATTGTAGATATTGCCCAAGTCAATGCTTATATGTTTCATGCGTCTAACGTGCACAATTTGTTTACCAAAATGGCCATCACTAAGTAAAGATTGGAACCTGTGATGAGCACTGATAAGTACACTTGGTGAACCCAAATCACCAGAATACATTCTTTTAAAGACCTGACGATCGTTTCACTAACAAAGTTCGCATCATCAGAGGATAAAAATTCTAACTACTTTCTATAAAATACCACCTTTTATATTGAGTCTTAGGTAAAGATACCAAGAGGGAGATGAAATCGCAGGCAAATTTTCTTTGTATTGTGTTTTAATTGCCGGACGAGATTTTTGAACTTCCTTTATCACTTTACCTGACAGAATTCGGAATGTTTATCTACTTCAAAGACAGGGCGCAAATAGAGATACGCAAACTAGTGGAGGAGCTTGATTTGATGAACTTTTGTTTTTATTACAATATAAATATAAATACTTTTGTACGCATCGAGCTTCGCTGGCTGTCTAATATTTAGTTGGGTTTCAGATTTGCTTTATCAATTTGGTGGTTATTATCCCAAATATGTTGTGCCACACGTGACTTTTCTGCACTACCGTATATCAATTGTGCCAGGTGTTCACAAAATCTAGTCTTAATGGTTCTCTTAGTCTGCCCAACCCATTTAAGACTGCAATCTTCACAACCTGTCTCATAGACACCCAACATTGCAGTGGCTTTATCTTTATCTTTCGTATTGCCTAACAAATTTCTTAAATTATTTTTTGTCGAAAACGTTTACTGCAAATCGGCTTTTTTAAAAATGCTCTCGAGAATCATGGTGATACGCGATTCAAAAGGTAGGCAAACCTTTTTTTCCTATCTAATCTTTCCTAAGCGTCGTTCATTCCGCTAAGATGTTCTTTGTTCTGTGTCTACTAATTAATTTTTCCACTAAGCAGTGCGGAAATCCGATATATTTAGCCACGTTTTTTATGTACTCTAATTCTATACTATATCTACTTTTAGCGAAGGGAAAATTTATCAATCTAGTTACTAAGAAATTTAAACCGGCCACTTTTTGTGCAAACGTATGATGTGAGTCATTTGGAATGTAACTTAGAGTGGTAGTTTCCCTCCTGTGGACGTCTAATTCAAGAGAGTCATAATTTTTAATAACCAGTACATCTATAAAAGGAAGTTTACTTTTAACTTCTAATTCGTGGCTGAATTTTATTGAATCAAATTGACAGTCTAGTCTTTTAATAAAATCATCTACTCTGCATATATTTGTCTTAAACACTATAAAAATGTCGTCCACATAACGAACTCATACTCTAGGAAACTACTCACTTACATTTTATAAATTCGTCTCAAATCTACTCATGAAAAGGTCTGCAGGTAATCGAGGGAGTACGTTGCCCATTGCCGTACCGTCAGTTTGTTTAAAAAACTCACTGTTAATTAAAAAATATTTTGTTTTATACAAAGCTTTGTTAAAGCTAACTATTCTTTGCACACCTCTTCACTTATGTTGTTCAATTTCAACAACTGTTCTAAATACGTTAGCGTTATTCTTGGGCACGCTTGGAAATAAAGACGCTACATCAAATAATATCCAAACCTCGTCTTCCAGCAATTTAACATCTCTAACTTTATTAATGGATTCAAGTGAATTTGACACTTAATAAGTATTATATTTAACAGGCAAGCATTCAAACTCATTTGACAGCCACCTCGCTAGATTATATATCGGAGAATTTATAGCCGAAATAATAGGTCTCATTGATTTTTCTGGTTTATGAATTTTTGGGAGACAATATTTTTTGGGGACTTTGGGACTTGCAACCTGTAACCGTCTTCCTAAGTCCTTTGTGATAAGGTTTTGAGAACGTATAATCTAGAGAGGTGGCTGTGAATTAAATAAACAAAAGCATGCCTGTTAAGCAAAAAAGTTATTCAGTGGCAAAATTACTTGAATTCATTACTAAAGTTAAATATGTTAAATTGGTGTAAAGAAAGGTTTTGATATCATTTGATGTAGCGCCTTTATTTCCTAGTGTGCCCACGAAACACACACTAACGTATTTAGAACAGTTTTTGAAATTGAACAACACGATTGAAGAGGTTTGCAAAGAATATTTAACTGTAAAAAGCCTTTGCATAAAACAAAATAATTTTCAATTTAACAACGGGCTTTTTGAACATGCTGAAGGCACGGCAATGGGCAACCCACTTTTTCCGTTTACTGCGGATCTTTTCATGAGTAGCATTGAGACGGATCTAGAAAACGAAAGTGGGTATTTTCTCAGAGTATGGTTTCGTTATGTGGACAATATTTTTGCAGTGTTTAACACAAATTTATGCAAAGTAGATGATTTATTAAGCGACTACACTGCCAATTTAATTCAATAAAATTTACCTACAAATTAGAAGTTAACAGTAAACTTCCTTTTAGTGAATTTTCGTAGAAAAAATTTTCAGTTTTCATTCGAAAAAAAATGTTTATCTCAAAAAGTGAACAAGCTACGATAACCAAATTTAGTAGGCAGGTTTATGATATAATAAGTAAACTACACGCAAAAATCTAGATTTATACGTTACAATAAAAAAAAGTTATAATAAAATATTTAGTGCCAATTCATTTCTATGAAAATTCACTACCATAACGCACTTGCTGCGTCCAGGATTTTTCTAGATGTACTAGTTATTAAAAATAGTAACTCTTGAATTCGATGTCCACTGGAAGAAAACTCCCACTTTAAGTTACATTCCTAATGACTCACATCATACGTTTGCACAAAAAACGGCCGGTTTAAATTTCTTAGTAAATAGATTGATAAATTTTCCCTTAAGTAAAACTAGGTAGTACATCAAAAACATGGCCAAATATAACGGATATTCGGATTTCTCAGTGGAAAAATTAATTAATAGACACAGAACAAAGAAAATGTCAGCGGAATGCACGACATTCAGGAAAGATAAAATAGAGGAAAAAATTGTTTGCCTACCTTTTGAACTGTGGATCACAAGGCGACTCGAGAGCATTTTTAAGAAAGCCGATTTCCGACTAACTTTTTCGACAAAAAGTAATTTAAGAAATTTTTTAGGTAATACGAAAAATAAAGATCAAGTCACTAAAATGTCGGGTATCTATGAGACGGGTTGTAAAGATTGTAAATCTAAATATGTTGGGCACACTAAGAAAACCGTTGAGACTATATTTCGTTAACACCTGGCACATTCGAGATACGGTAGTGTAGACAAGTCATGCGTGGCACAACATCTTTGGGATAATAACCACCACATGTGTAAAGAATATCTGAAACTTACCAATAATATTAGGCAGCCAGCGAAGCTCGATGCATACGAAAGTATTTATACTTATAGGGCGATAAAAAACAAGAGTTCCTGAAATCGAGCCTCGCCAACGGCTTGCAGTCCTCTTTGTGCGCCCTGGCCTTGAAGCAGATAACCACTCCAAAATCTGTTGAAAATTTAATATTCCTCTAGATATCATTCTTTACCTAAGACTCAGTATAAAAGCTGGTGTTTTACTAAAAAGTAGATACAATTTTTCATCCTCTGATGACGCTAACTTTGTTAGGGAAGACATAGATCGACAGGTCTTTAAAAAGATTTGTTGTGGTGATTTGGGTTTTCCAGGTGTACTTAAAAGGGCTATATATTTAGGAACGCTGATTCCTGAACCCATTGAAAATAACATCAACACAGTAACGTTGAATCAGTACTTACCGAGGGAGTTTCGCATGGGTATTGCTGGATCACTGACTAAACTATTTGACTCGGATCCTGTGAAACAAGAAAACTGCAATCAAAAACGTTGTTGGTTTGATAAATCTTGTTACACATATTTCCTCAAGAAAAACTTTGTACGTGGGAGTTAACGATTTAATAAAGTGGGTTTTTCGTTTATCGTTAAACATTTTACATAAAATGTGTATATTATATTATATCGGTATTAAGTGTGTTTGTTTTCCCAACACATTAAAGTTCACAACCCTTACAACCTATTCCATACATTCCTGACACTTCATAAAATATCGGGTATTCCGTACTGAAATGGAATTAGGGGTTTTATAGTTTTGGGGCGAAATGTCCGTTGCAACTGATCTATCAGGTGATTATTTTTCGAGTTTTCGCTCGGATACCTACATACATACACACACACACACACACACACACACACACATATATATATATATATATATATATATATATATATATATATATATATATATATATATATATATATATATATATATATATATATATATATATATATATATATATATATATATCATCAGCAGCGTGCTGATGATGAACCGGGACGGTTCAAAACTGCAGTCCGCGCAAACCAATAAGAAATTACAAACGTACAGCAAACAAACAAAATGTATATTTAAAAGTGATTACAGTGTAGTGCAATATTCCTAAAGATATATAGATATATATATATATATATATATATATATATATATATATATATATATATATATATATATATATATATATATATATGGATTCTAGGGGCCCTAGTCGGGCTGATTTGCAAAGATTTTCTGACTGTCTCACCATTGTTAGCTCGCTGTCAGTGAATTTTCTTAATGAAAATCCACTAAAAAGTTTTAGCGTTACACGGAGGGTTGAAAAATAAATCAATTCTAGGGGTGTTCTATGAAAAAATACCAACTTTGTACTGCCCTGCTTTTTTGGCACAGTCTGTACAGTCCAACATAATTTTAAATTGTGCACACTTACCATAACATATATATATATATATATATATATATATATATATATATATATATATATATATATATATATATATATATATATATATTGTGAAAAAAAAAAAGATTGACGTTTAATGTCAGTTTTGATCTTATATAAAATTAATAATTTTGGCAAAAATATGGCATGTGGAGATAGAGTGATAGTTAAGATGGTGTATTGAAGTGGTTTAGATCTATCATAAATGAAAGCAATGGGTGAAGAATTAGATTAAAGTAATAAACGTGAAGAATTTTTTTTACCTGGTTTGCCAAAATTTGAATTTGTACAGCACAAGTATCAGACTTATTGTATAGGCATACTGTATAATTTTTATCAAAGAATAAATAATAATAATATATATTAATTTTAAATGTTCATCCATAAACGGCAAATTTACTTTATTTAATTGTTGATTCAGCCTGTACAATAAAAATGGATTAAATGTAGGGAACCCACAAAAATGTAAGATTATATTAGTTACAATTGTGTATTATAATACAAAATAGCCCAATGGGGAGAAACAGCAGAGGAGACTGCATATAGGATATTTATTATGGTCTCACTGGTATGGAGTTACATAAGATTCAACTATCATGAGTAACGAGTTCCACAAGCTCAACCACGTTTACGCAGATGTAGCGATACGATAAAATGGCTTCGCAGAAACACGTATTGTAAACTTATAGCTCAAGTTTTGATAGTATAATATCTTATACGGCATCAAATACTACCGTATTATTCACATTTATTGGCTAGTAACTTTTTAGTACGGATTATGGACAAAGATGAAGTCTAAGTGGTCTACGTGCGCCACTGAAGCGAAGGGTTACTCTGTTCGAGTCGCAGGATTTTCCTTTAAATTTTTCAGTACAAACTGTAATAAATTAACAACAACCGATGTTCTGGCATTGTATTTGAGCAAGTTGGATGTCTGCACGTTCCGCTCTTCGGTGGGGGCATAAAGTCGCCGGTCCCCTATCCATGCGATGTTGGGCACCCTAGATACTTATGCTTCTTACAGAAAGGCAGGGGTTCGGCAAAATTTCCGGATAAGTGATGTGAAACTGCTCCCTGGCTTGGTGATTGGCCATAGTCGCGGAAGTAGGCCGAGGTACACAAAAAATGGAGAAAGATGCTTCTAATCTTGCGAGAGTTATGTGAATTAACGTCACATTAATGAATATTTAAAGAAATAAATAAGTAATATCGGATTTGCTTAACTTATATTAGTGAATTTTCATTGAGGATTGAATAAAATGTTAAAAATAGTATCTTGATGAACGGCCCAAACTAAATTTTTAGGCTTCAAATATAGTATATAGTGGAAACATCAAAGTTTAAGAAAGGCAATAAGGGCATTTTATAGGAATTGTCGGTTTTATAAAGAAAATGTGAGAATTTTGCCAAACCATGATTTGACAGTTTTATGTTACAGGATTTGTCAAAAACATTTAGCACATTTCACACACTTATCGCCTAGAATAGATATTCAAAAATAAGTTACCTAAATTCCAGGTCTTCTGGATTTTAAATAAAAACTTCAAACTTAAACGTAATATGTGACATTCCTTAACTTCTTTGTCAAAATGGCTGCTGAAAGTAGCGAATGTCCGCAATGATTTGTAAATCAGCCGTTTCCTAAGAGATTACGCACTGAAAATCAAATTTTTTCAAATGCAATCACATTAAGTATTTCATTCATAAGTGAGTGTCATATTATAATATTCTTTAACGATACCAGAAAAAAACGTTATTAAGTTTTTGTCCCCATGCATTGTAATTCTATAGAAAATGCAGAAATGCAGTAATTTAAGAAGTTGTCGATTAAAAAGGAAAATATAAATTGTATCACCAACGACTTACGAGCCACCCTATGAGCGTTAAAATAATTTTCTAAGATGTATCCCAAGAGACTATAATTAGCGTATACAATTTTTTTCGTATGTTGTATAATAACAAACATGTTAAGCTTTACCGTTGAAATGCGTCACCTGTATATATGTTAACAGATAAAAACTGGAGCATTGTGAGATGTACGGCAGGGTCGCCTTCTCTGTACGGAACCAGGTAATATGTCGTCAGTACAGCTGAAATTAGCACAAAGTGTTATAAATAGAGACTATGTACAACCAACAAACAATTTTTGTAAATTGTCACCCCTGCCCCATTTCTTCCCTAATACTGGGACAATGTATGTAAGGGTAGATGTATTCTCACCGAGTTGAGGACCTTGTCGCACATCACAATGTTCTAGAAGGCTGGCTACCATAGCCGTATTACTTTAAAGGTGTATTCTCGCTGTAATTAATATAGCACACTGACGAGTTCTAACAACATCGAACCCGGTCCGCCTGTCTAATAATGGTAAGAATAAATCTAGCCTTAGATAAAAACTGATAAAACTAACCCAAGATATGGGTTCTGGCGGGCGTAGTTTGCGCTCATTTGAAGAAATCGTTCCACAGTTCAAAAGTTGCAGTCTCTTCATAACGAATTTTTTCTAAGAAAATTCGCAAAAAATTATAGACTATTAAACCATGAACTCTATAACTAAAATTACTGGCAAAGCATCAGAAAAATTGTCTATTTGAAATGAGTTTTATGCAAATATTTTAGTAAAACAAAGGACCGTGATGGTTGAAGCTGAAACTTACGGTTTTGTAAAACACATTTTTTCTACATAACCAGGTCGTTCTACGTTCCAGGTTCTTTGCCTAAAAGTTTCCAATTTTGACGTTTCAAATCGCCAATTTGACGTTTGAAATACTATAAAAAGTAATTTTTCTGGTATTTCTTGATCTTTTTGCGCCAAAAAACTTAATCTTTGTCTGTAATAAACGATAGATTTTGTTTTCGACGCAAAATATTTTGGTATTGTGCATTTCTCTGGTCATTAGTAGCTTTGTTTTTTTAGATCCCTATAAATTTTTTTCTGTGAATTGAGAAATCTAAGTTTTGGCACTGCATGCTTTATTTGGTTGCCATAGCTATATTATTTCGGGAAATACAAAAATTTTCCGAAAGAAAACACAATCTCTTTCCTGAAAAACGGGTGCGATTTTCCTGGTCAACAAATTTGATCAAAATCGGCTTATTATTTTTAGAGTTATCGGTGTGGCAGTTGCTGCGTCCAGATTTTTGAGCGAATTTTTATTAAGAGGTAACGATGGTGAGACTTTGGTAAAACTTCTTTAAATGACTGCCAATTAAAGCGTCTACAACCCAAAATAAACGTCCGTTTGAATTTTCACGTTTATATATATATACATATATATATATATATATATATATATATATATATATATATATATATATATATATATATATATATATATATATATATATATATATACACAATAGTTTTGCTCACCCAAAGTTTGGCGTGTCATTTTATTATAGTTTTCTCTTTGTGTGGGAATTTTTATTGTATTCTTATTATTTTATATGGTGTTAGAATGGTACGATACATCGATAATAATATAAATTTCTTATATTTACCTCTTATATTCACGTGCCTTTGGAATTCTTATTTTCTATTCGTTAATTTTGCATGAGACTCTTTATAAAAATGTATAAGTATATTGTCTTTGTTTTAAGCTTTTTGAAAAATATGCTGTTGTTAAGTTGTTGTTAAGTTTATTTGCTTGAAAATAAATTAATTGATTAACTTGTCACATAATTTGGCAGATTAACTGTAAATTTGTTGAGCTTTTGGCTTGCTTGTTTCTACCTCACTTAAGAAATTCACTTTGCATTACCGAATGAATAAAGGAGTGCATATCTTGAAAACTATCAACTTTAGGTATAGTGAATGCTAATACAAATCGAAAAGCACTAAAAAGATGAATTAAACAGTTCTATAAAATACATGGTGTTCTTTTTAAAATATTCAAGTTATTTATGATTGAAATTTTCGAGATTGCTCGCTTAGTTTCTAACACTCAGTATAAGTTTTTTTATAACTTTTTGCACAAAACAAACTACCAACCACAAGAGATTATCAGAAACAAGTTTCAGCCCTTTAGCTTAAACATTAGCGAAGATATGGCTGTTATTGTATAGACATGATTTTCCAAAAAAAAAAACAGAAAAGTCAAGATATCTCTAAAACGGTCACTTTTGGTATGTTTGGTATGTTAGTAATAGATCATTTAAAATTTTATGCAGAGTTCAAAAATGATAACAAATTACACTCTCTATTTAAAATAAGCAAATTAATAGCGACTTACGGTATAAAGGGAAGTGTCATGGCATCGCCAATATTTTAGATGTTTTTGTCATCATCTAAAACCTTGATGTGTAAATTTTCAGGTTTTCAATAGGGCTATTTCTCCATTTATGGATGCCCTAAAGTCTTTGCGCTCCACCCTATATATATATATATATATATATATATATATATATATATATATATATATATATATATATATATATATATATATATATACAATTTAGTACATTATTTGCTTACCAAATAATAATTGAATAAGTCTATTCAATTCTGTCCTCTCGTAACATGATGTTCAACAATTGTTAAAAGTTGCATTTTTCTTTCATTTTCCCTGATTTTCGTAGCTAATATGTTACTATAGAGATTCAGAATGACGTAGTCAACCAAATTTTTTTAATTGATTAAATATGTTTTGAATTTACAGGTGTTATCCAATTTTGTAGTAATTCCGAGATGCCATAATGTGTAAATTTTGAAATGAAATGCACCATCAATTTGAAAATTCTATGGACGTCACAATGATATGGACTACAATATATATATATATATATATATATATATATATATATATATATATATATATATATATATATATATATATACATACTATTTATGGTTTCTCTCAATTTTGATCATGAAAATTGCTGTAGAAAAGAGTTTTCCTTATCACCTTATAGTTGTACCGGAACACACCTAAAAAAACAGGTAATCCACAATATGTCAATAATTTCTAATTGCTATACCTTCATGTCATTCTAATCATGTTGTGTTTGTAATTTTCCACACATTTAGTCCTATAGAGATTCAGAATGACGTAGTCAACCAAATTCTTTTAATTGATTAAATATGTTTTGAATTTACAGGTGTTATCCAATTTTGTAGTAATTCCGAGATGCCATAAGGTGTAAATTATGAAATAAAATGCACCATCAATTTGAAAATTCTATGGACGTCACACTGATATGGACCACAATATATATATATATATATATATATATATATATATACATATATATATATATATATATATATATATATATATATATATATATATATATATATATACATATATATATATATATATATATATATATATATATATATATATATATATATATATATATATATATATACATATACTATTTATGGTTTCTCTCAATTTTGATCATGAAAATTGCTGTAGAAAAGAGTTATACCGGAACACACCTAAAAAAACAGGTAATCGACAATCTGTCAATAATTTCTAATTACTATACCTTCATGTCATTCTAATCGTGTTGTGTTTGTAATTTTCCACACATTTAGTCCTATTTACTTCCTAGATTAATTGAATTTTATTGTTATAGTGCCAAAGTTTATCTCTCCGGCGATTTGTTTGCTGCGTTGAACGTAGCTATCATGATGGAGACTTGATTCAACCACGGAATGCAAATATTTTATTTTAATTATCTTCAGTGATCTTGTGTACTGCTTTATTATAGTACAATTTTTAAATTTTAATTGTATTGTCTTCGAAAAATAAACGTTTTTCATTTTTGCGCCTTTCTATTTCAAATACTGTTTTTCTATGGTATTTTTATATATTATCATGTATTGAGGTGTTTTTTTTTAATTTATTTTCATTTGAACAGCTTACTTGCTTAGCCCTTTGCCTGCTTATTCACTTGTTTTTAAATTTCCCCTTTTTGGCTCGTCTCTGGCAAGACATACTGTAATAAAATTAACATAAATTTTCCAAGATTTTATCTTTCCCTTTTGCAAATTTTAGATGCATTTCTGGTACATTACAATTACCATAGCAATATATATATATATATATATATATATATATATATATATATATATATATATATATATATATATATATATATATATATATATATGCATATGTATATATGTATGTATCCAACCAACCAGAGTTTGATGAAAATCGGCACGTGTCTTTCTTTTAATAATATCGTGATGGAGTTTTTGCAACCCTGTTAACACCAGTTGTTCGAAAAAAAATTGAATTTTTCTGGAAAAAAAAATATATTTTAAGAAAATTGTAAATTTATTTTGACGAAGTTTAGTAGACTTCTTTCCCTGGTGGATACTCTATTATACATCAAAATTCAACTTTTTTGGTTTTTAGGTTAACTGCAAATTAACTTATTTTAAATTTGAAGCATATAATGAAAATTCGCTACCATGGCGCACTTGCTGCGTCTCGAATTTTTTAGATTACTATTTAATAGGAACAACATATCACATCACGTGCTTCAACTTTGTTGGAGATTGTATGTGAGTTATGGCAGGCGATTACTTTTGTCACTTCTGTATGTAAGGAGCTTTCTGGTTTTCAACAGCAGACAGCATTATATTAATTATTGATGTACGGGTGAGGAACACTGAGATGAATTATTCATGGGACAGAATATTTTTCACCTTTGAGGATAACATAAATTATTTTGATCCCACTGCTTTTACAGCTCCTGTTGCATATGACAGACACCGTTACCATATTTTCTTGTTCGCTCGTTTAAATGTGCTTTTTTCATGTTTGAAAGAACCTTGAAGGTATAAAATAGCTATTCTCAAGAGCACATTTGACGCAGAATATGAATAATGAATACTGTTATGACAAAAGGTGCTATCACTGTAAATCTGTGAGTTTTAAATAATTGTCACCTAATTCAGCGTTTCTCAAACTTTAACCTGGTGGTCTTTAACAGTAGTCGCGCCGGGTCTGACAGACCCAGAAGTTGCTTTATTACACCATTGCTTTCATATGGCAACACTGCTGTGATTCTTTCAGTAGCTTCCTAACTTTTCCTTTGAATGCTTCCTGCGTGATCAGTAGTAAAACAAGGTTCACAGGGTTCATACGAATTTCGAGTTTGGATTGCCAGACCCGGCGCGACTAAATAAGTGACTGTGTGATTTACGTTCATACATGGTGCGACTAAAGTAAGAACGAAAATTGCTCTGATTTACGAAATTTTGGTAACTAAAAATTAGTAGTTAGTTTGTTGGGAGTACATGGCTAAATTTACAAGTTTTATATTAACTTCACCTGTCATTCCGGAATTTAATGTCAGTCACAAAACCTTTAATCAAAATTTTTACTAGTTCTAATTAGCCTACAGAATTCAAACTTTGCACACGTGTAAGTCCGACGATAATGCAACACAGTCAGATAAAAAACCAATAAAGCTGGTTTCATAATGTTTTTTTATTTATTGAGGACGTATTTGTCCCAGAAATGAGTTTATGTTCATATGAAAAAGAACAAGAACGTCTTCTGCGTCTTTGGAGAAGAGAGTGAACCAATCAATGAATAACCGGATGACGAGAAAGACGAAGATATTGAAGACCGAATTGAAACAAGACACGAGAATTCAGATAGTGAACATGATGCGGAAAGTGAAACCGATGAAGACTCAGCACAGAATTCTTGTCTTCTTGCAAAAGATGGTAGTACACAGTGGAACAAGCAGCCATTCTCCCAAAGAGTACACACTGCTCAATCAAATGTAGTTATTGACCTGCCTGGTATGAAAGGAACGGCAAAAGATACACGTGCGCCTCTTGAATGCAAGAAATTATATTTTGACGACGAAATGCTTAGCAAGATTGTAGAAAACGCAAACAGGAACATAGAAAATCTAGCCGACGGTTATGGGCGTTAGAGAGACGCGAAACCCACGAGCCCAGCGGAAATTAAATCCCTGACCGGCTTACTATATCTACCGGAACTTGATAAAAGTAGCCGTCTAAACACAGAGGATCTGCGATGGTACTGGGGTTGATATGTTCTGGCTGAGAATGTCGTTGCAGCTATTTCGTTTCCTTATGCGTGCTAGACGCAATGATAACAAGGAAACACGGCAACTGGCACCCATACGGGAGATTTTCGATTCCTTCGTAAGCAATTACCAGAAGCACTATACAATATCTGAATATGCCACAATAGATGAAAAGTTCGAAGCCTTTAGAGGTCGCTGTAGCTTTAGACAATACATACCCTCGAAACCGGCCAAATACGGCATTAAAATCTTTGTATTAGTCGATGCGAAAACATATTACAGTTTGAATCCCCAGGATCCTTTCCGCTAAAACAATTATCCAAATAGTCTTGTTCTACGCATGGTCGGACCCATATCAAAAACAGTTATAAACTTAAGAATCGATAACTGGTTAACCAGTTACAGCTTACTTGGAGACCTGTTACAAGAGCATGGACTGGCCCTTGTCGGCAATGTTGGAAAGAACAAAAGAGAGCTACCTGCAGAAGTTGTGAATACGAAATTGCGTTCTGTCAACTGTAGTATGTTTGGTTTTGAAAAAAATAAAACTCTCGTTTCTTACGTGCCAAAGCAGAAACCTAACACTCATCTCTAGTGCGCTCCACAACCATGCAATAGATCCAGAGACTGCAGACAAATCAAAACCAGAGACTATTACCTTCTATAATAAAACAAAGGCCGGGGCTGATGTGGTAGATGAGAGAATTATAACTGTACAAGTAACACGAAACGATGGCCTATGGTTGTGTTATATTTGTTACTGAAGATGGAAGCAATCAATTCCTATATAATATTTAATGCAAATAACCAACATAATAATATAGATTTACCAAGCCAAAGTATTTGTCACAACTTGTGCGTGAGCTGATAAGTGACTATCAGAAATATAGAGCAGCTTTGATAAATTTTCCGTGCGAGGTAAGAAAGCGTTGGCGAGAAGTTGCTGGAGTTCCTGAATAGCAGAGATAGTGTCCCCAACCAGTAAAAAGAAGTAGGTGTGAAGGAATGTCAAGGCTCAGACAGCAAAACCAGGTATTATTGTAAGGAGTGTTATAAATATTTGTGTTTGCGACACGGCAGTATCCTCTACCAGAACTGTGATGAGCAAAAGTCGAGTGCCGACAATGGTGACTAAGATAATGATGATTTGTTTTAAGCGTATTCTTTTCCCATGTAGGTGGTATGCAATTTCTGTTATAAAGTAGTTGGCTCATGTTTTTTCTGGTACATAATATGCCTAACTGAAATATAACTGGTGTAAAGTCGATATGGCAAATATAATCTCTTGATCGAATTATTGAGAGTTTTATTATTATTTAATTAATTAATCATTTAAACCAATTCGTGATATAAAAAGTCTTGACGCAGCAATTTTCTTATGGTAGTGAATTTTCATTAAAATATTTTTAAATGCAGACATGTATTTTTTTAATGAAAGCAGCCATCAAATTTGACTAAATATTTTTAACACAAAATTCTGCCAAAAGCATACATAAAATTCAAATTATATACCTAATGTATAAATAGAATAGAAATAAAATAATTTGTTTGCACGAAAATCCATTGAAACCTTATTTTCGCCGAATTTCATTTAAAAAATGTTCTACCAATTGATTAATTTTTCATACAAAAATTCTCAAATGATTCTTCAAAGAAAATTCATTATATTCATTTATAAGAAAAATCGCTATTAAAAGAACATTTTGTACAAGACAATTCGCTAATAAAAATAAATGAAATAAATTTAAAAAACTGGCCCGATTTTCCTGGCCAACGAACCATTTCAAGTTATTTACCCACCTACCAAAATATAATTTTTCACAAAAACTTTTTCGACGACACACCTAAAATTTCATGAAAATTTGCAAATAATTTTTTAAGAAAATCCGTAAACATTTTTTTATAATGACTTAAACATTTATCATTAGTTACCAAAATGTCAAAAACATCTTACAAAAAATGATTTCTACGAATCACAAAAAATATCTGCGAAAACTGGCTAAATATCTTTTTACACCAAATTTTTCATAATGAATACATAAAAATCAAGTTATATACCTATTCTGTAATTAAAATTGGAAATAAAATAATTTGTTTGCACGAAAATACATTAAAACTTTATTTTCGATGAATTTCGTTTAAAAATGTTCCATCAATTGAAGAATTTTTCATACAAAAATTCGCAGTAAACGTTTTTTCAAAGAAAATTCATTAAAATCATTCATTGGCAAATTCGCTATTAAAAGAACATTTTGTACAAAAAAATTGACTAATAGAAATAGAAATAAATTAAATAAATTAAAAATTATTGAAAATCTGATCTAAATACAGACCTAGATAATTTTTCTCTGGCTTCACAGAGAAAATTATTTTGCCTGTGAATCCTATAAAAATTACATACGATTGTAGAGAAGAAAACAACCTCTTATCATGTCAAGTCTTAAAAGTGATTATCTTTCCTTTTCAACAAAAAGTCGCTAAAAATATATTGGAATTACACAATCTGATCAGATAACGTTAAAATGGAATCAAAGACGAAAAAAAGGAAAAAAAAGTTAACTTGAGCCCGCATCCATGTGTTCATCAGACGGGAGTGCTAACCATTAGACCACTGAAAGCTTTTGAGAAACTGCAATGAAGACAGGTAGATAATCGATAATGGCCTTAAGTTATTTACTGGTAATATTTAAGATCTTTAGAGGCATATTTTGCAACTATTTCAACAGATAAGAACTGCATTATAAATTTAAAACATTCTATTAGACATTTTATGCAATATTACATATAATATTTTGGTATTGCATAATCTCTAACTTTTAGTGGCACTAAAATTTTGCTTCATTAAGCGCCTATAACGTGCAAATGACAATACAACAGAGATACCAGTGACCAAAAATGAAGTTAATGGTCTAGTAGTCCCAGCAGAAAGATGTTTCAGAAGGTGGAGAGAATATTCAGAAGAGAAAGATGCAGTGACAATCCAGGAGGCAAAGTACAGAATAAGGTATACAAGGTAAACGAACAGGAATTTGAGTAAGGCCATTTCAATATCGGGCATGAAGCATGCTCTAGTAAGAGGAAAGGGCTAGTATAGAGTTCAGCCAATTCATCTCAAGCCAAGTTCACAGTTACAAAGCAGAAATCAGACAACACCACGGAAAGCACTGGAGCAAAACTACAAGCCATTCATTGGATACAAGCTTCCGTATTTCTATTCCAGAAAAGCAGCTTCAGAGTATGATCCAGTTGAAGATAAATTAGAAAACGAGACAAGGAACAGCGCAGCCTAAAACACAAGTCTGACCGCCGTTAGTCCAGGGAATCCAACTTTTTGACTCGGCAGTATGGGCAATAACAATAGCTCTCCAGAAAGGAAATTCCAATACTAATTCTAAATGCAGTGAGTTACAACATAGAACAGCCCAGCCGAAAATCAAGCACAATTTCACCGGCCGCCAGTGCTATAAATTCAATATTTTGACTCGCCGGTATGTTCAGGAACGATATCTTGCCGAAATGGCCTACTAATTTTATTTCTATAAACATTTAATTGCGATATAAATAACCTATGTCCAAGTTAAATTAAGGCAGAGTCGTTCGCTTTACATGGCAGCGTTTGTTTTGTAACGAATTTGCTATATATGCAGATTGCAAACAATTGTGTTATCGTTTATATTCTTAACGTTTATGAGATCAGCACAATTAAAATTATTTTATCATCATATTTAGAAACTTAAAAACAATATTTCAATACTGATTGCACTTTCTTTATATGTATAATCATATCTGACTTAAAGAGTTTTGTATATAGTCGATGTTATTTGTTAGAATTTATTATTTTGATTAATAACTTAAAGTATGTAAATCTTCCGTGTTGTATATTATTATTAATAGTCCTGTTACTAAAGTGGGTATTTTATATTATGTCAAAGTTAAGTGTGTTCCCCAGTCTTCACATATCTCCTCGTTTCTTAAAAACTTTCTATTGTTAATGACTTGAATAAATTCGTTATCTATTTCAATTGGACCAGTTAAAAAAAACTCTAAAATAAAAATTTGTATCTTGAAAAATAATGAAGCTATTTCAATAAATTTTGGTACGCGTTTTGCTTTAAAAGATATTCTAATACACACTGAAATTAAAGTTTCTGGGTTAATGTGATATTGAGCTACTGAAATTTGAAGCACTTAATGTAAATTCGCTACCACGACGCACTGGCTGCTTCCAGAATTTTTATATTTGTTTTATTTTGTATAACTTTTGATTTCAGTCACTATGTACGTATATTTATTATGCTTAAAAGTACAAAGGATGCTGCAAAAAAAAATTGATTCATGTAGTAATTATAATTTTTGGCTTAGAATTTCTGGACAAAACTATAACCAAATAAAATTGGAATGGACTTGTTGCAGATGAAACAGGTCGGCAAGGAGGTCAGCATTAATTAAATATATTTCATTACATAAGTTAACGTTGATATTGGTTTTGGAGTTGGTATTTTAAGAAAGTAGGCAATAAAAGTTGTGAGAACGAGTAAGGCTCTTCTTGAAAAATGAATACTAAATGTATCAACATGAGAATTATTAATTTACAATTCTGGTAAATTACAGGGCTCATCTATACATAATTTGTATTTGTGTTAAACTAAAGCCTTTTTTATATCAGTTACAATTGCGTTAAATACCAATCCTAGGATCGACTACAATCACTTATAAACCACTGTAGCTTGAACTAAAAATGGCGATATAAAGGTAGTAATAGGTATATTAAATCAGGTTAGAACAATCTATCACAGTATTAATCAATCAATTTCATATCTATAGTACATACCAATTTTCCACTCCATCAAGCGAGGTATGCTATGTACTGATAATACTTTAATGTACTGGATGAACTACCTTTTAATAGTCTTTTGCAATGTCCCGGGGAATAATGGATGATTTAATTCTGATTGAAGACGAAATGGCGTTCTTAATACCTCGTTACGAAACGGCGAAATACTTACTTTATTTCAGCGACTAAATATATCGAACACTAAAAAAGGATTTAATGCTCGCAACGAAACTGAGCCCATCTCTCAGCAAGATAAGTTACTCAGACCTGAACAAAAAGTTATAGAATATATTCTGAAATACACTGATATTCAAAAAATTCCAACACCTAAGAGTTAATTATTTTAACAACATTTCAACATAATGTATGTTTAATCAAACTTAAAAAGTCTGGACGCAGCAAGTGCGTTAGGGAAGTGATTTTTTATAAAAATGTTTTTAATAGCAAATATGTCACTCTAATGCAAGCAGGCATCAATCTGGTTACCAACACAACCTATATAGTAGAAACAATGTACTATATTTTGTCAAAATAACTTATTGTCTGAAAATGTAGGCAAATTTTACGAAAACAAACTTTAAATATTTCCGAGAAAAGTGGTTTCCTAGCCAACAAATCTTGGGTTAATAGTAAATTGAGTTATTGAAGTTTGAAGCATTTAATGAAAATTTGCTACCAAAACGCACTTACTGCGTCTCGATTGTTTCTTACAAACATGCATCATATTTCGATAAAAAATGTAAAGATGCAATAATGTAAGGGTGCTCAAAGAAAATTGTAGGTATCACCAACGACTTACGGACCACCCTCTGATTGTCAAAATAATGTTATAAGATGCAGTTCAATATAATTAACGTGTACAGCTTTTTCTTGTATCTTGTATAATAACAATTATATCGAGCTTTACCGTAGAAATGGGTCATCCTGTATATATGAAAACAGATAAAAACTGAAACTAAACCCGGATATCGATTCTAGGGGCCTAGCTGGCGTTCATCTGAGAAAGTCTTTTTAAAATTCAAAAGTCGCGGTCTCCTTATTAACCAATTTTTTCTACGAAAATTAGCTAAAAGTTATCCACCGTTAAACCATAAACTTTACTAAAACTACCGCCAAGGCGTCGGAGAAAGTGTTTATTTGAAATGAAATTTCTGGAAACATTTTAGTAAAATGAAGGACTATGGCGGTTGAAGCTGAAACCTGAGGGTTTGCAGAACATTCTTCTTGACATTTTCTTTACAGAATCCCTATTTGTTTCAGGTTATTTGCCTAAATGTCGGTCAGTTTTGACGTTTCAAATCGAGTCTTTCGCGTTTTGAGAAAACCCCATTTTTCTAAGTGCCCATAACTTTTTTGTCTTTACAATTACAGACCTAAATTTTGGTACTTCGTTCCCTATTTACAATACAAACAAGCATTTCATTACTTTGTTGTTTCCGCACATATGAATTTTTCCTAAAGAAAACACAAAATTTTACGGAAAAACCTGGGCCGATTTCCCTGGCTAACGAGCTTGTCAAAGTCACTTGCAAAAGGAAGGCATACAAACAATTTGATCAAAATCAGCCGATTATTTTTTGAGTTTTCGGTGTGATACGCGCACACACACATCCATATATATATATATATATATATATATATATATATATATATATATATATATATATATATAAAAATGTTTATATGTAAACATATTTGCGCTCATTTGAAGAAAAATTTTCAAAATTCAAAAGTCGGCATCTCCTCATTATTGAATTTCTTTTTAAGAAAATTCACTAAAAATGATTACCTATGATTTTGAAACCAAGATATTAAAAAATAATAGTTATTTAATAATCAGTGGGTCCGCCGCGGTTTCTTATGTATTCGATAACTCTTCGAGACATGCTTGAATTTAAATGATTTATGGTATCCTGAGGCATGTCATCACAGGCTTCTTAAAATCGGTGACTAGTTAACTAGATTATTTGGTGGCTAGGGTAAACTACGCAGTCAATTGCCAATCATGTCCCACACACCTTCAAATGGTAACAGGGCTGACTTAACATAAATATTTTCAGATTTCTGAAACTTCTGGTTTTACTGCAAGTTGCCATCAACTTTAATAACTTAAATGGAACACACTGTATACTTTTGCATTTTTAGATGCCATAATTATCATTTTCTATCTTTTTCATAAAAAACTCAAGTTGGACAATGTGGCTGTAAACAGAAACAAAAGGCGGAATCATCCCAAAAACCACAAAAATAATAACAGAGAGTTATGAGCTAGATACGTATTTCGAGAACGAAGTTGTCCTTATCAGCAGCTGTCGCGAAACTGTTCTGTTATTATTTTTGTGGTTTTTGGTGTGCTTCTGCTTTTGTTTTTTGTTTAAATCTTTTTCATTCCGACTGTGCCATGTCCATCTATTACGGTTTTTGAAAAAAAACTATTTTTCGAAATTCTGACAGCTGGTTACCGTCTCAAAAATGGGCTGAGGCTTCTATTTGGAATTAGACAGAGGGTTAAAATCTATGATTGCAGCTTAGAATTCCTTTTATCAGAATAAAATTTTAGCCCGAGAATAATTCCTTAATTTCTACTTTTCAGCAAGAGTTAAAAATATAAAAGAAAATATAACGACCTACTTTTCGTTACAAGACCGAGCTGGCGAGCTTGCTACAAAATGGTATTACATGTGTCTCTACCTAAATTAAATCGTTTTAAATTTATTTCCATGGAAACGGAAAATTTTCATTTTTCATCCATTTTGGCGAAAATGCTATGAATGGTTGCTATAGATACCTACGTTAATTCAGGTTTTTGATTTCAAGTTTTTGTTTCTTATGCTTTGTAGCTTTATAATTATTGCTAAAAGGACTAAAATTGATAACTTCAACAACAAAAAAGACGCAGCAAGTGCGTTATGGTAGTGAATTTTCATAGAAATGATCTGGCACTAAAAATTTAATTACAACTTTTTTTTCTTGAAACATATAAATCTATGTTTTTGTGTATAGTTTACTTTTTATATTGTAAACCTATCTACCAAATTTGGTTAACATAGCTTTTTTAGTTTTTGAGATAAAAATTTTTTTCGAATGAAAACTCAAAATTTTCTGGGAAAACCTCGTCCGATTTTCCTAAATAACGAACTTATCCAAACCACTTACAAAAGAAAGGTACGTGCCAAATTTTATCAAAATCGGCCCATTATTTTTTGAGTTATCGGTGTAATACATATATATATATATATATATATATATATATATATATATATATATATATATATATATATATATATATATATATATATATATATATATATATATATATATATATATATATATATATATATATATATATATATATATATATATATATATATATATATATATATAAATATATATATTTTTTTATTTATATATATAGATGAACAGAAGAACATTTTGTGCGTTCTGGACTAATTCGTCAGTTTAACACTTAACCAAAAACTGTAATTGATAGTTAGAGAAAGCCTCGGCGGTCCAGGGGTCAGAACGTGTGCCTCTAAACCAAAGGATACTGGGTTAGATCCCCAGGGTTCCCGTTTCATTTTGTTTTAGTAGATACTGTAAAATTAACATTAACGGAGGTTGTGACATTTTATTTCAGAAAGTTGAATGTCTGCACGTTCCTTCCTTCGGAGTTCTTCGTCGGTACAGTGTTCATGCGATGATGGGAACGTCAAAGATCCCTACCCGCCTTACAAAAAGACGGGGGTTTGGGAAATTTTCCAGGGTTGTGAAGTGAAACTGCTCTCTGGCGTCGGTAATTGGCCACAGTCGCAGAAATAGGCCTGCATCAAAGAGCAAAAAATAGTAATAATTAGGAGGGAGAATTGAATACTTTGGCTTATTTCGAGTCGAATTGCAACGCCTCTGTTCGAGCTGCTTAGGAAGATCTGGGAATCAGTGGATATTCAGTACAGAGGACCCGTAAGGAGCATCACTTTCACGGTTACAAGTTCTCGTTGGTCTAAAGCCCTCAAGACTCTTGTGACAGAGTAACCTTGTGTAAACTGCTATAGCTTCGGAGTCAAGAGGAGGGTAACTTTTTGTATTATCCAGATGGACGAATCTCAGTTTTTGCAGTGAAGGGTTTTTTAACAAGCATTTAATTTCCATGTCAATGGTAATTGCGAAGCGCTACCCAAATTTGTTGGGGGTTATGGTTGTAGATTTTCTTTTCGACCAGCCCTTGAACTTAAAAAAACTCTTAATATCAACTGAATGGAGCTTTGGGAAATTGTATTCGGGAAGTATCCCAAAAAATCACCTTCATGTTCGATGACAGGTGGAAAAGGCGGTTAGGACCACGGAACTGGCCTGCAAGAAATCCACCCTTAAAACTTTGGACATCTACCTATAAGAACATATCACGCATTAGCTCTACCGGACACCAGTGAACACAACGGAGGAATTAGAAGCACGCGTGGGAGCATCATTAGACAGGTTCCCTCCTCAAGAAGTACAAACAGCAACACTGTAGGGTGTTTCTTCACGCTTAACAAAATACTTGAATGCGAATCGCCATCATCTCGAACTGTTTTAATAATTTGTTTCAATTTTTTTACATCTATTTTTTGTCATTTGAGTCCAATGTGGATAGTTGTCCTTTAACATTCTACAAGTTCTGCTAAAAACTTTGTCACACTTTCCATGTATAAAAAATAAATATTTTCTTGATTTTTATAATCACTATTTTTGTTGTTGTTATTTATTTTAACATCTTTTGGGATAACGAAAGAAGTTTTAAAAAGCTGACTATTTAAAAATGGTTTGCAACCATTCATAATATTCTCCACAGAATTGGTAAAAAGTGGACATTTTTAGTTTTTTGAAAATAACTCTAGAACGATTTGATTTAGGTAAATGAGCATGACATATTATTTCGTAGCAAGTTTTCTGGACAATTAGATAACAAAACGAAAAATATGTCATTCTATTAAAATAAATAAATAATTTATATTTTTAACTCGTGCTGAAAAGGAGAAATTTAAGGATTATTCTCATACAAAAAAAATTGTATTTTAAATAGTAAGCTAAAAAAGATTGTAATTCACTTAAGAAAGTGAATTTCAACTTCCTATAAAATTTTTAGTGTATTTTCATTGAGAAAATTAATTAATATAGAGGTAGCTATGGTAAGACTTCCGGAAATTTTATTTAAATGAGCGCGAATTAGGCCCCCTAGAACCCAAATCCATGGTCCGTTTGAATATATATATATATATATATATATATATATATATATATATATATATATATATATATATATATATATATATATATATATATATATATATATATATATATATATATATATATATATGTGTGTGTGTGTGTGTGTGTGAGAGAGTGTGTGTGTGCGTGTGTGTGTATGTATGTACGTATGTATGTATGTGTGTGTTCGAGCGTTAACTCAAAAAATACTCAACTAACCTAAATGAAACTTGCCACATATCTTGTATATCACTGTATTAAGACGGCGAACAACTTCGTAAATCCGCTATAACGAAAATTTCCTTCAAAAATTTATACTTCACATGTGGCTCAAAACGGCGCAATTAAACATATCTTGTGCATTTTAAGTAATTTGGTTAACAATATTTAGAGTTTTTTCCAAAGTAAAAAGAAAATCTGAAAAACATGTGTTTAAACGACTTAGTGGTTAAAGTGGAATGCCTGGCAGACAGAGTAGTTAACTGCCATGCGTAGATTGATTCGTACGAGATGTATAAACCATACATCAACCAAGCAAAATGAATAACAGGCATACACTTACACCCACTAGGTGGCGACACGTTCACCACTCAGTGTTTTAAGACTGGCTATACGATAGCCGTGTTATTTTTGGTGCATTTTTGCTACAATTGGTATGCCGTACTGAAGAGCTCTAATGAGAGCGAAACCGGTCTACGGTTCTAATTGTTGCGAGAATGCATCTAGTACTAGGTGGCGACACGTTCACCACTCACTTAGTGTTTTAAGACTGGCTATACTACAGCCGTGTTATTTTTGGTGCATTTTTGCTACAATTAGTATGCCGTACTGAAGAGCTCTAATGAGAGCGAAACCGGTCTACGGTTCTAATTGTTGCGAGAATGCATCTAGTCTTACATACTTTGTCCCTATATTGGGGTAGAAATGCGCCAAGGCTAACAATTTTTTAAATTGTTAGTTAGTTGTATACTGTCTCAATTTTTAACACTCTGTGTTATTTGGAGCGGGCGTGACAACATAGTACTTGGTTCCGAACTAGGTGGCGACACGTTCACCACTCACTTAGTGCTCTAAAGATGATCTTCGAGGTCCGTGTAAGTTTAAAGTATTACTTTTAGTAATATGACGTACAATAATAGTGTACAATTTTTATGAAAATTCACTACTATAACGTTGCGTCCCTATTTTTTTTTTTAAATTAAAGGTAGCAAAGTTAGCTGATGTTTGCGTTATAACCGAATTTGCCACTATCCTGCAAATGCATCTGTTCAAAAGATTGACATCGAAAAGTCATGCCAAAATTTGGAATATATTTCCTCAATCATTGTTCTTGCTCTTACTTGATGAAACATTTCCATAATAAATAGTATATGATGATTAAGCAGGAGAAAATATCTCCTCTTATCTGACAATGTTGCTAAAGGCAAAACCGGTTGCAGAGAAGAAAACAAGCAGAGAAGAAATCATTACATTTGTATTTAATTTAATTCCTCATTTTCAAGTACGATTGCTTCTATTAAAGCGTAAATCACTGTAAAAAATACAAGTCCTTGTGGATCGAATACCAGTAACTGCGATTTAAAAATTAAAGGAAGGGTGAATTGTTACGTCTAGAAGAATACTCAGACTAAGCAGAAGTTAAAATGGAAATGATGAAACCCTTTCTAATTTTGTCTCCAAGCCGCGCCATCTAAAGTTGCTTAATCGTGTGATTTGAAGGGTGATGACACAACTTTCTAGGCCCTAGGGAGGTTTCCTTTTAGAAACTTTTCTACTGTATCTATGCCTCTGTATGCGAATTAGCTGCTTTGTGAATTTGTCTTCCGTTCACGATACCAAAGATTAAGACTAGTCTAGTTCTCCACCTTTCTGCATCCGAAAAACTTATAAAAATGAAGTAGAGCTTATAATACAAATGACATGAGCATTCATTAAATTTCTACAGCCGCTAGGTATTTATGTGTGTGTGTGTCGTCAGATTCAATTGGCTGCGACATAATTACCATTCCAACATTTTAAAAGCCTTTTGTTACAACTAGTATGTGACTCCAACAGTTCATAAGCATTTTGTCATGGTGTGTTGACTAAATGAAGATTGGAACCTGTGATGAGCACTGATAAGCACACTTGGAGAACCCAGATCACCACAAGACATCTTTTTACAGACCTGACAATTGTTTCACTAACAAAGTTTTTATATTCCTCTGATGACGCTAACTTTGTTAGTGAAACGATCTTCAGGTCTTTAAAGAGATATGTTTTGGTGATTTTGGTTCTCGCTTATATGGTATATTGAGTTTTGCCCCAACATGTACTTTTAGATGGTTTTTATTTTATTTATTTTTATACTATATATATATATATATATATATATATATATATATATATATATATATATATATATATATGCTGCTTTTTATTCTAACTTAACCCCACTTAAGATCTAGATAATATTTATGGGATTTAGACACGAACACATATTCTTCATGTCAGCCAGGTATTTATTAATATTAGATTATATGTGATACTGTAGAGGCCGATACTTGATGTAGATCCATTTTTCACTCAGATAAATAAACAAATTTCTTTACACAGTTTAAGCGCATCTTTATTTTTTTTTAAATCGCTAATAGAGAGGTATCGATGGTGAGACTGTAAAATTATGTACATTATGATATTCTTTTTCTCCATCTGATTTCTTAATTTGATGACTTCCTTAAGATGTACTGGATATAATTTGATGACATGTTGAGGCTGTGGCTGTAAAGGTTGTATCAGCTTGGGTATTCATATAATGTGTGTGTTTTGTGCGTGTTTTGTTTCTTTAACGTCGGCCTATTTCCGCGACTATGGCCAATCACCGACGCCAGGGAGCAGTTTCACCTCACCATCCTGGAAAATTTTCCGAACCACTGCCTTTCTGTAAGGAGGGTAGGGATCTTTAACGTGCCCAACATCGCATGGACACGGGACCGACGGCTTTACGCCCCCTCTGAAGGGCGGAATGTGCAGATATTCAACTTGCTCAAATACAATGCCAATATCTCTTTTGGAATATTGCACTACACTGTAATCACTTTTAAATATACACTTTCTATGTTTGCTGTACGTTTGTGATTTTTTATTGGTTTGCGTGGACTGCAGTTTCGAACCGTACTGGTTCATCATCATCACGCTACTGACTGTTATCGCTACTGTGTGGTCTACGTCGGAGATTGTAGGTGGCGCATGCGCCGTGAGCTTCTATTGGTCGGTTTACTGTTCTTTGATTGATTGTGCCTTCGGACTGTGTAGTGTGTTTCGGTCTCCTGTCTTGATCACTGTGGTTTGATAATTTGTCTATTTATATGGCCTTTATTAAGTTTTGTTTAAATGTTTGTACTTGGATTTGTTCTGGCATTAACTGTTTCGTATTGTTTGTTTGTTGAATGTAATATTGTTTCCAGATGTCCATTTTTTTGTGGTCTTTAACATGTTTCATTAGTTGTAATTGGGTGATGTCTGGTATTTAGCGTTTTGTGTTTTAAATGTGTGTAACTACGTTTGATTTGTAGCTAGGTATGTGGATTTTATCTAATGCTATTATATGTTCCTTGAGTCTTGTTTCTATTGATTTTTTTGTCATTCCTACATATTTTTTATTGCATGTGTTACATTCTATTTGATATATTCCGTTCAATTCATGTGGGTTGTGTTCTTGTTTTTTATTTATTTTGTTTATTATTTTGTTATTGGTTTTGTAGCTCATTTTTAAGTCATATTGTTTGAGTGTTTGTGATATTTTTTTGATGTGGTGGTTATAAGTGAATGTTGTGTATTTTGTGTTTGTTTCTGGTGTTTTGTTTTCAGTTTTGTTGATTTGTTTGTTTTTGATTTGTTTTACTAGCTTTTCTATTGTTTTCTTGTTGTATCCATGTCTTTGTGCTATTTGTATTATGATTTTGTACCCCTTTTCTCGTTCCTCGTTATGGAGTGGTACATTTAGCATACTGTTTATTAAGTATCTGTATGCGGCCATTATGTGTGTGTGTGTGTGTGTGTCGGTGTATTGGGTGCCTAGTATAGTGATGTCTGTTGTGTTTTCCTTTCTGATCAGTGTTAAGTCGAGGAAGTTTATATTGTTGTTGATCTGGTTTATTTTTTCGAGGATATTGTCTATGTTGGTTTTTTGATTGTTGTATATTATTAATATATCATCGACGTATCTTATCCATTTGATGTTTAGATCTGTCTTTTTTATGATGGTGTTGATTTTATCTTCTACCTATTGTATGTAGTTTTTTGCCATGATGCTTGATACTGTAGATCCCATTGATAGTCTGTCTTCTTGAATGTATAATTCTCCGTTGAATTCAAAGTAATTTTGTTTTAATATGATGTTTATTATTTCGCTGATTTGTTGTTTTTTGTTATTTTTCATTTTATTTACGATTGTATTTGTGGTTTCGTTAATTGGTATATTGGTGTACATATTTGTTATGTCAAATGAGGAAAGTCTTGTGTTTTTTACTATGTTTATGTTTTCTAGTTTATGCATTAGTTCTATGGAGTTTTTTATCTTAAATTGGTTTTCTAGTACAAACAATAAGAAACAGTTAATGCCAGAACAAATCCAAGTACAAACATTTAAACAAAACTTAATAAAAGCCATACAAATAGACAAATTATCAAACCACAGTGATCAAGACAGGAGACCAATACACGCGACACAGTCCGAAGGCACAATCAATCAGAGAACAGTAAATGGACCAATAGAAGCTCACGGCGCAGGCGCCACGTATAATCTCAGACGTAGACTACACAGGAGCGATAACAGTCAGTAGCGTGCTGATGATGAACCGGGACTGTTCAAAATTGCAGTCCACGCAAACCAATAAAAAATTACAAACCTACAGTAAACCAAAAAAAATTTACAATTTCGGCAAAAATATGGGTAGTTGTGAAAGGTTTGCAGTTGGAAAAGTATTATGGAGTGATTGGTATTATTTGTTAATGGAGTTATCAGGTGAAACATTAGAAGAACGAAGTGGAACAGAAAATAAATTTTTTGGAATGTCAAAATTTTAAGGTTGTTGAATTTGGAGTATTGTCAAGCAGTTTTGGATGCAACTATGTATAAAATTATGTTAATATTCACCATAAATCTTAGACTTATTGAATAAACATGTTGTATAATTTTAAGCAATAAAGATAATAATAATAATAATAGTATATATATATATATATATATATATATATATATATATATATATATATATATATATATATATATATATATATATATATATATATATCCCACCGATAACTAAAAAAATAATAGGCTCATTTTGATGAAATTTGGCACGTACCCTTCTTTTGAAAATTTCTTGCATACGTTTATTAGCCAGGAAACTAGGACCGGGTTTTCCTAAAAAAAATTGGGTTTTCTTTGGAAAAAAAGTTGTATCTCCGAAAATAATAATCCTTTGGTTGGTTATATAGGTTTACGTTATAAATAGTATACAATGTACCAAAATTTAACTCTCCATCTGATATCAAAAAATATATAAATATTTAATAAAAAATATTTGGTGTCAAATCATTTCTATAAGAATTCACCACCATAACTCACTTGCTGCGTCCATATATTTTCGTTTCTATCCCATTACGGTAGTAGAATAAACGTTGTTTGTAGAACTATATCTGTTATTTTCTCGTTGCTACCTTGTTATGAAGATGTGGTAATTAGCATTTCCAACTTTGATCGCTAATATCTACCGCTAGACCAATTATATCGAACTGCGGTTTTCACTGATTGCTTCAGTTTTTTATTGGTAGCTAAAGTTTATTTATAGCCTATTCTAATGTATTACTATTGATATACCGTTCTATTTGATTCGCCTTCAGAAAAAAACAAGTCAACCTAACTATTCAAACAACGCCCTCTCTCGGTGTATGTAAGATACAGAAGAAACCTGGAATAAGGGCAGATGGTACACCAAGAAAATTCCTTTGCAACAGGTTCAAACTCATCAAGTTCCGTCGAGCTAAACCGGAACAAATAGCAATTTTCCGAGCAGCAGTGGTTTTTGCGCCCCTTGCGGTGATTTTATAAACATGAAAACAATATCCAGCGATTTATTATGACAACATGCCTTATGACAATTTTTTCCCAAAGCTGTAGAGTAAGCCGATTCTAACATAAGATCAACAACCATTATTATTTGCCCACCCTGTACTTATAGTTTAGACAATTCAACTGTGCGTGCAAGCTGAGCATTTGTTTACACTAATTACAGTATTCAAAAGTAACAATCATTATTACCTCAGTAAATTTAACTTTTGTTAAAGATAACAATAAACACACTGTTACCGTCCAAAGAAGAATATTAAAAAGATGCATGAAGAGCACTAAAGGACAAATGTGCATATATAAATTTTAATCAATTACACCTTCCCGAAAGACTTTATCATTTCTCTAGCCACTACTAGCTCTACTTATTTGCAGCTTATCTGTGTTTGTGACACACACAGGTTTACAGAATATACACGTTTGCCGATAAGCAGCAAATCTCTTCATCTGTTAAACATACATGCCTGCATTACTGCCAATGATACTGGGAGATTATGGCGGCTTAGCATGACGAGGAAATTTTCCATCTAGCAGAGTGTCCATCCAACGCCACGTTATAATAACGCCGGATTCAGTGTATAAAGGCACGGTATGTTGTTGCAACAGCGATAGCATAGCACTTTAGTGTAAGTGGAGTTTTGTAGTGGTAAGGAGAAAGCACACTATAAGTGTTTGCTTGCAACTTTAATCGTTGAGCTTGTGTGTGTAGTGTGATTACGATCAAATAAGGGGCACGCTTGGAGATTATTACAACAATAGTATCTGAACGTTAAACGGAACTAGATTTTATGTCAACATTTATTAACATTTAGATGCTAAAATTTTTGACTTTCTCTTCCGAATGGAGTCCCGGATCGCGAGTGTAGAAGCGGCAGCGGCACCCCAGATGTGGGAGCAGTATTCGAGGTGTGGCCTTATTTGTGAAGTATATAAGGCATAGAGATTAGCTGTTGAAAAGTATTTGCGAGCCCGGAAGAGGAAACTTAATTTATTAGCAGCCGCTTCTACAATTGATGTTACATGTTGGTGCCAATTAAGATTTCGATCCACAAAAATGCCAGCAAGTGAAAAGGACTCATTATTTTGAACAACTTGGTTGTTCATTGTGATGGGTCTAGGGCTACTGTATCTCTTATGAGATAGAAAGTAAGACAGAGATTTCGTGGAGTTGAATTGTACAAGATTTCTACTTCCCCAGTCTAATATTTTTTGTAGATCCACAGAGACAGAACCCTCCATGAGTCTGCGATCCTCATCTAATTGGGCTAAAGAGACAGGCTTAGAATATTGTATATTTGACTGGAGAGTGATGTCGTCCGCGTAACTGTGAACTGGGTTGGCTGTGCTAGAGAGGAGGTCATTGATGTGGTGAAGAAACAAAGTAGGGGCTAGAGCTAAACCTTGAGAGACTCCTGCATTAATTAGATACAGTTTAGAGAAATGGCCATCTACGACAACAGAAATGCTCCGTTTGGAGGAAAAATTTGCTTGCCAAGTACAGAGTTTCGGTGGTAGGCCATAGGCCAGAAGTTTATTAAGCAGGGCTGCGTGCAAGCCCTGGGCATTGCTTTGGATATATCTAGAGCGACACTCTGGGATTCACTGTGTAGTTCCATAGACTTGTTCCAAGAATGGGTGACAAAGGAAAGGGGGTCGGCAGTTGATCTGAGCTGACGGAATCCATACTGCTGTCGTGGATAAGACTGTGTTTTTCAAGAAATCTTAGTAATTCGGTGCTAATATACTTTTCCACAACTTTAGAAATCACTGAAAGGAGAGAAATAGGCCGTAGTTGCTAGGAAGCGCTTTGGATTCTTTCTTGGTGACGGGTTCTACTCGGGCAGTTTTCCAGTTACTAGGGAATATGCCTCTATTGTAAGATGTCTGAAACAGACGAGTCAGGATAGGAGCATGTTCTAATGCGCACTTTTTGAGAACAGTTGCTGGGATCTTGCCAAGGTCAGAGGCTTTCCTGGTATTAAGAGAATAGAGCATCTTTCGTTCCCTTTTAGTTTTGAAAATGATATTCGTCATTTTATGCGCGACATTGGGGACCGTTCGCGGTTGAACATTTGGAGGTGGGTTGAGAGTAGAATTGCAGGCGAACAACGACTCCAAGAGTTCAGCCTTGCCCATGGCGGTAGAAATAATTTTATCCCCTGAAACAAGAGGTGGGAACGTGCTCTTCCAGAAACTATTCCCAATAGGTTTAGCAAGAGTCCAGAAGGGTTTGCTGCCGTTGGAGCTTAAGAGGACTTTGTTTTTGATGTGGTCATTAAACGAGTTTTTGCCTCAGAAAGAATGCGGACATAGCGGTTTCTTGCGTCGTTAAATGCTTGACGGTTTTCTTGCCTGAGATTGTGTAGAAGCGTTTTGTGAGCTTTGAATTTTCAAGTCTGGCCTTGTCACAATATTTAGAGAACCAGGGCTTTTAAGTGGCTCGTCTGCCTCTTTGCTGCCCCGATAGCACCGCAGGCTTTGGCTTATTGTGCATCCCCTTTGGTTTTTCTACTCCACCCATTCCAAAATCACTGTGCCTTGAACTAGTCTGCACAGCAATTGGTAGGGTGAAGTTTTATATTGCTCTGTGTCCGGTCTAGGCTGTCCGTAGATCAGTTGTCTTTTGTGGTCCAGAGCTTTACACTCGCACAAGATGTGCTGGGCTGATTCCTCCCCCTCGCCGCAGAGTCTCCATGCCAGGTCCCCCTCAAACCGCCCCATTTTATACAGGTGTTTCTGGACGGCCACGTGTCCCGTCAAGAGTTCTGTTATGTTCTTGAGCTGTCCTCTGCTAAGATTTAGCAGCTCCACGGTTCTCTTTGAACTGGGTTCCTCAATTACTTACTTCCCATGACTGTGCCCTGGACAGTTTGCTCAGTACCCCTTATGTTCGTTTCTGACCCAGGTCTTTATGGATCCCCGGGAAGTGCTCTTCGTCACGCCCAGAACCGGTTCTGGTCTCACAAATGGTTCTGCTGACCCTCTCTTCGCGAGACTATTCAGCTTCTTCCTGGCCTTTGACCCCCGCGTGATCCGGCACCCAGATGAGGGTGACCTCATTCTGCTCAGCCAGGTTGCTCGTCTCGTCTCGGCATTTACTTACCAGCCTTAAATTTACCCGTGGGCTACTTAGGGCTTTAACGGCTACCTGTCTGTCTGCGGCTATGAGAATCCACTTGTTAATGTAGCCCCTCCTCTTGCTCTCTCTCTCACGCAGTGCAAAAATAGTTGTTACAAATTGATGAATATTTACCGTGTCGGCTTTTCTAATGAAGATTTCCTTAATATTTTAATAATTTGAGGCGAGTTTAATAGAATGGTAAGTGTAATATACCGAGTTTTCACATACATGTGCTATAAAGGATACTAGGATTTTACGTGTTATCTTACAATGAGGACTTGACAGGAGAACGGTATGTTTGACTCTTGGAAAATGGAATGAGAGATGCTTTAGAACATCTACCAATAAAATAAAGGTTCAGTGCTTTCTATGAATTGGACAGTGCGCCACCACATAATACCCACCGGGTCAGTAATACAAAACAAATATTCGATGGCAAGTGGATTGCACATAAAGCAGCGTACATACTTCCCCTTCGCTGACCAGATCTGACACTGCTAGACTTGTTTATTTGGGGTTACATAAAAAATAAAGTGTATGCATAGCCCATTTTTGCAACAAAAGAAGAATACGTTGCACGTTTGGTGAAAGAAATATGGCATCACTACAGTGTGCTACAATTGACGAAATTCTTAGAGAAATTACTGCTTGTTTACGACACAACGGAAATATTGTTGAACATTTTGAATATATTATTGCCATAGGGAGTCATTAAAAAAGCTCATTGTCCAACCATCGGCATAGTTGTTGTACGCAAATATTTAATTTCTGTTATAAATAGTTGTTTTATACATAATCTTCTATCATTATTCTCTGTTGAATTTTTATGAATAAACAAGATGTAATTTTTTTTCAACAAGGCTTTATTTTTCTTAGCTATTTCATAGATCTCCATATATTAATCTTGTACCATCGCGTCCGTTATAAAGTGCGTGCTAGAAAATGTTTTTCCCCAGTAGGCCCTGACCGATAAAAATATACATATGTGTCATGTCGAAACTATCACTGCGCCTGTCATATCTGTCAAATTTGTTAATACTACATAATAATGCCAGAAAAGACTCATTTATTTCAAGGCCTACTGAGGAATTTTTTTTGGCTCACGCATTCTTAATGATCATATATCTGGGTAACTGTTGAATTTAGGTATAGTACATGCTAATCTGAGTTAAAAGATAACAGTGAAGCTGTCCACATGAAAAACTACAAGGTGTTCTATTTGAAATAAGCAAGCTCTACTGCTCCAAACTTGCCCAAAACGGCACCTGAATTTATCACTCCCGGTATGACTTATGAGACTATGTATCTGATTATAAAATATTCTTATATCTAGTTAATATTCACGTACAATTAGAGAAAGGTACATTGGTTTTTGATGAAGAGACAACAAATAAATTATGAACACCATTATAATTTATTTATTTTTCAAAAATTCGATATGATTTGTAGACGGTCGATATTTAACGTATAATACATCAATTAACATTAAATTTCACAAGGGACTCAAAAGTGAATGAGAAAAGGGCATGTTCTATTTGAAATAACAAAGTTGATAGTTATTTCCGGTATAACCGAAAATGCAGTTTGGACTGTCAAAATTTTTATCTTATTTATTTTATTATTTATTATTATTTTTAATTTGTCAAAAACATAAGTTTGAGAACTTTCAGAACTCAAATCGTATTCGAATTTTTCTTATGTGCGCTCGATCCTTTCCTGTATATATGGGGTAATCTATGCTTGTTTACTAAATCTATTTGTATCTTCTAATTATTAGTGAATTTTCATTAAGAAAATTCACTAATAGAGAGGTATAGATGGTGAGACTTCCGGAAAATTTCTTCAAATAAGCACGAATTAGGGCCTCTAGAACCCATTTCAATGGGCAGTTAAAATGTTTATATATATATATATATATATATATATATATATATATATATATATATATATATATATATATATATATATATACAACCGATAACTCAAAAAATAGTTCACTGATTTGGACCAAGTTTGGAAATCACCCATATTTTGCTAATGGCTTGGATGAGTTGGTTCATCAAATCCTAACGGTAAATTTTTCTTAATAAAAAATTTAAAAATATTTTTTATAACGCATTATCTCTCAAACTTTTTAATTGAATGAAACAAAAATGTACAACTTAAAATAACATAGACAGGCGTGGTTGTGTACCAATTTTCAAGTCGTTCGATCAAGGGAAAATAAAGTTATTCGAAATTAATAGTAAAATAATGATCTGCATCACTTTAAATTCTGTAATTCAATATCTACAATGTTGGACAAAGATAGATGACGTTATCTGTACTGCTATGCTATTTAAATAAATCGTAGATAAAAATCTAAACAATGGAAGTTATTGCAAAAGCTCAAACTTTGTGAGATACGGTAGGGACGCCATCTCGGTGCAGGACCAGGTAGTATGTTGTCACGACGACTCTAGTTTACACAAAATTGTATAGATAGAGCTAGTTTGCGTCCAAAGGCGCTAAATATTAGCATGCGAATATAGGCTAATAAATAAAAAATTTAATGACAGTGATTCAATTTGTTTAAAAGCAATATAGTACGACGTTTCATTATGTATAAATAGAGCTTTCCATTCTTCACGTTCACGGTATTTAATATTAAAATCCATCTCCATCTTTCTCTCTCTGTCTGTCTCTCTCTCTCTTAGTTTAGTCTGACCAAAAGTAGCTATTTGTCACAGAGAAGCGTGTACGCTCGCGCTCTGTGCATCGCATAACCTGGAAATTGACTCCGCTGGTGCTAATTGTCAATACTAGAGTTGCAAATATCCGAATGATACGGATTCATATAAAATAATGTTCGGAATAATTATCCGATTACGTTTTCACATTAAGAAAGGTATATTATATTTATATTTAGCGTGATATGGGATGGAATCGTAGATGCCATATAGTGATACGTAATAATAATAACGTACACGTGGTAAATATAATTTTGTCTTATTATTATTGTCCAGGAAATACCAAAGTATTTTGACAAATATATAGGATAAGTTCGTGTTAAGTTTTTTGTAATTAATAAATTATAATGGTGACCAATAACTAAACCAAAAAGATTTTGTTGTGTTCATTATTTCACTTTTATTAATAAACATTTATTTTATAACTGCACCAGCAAAAAAAAATGTTTTAAATTCAACGTGTCGTGTGAAATCTAATTGATACAATTTAAAATGGATAAGCAAGATATAACAGAATAGAATACATTTTAGGAATATAAAAAAAGTTCGATTACCGTTATACAAGATTGCGGGTACGGGGTACGTAGAGGTTAAGCAGGTTGAGATTAATATTTGTTATTACGAATTAGGAATACGAATACAAATGCTAACACTAGCTGATACCTTATTAGGATCTTATGATATAAGCAGTTTAAGTGTGTTATAGTAGGGAATTTTCATAAAAATATTTCAAATGCTGATAACTCAATTTCCCATTACGTAAACTTGAATCTTCAGTTATGATACTTAGTAGAACATATATACAAGCAGCGTGGATACTAAATTTTAAAAAATAACACAAGGAGCTTCACAGATAATTACAAATTTGTTTAAAAAACTTTTTTGTTATTTTGTTTGCAGAAACTGGTTCGATTGAGTTGATTAAAACGGATCACTCAAGCGATTAATATGGAAAAATATTTACTTGCCACCTATAATTTCATAGATACATTCCGTTTGCAAATAAAAATTGGGTTTTCGGGAAATTTGCAGATTAGCACATGGGGGGAGTGTTTAGAAAAATCTTTCCAGAAATATGCTTAGAACCCCTTCTGGATGCCCAAACCAAAAAACAATTTCTTACAAACATCCCACAAGAAAGCTACGGGAGCAAAAGTGAGTAGGGGTGCTGGGCGGAGAAGAATATAGAAAGGTAATGTGAGCAGAAAAAGAAACAGCTTAGTTGGACCTCTTGAAGCTGCCTTTATTCCATTTTGCAGCTATACCTCCTTAAAATCCTGTTTACCGCACGCAGAACTTTTGTATTCACCGCAGGTCCTGTAACTTTCTTAGGGGTTGCTTCAAAGGAAATTTTCTTGTTTACATTGTTCTTGTTTATGCATTGAGGGTGATTGTAGGCATGCAGAAGGGGAAGGAGAACCCCTGCGCCGAAGCAGCGCACCAACTTAATTTTATCATTTCTTCATTTCTTTAAATATTTTTCCAAAAATGATTTTGAAGTTGCCTTGTTTTTCAGTCCTACATAGTAAGCTGCAATATTGTTTCATTTTCAATAAGTATAGATACAGCAACCGCAAATAAGTGTTGGAAAGGGTTTGAGTGCAGCAAGTATGTCATGGTAGAAAATTCTTGTGAAAATATTTCAAATCCGATAGCCCAATAAATTTCCCATTAAGCTAGAATCTTCAATCTTAAACCATAGTAACACCTGTGTAAGCGCACCGAGGGTACTAAACTAAAGAAAAATAACATAATGAGCTTCGCGGATAACTACAAATTTCTTTTAAAAAACCTTTTTTGTTGTTTATTGTTTGCAAAAACTGGATGGGTTGACTAACACAAACCACCCTAGTAATTAATAAGGAAAAATACCTGCCATATTTATAATTTGACAGGTACATTCCCTTTGTAAATAATTTTTGTTGTCTGAAAAACTTTTGTAACTTTAAAATGAAATTTGTAACATATTTTTTAAAGAAACTTGCAGTACTTACATATTATATTTAAGACCAATTTTTTAGCTCCATTTTAAATATATATATATATATTTTAAATAATCGCTAACTGGGATTCTAGAGCCAGTCTCCAAGGCCCATTTAAATTTAAAGAATTAGTTTTAATAATATATCTTACTAATAGTGTTCAATTGTTATGAAAATTCACTGTTATAACACACTTGCTGCGTCCCGAACCTTTTAGTGAATTTTCGTAGAAAAAATTCACTAATGGGGCGATCCCGACTTTTGAATTTTGAAAAACATTTTGCAAATGAGCGCGAACTAGGACCACTAAAACCCATATCCGGGGTCAGTTTCAATTTTTATATGTTTATATATATATATATATATATATATATATATATATATATATATATATATATATATATATATATATATATATATATGGGGGAGGGTGGGCTACAGTGAGACAAAAAATACATATTTCAAAATAAAAAGTTTTATTTTATTTATATCATCAAAACAAATGAACAGATATATATGTTTATATTTTAAGAACAAATTGTAGACTATACAGTTGTTGAAATGCGACAATAAAAATGGCAGCAATTTTTTATAAAAATAATATTTCTATCTCACTGTGGCCCGAGGTAAGGGGTACAATGAGACTACCTAAAAATATTACTGTTTTGACAGTTTTAATATAGAACAAATATAAAATCATTTGAAATACAACAGTAAATTAAACGTAAGAGGTATCAAACTATAAAAATACACAATAACACTTTCAGCGGATTTCCAAAGTGTCCAGATTGACTGAAAATTTAATTAAACGACCTTGTCGCTTGGTGAGTCCAGTAGGCTGCGGAGGTGGCAAAATCGCTTTAATGTCAGATAAGTGAACAAAAGCGTCATCAGGAATAATTGGAAAAATGAAACTATCTAAACATTTTGTACTTCTTCTCAGATAGCTCACTTCAATCTCACTTTTGTTGTCAATAACCTTGGCTATGTAGTAAATTTTCTTTTTAGTAGAAAACTCCACTAGAATAAAATCTCCTACATCTGGGTTTTTGGACAACGGCTCCAAATTAATTTCATTTTCTGTTTCTGACATGTCAAAATCATCATCATTATCCGTCTCTACCTGCAAACTACCTTCACTCTCTGATTCGGATGACTGTAGTTCTTTCAATCTATTTTTCTTCTGTTTGAGACCAGACTTCTTCAGTGAATTTCTTCTAAGTTTTTCTCTTTCCTTTACTTTTATAACTAACAATTCAGGTGTGTCAGTCATTATGGCACTTTTTCCTTTAGTTCGCCTCTTCCTTTCTAGTTTCAGTTCCTTGGCTTTTGGAAAACCAACTAATTCTTCTGAAGGTGGTGTAGTGGGAGTAGGCGTGACAGATCGATTGGGCTCATCGTCTGAAGCATGACTTGGTCCGGTAACAGGTTGATTATTGGGCTCTGGAGGCCGTCTTAAGTTTCTATTCGTCACTTCACTACAGAGAAAGTCATCATCTGTAAAAATGTTTCGATCATATAGATAGATGCCTGTTTTTCTAAATCCGGCTATAATATTTTTTGGTGGCATGGACCGTTGGAAAGCTTGTCCCACACATCCCGCTACCCCATAGATATTCAAAGGCACTCCGGGATGATCTAAAAGCCAACTATCTACAGCGGCATTATAAAAAGCTTTAAATGAATAAAAAACTGTGACATCTAATGGTTGAAGCTTATTAGAGCAGTGAGGTAGCAAAGTCACAATTGTGACTCCATTCTCTTTGGCTAGAGTTATACTTTGGACAGACAAATGACTTTCGTGATTATCCATCACTTATATACAAGGATTCTCTAGAGAACTTGCACTCTTTTTGATGAAGTGCTTGAATGTTTCAAGGAATAATTCTGTGTTCATCCATCCAGAAGGATTTGCTAAGCCCAGAGTGCCTGGTGGAGCCCCAATTAACATATGTTCTTTAAATTTTTTTCTTGGAAAAATCATTACTGGAGCAAGGCTATTCCCAGCTGCATTTATGAAACAGCACGTGGTAACTAGGGTTCCTCGTTCACCACTAGTAGCTTTATTGACTTGCTTCGTCCCTTTTTTGCGATGATCTTTTTTGGTTTATGGACAGTTGTTGTTGCCGTCTAGTCCAAGAGATAAATCCTTGAAGGGTCTCGAAGTTTTTCAGACCTCTCCATAATTGCATAAAGGTTATCAAAGAACTTTGAAATATTATGTCGGTTGAAAGAAGTTGCTCTGGATAAGCTGCAACCCTCGGGCTGCCTGATGCTGAGTATGGGGTGTCTTTTCATGAATGAACTAAGCCAGTCGACTCCGGCTAATTTGTTTCTCCTCCAACTCTCTGGAATAGGTTTGGAATTGGCTGTAGCTAGCTCATAAGCCAAAGCGCGAACATTTTTGGTGGATTTTCCATAACACATTTTCGAACATTCCAGAATGTAATAACACAAACTTTGTTCTTCTGCCTTAGAGAATATTTGACGGGAATTGTATTTAGGGGTCATTCTAATTTTGCTTTCAGGTTGATCTTTCTGTCTCTTAACATATCGTGCTAAAGTTTGAAATTTAACACCATTCCGTTCAGCTGCTTCACGTAGTGACAATCTTTCTACAATCACCTGCCTAACAGCACTTTTCATTTGTTCCTCTGTGAAATTTCCTTTTTCAGTCTTTCTTTTTCTTCCTCTGGACATGATGCTAGCTATTTCAGGGAAAAAACAAACTTTGTTAAAAAATCTTTAAATTTCTAAGTACCTACATTTAACACGGATTCATGGGCCACAATAAGACAAGTCTCATTGTGGCCCACTAAATTGTGTCTCATTGTGGCCCTAACGCAAGTCGGAATAAAATGGTTCACATTTTACTTAAAAGCGAAATTAACTCAACATAACCTAGCGCGTGATGATAAAAAAAACTTGCAGTAATTCCTAAATAAAACGGCGAAAACTTAAGGCAATAGATACCACAGTTATTACATGCTAAATTGAGTATATGGAAAAATATTACATACCCAAAATTAATGAAAAGCAAATAACAATGTCGTATGTGCTGTGAACTGCCGGTAAGTTGGATAGAAAATGAATCATGGCAAACTTGAACTTCTGTTAAAAAGGCAGAGAAAAAAGCGCGCGCATTTGAAATTTATACAATTTGTCTCATTGTACCCCGCGTCTTATTGAGGCCCACCCTCCCCTTTATATATATATATATATATATATATATATATATATATATATATATATATATATATATATATATATATATATATATGTGTGTGTGTGTGTGTGTGTGATGGTGTGTGTGTGTGTGTATCACACCGATAACTCAAAAAATAATAAGCCGATTTTAATAAAATTTGGCACATACCTGCCTTTTGTAAATGGCTTGGATAAGTTCGTTAGTCAAGAGAATCGGACGAGGTTTTCCGGGAAAATTTTGAGTTTTCATTAGAAAAAAATTATATCTCCGAAATTAACAAAGTAAGGGCAACGAAATTTGGTACACCAGTTCATATCATTATAGGTAAGCTACCTACCAAAATTTAGCTTTGTACATTAAAGGACAAAAAAGTTACACGCATTTAAAAAAAAATTGGGTTTTCCTCAACCGTCAACACGCCCTATGTTATTGCATTTTTGCATTTTTCATGGAAATATAATACATCTTTGTAAGAAAAGAAATTCTGGACGCAGCAAGTGCGTTAGGGTAGCGAATTTTCATTAAATACTTCAAATTTTGAATCAATTTGCTATTAACCTATAACGTTGACCAGAAAACCAGTTTTTTCGGAAACAATTTAAGCTTACTTTCGGAAATGTTTGTACATTTTCAAACAATAAAGTTATTTTGATGAAACATGGCACATTGTTTCTAATATATAGATTATACTGGTAACCAAATTTGATGCCTGCTTTCTTAAAAAAACATATTTGCTATTAAAAATATTTTTATGAAAATTCACTAATGAGGAGATCTCGACTTTCGAATTTTGAAAAAATTTCTTCAAATGAGCGCTATCTAGGACCCCCGCAACCCAAATCCGAGGTCAGTTTCAGACTTTATATGTTTATATATATATATATATATATATATATATATATATATATATATATATATATATATATATATATATATATATATATATATATATATATATATATATATATCGACGGTTTTACAGGAGGGGGAAAAAACATTATTTTACAGAAACATTCATTTTTTTTGACATAAGGATTTTATCACACGTTTTTTAGACATAATTACATCATCTGAAAGTAACCAGAATACAAAGTAACGTTTTGTTTGTTTTTTTGTCGCACATAGGTTTTATTGCTTTT
This sequence comes from Tillus elongatus, assembly GCA_964006375.1. Classification (NCBI taxonomy): domain Eukaryota; kingdom Metazoa; phylum Arthropoda; class Insecta; order Coleoptera; family Cleridae; genus Tillus; species Tillus elongatus. The sequence goes on along the minus strand of OZ023262.1, from coordinate 207,316,670 downwards.
GATTTAAGTGAGGTAATTTACGATGCGTTTTATTCTCACAAAACTTATTGATTGTTGGAAATTATAAGAATTATTGAATTTCCAACAATAACATTATTATAGCTGAGATTTTAGAAGCGGAAAGCAACATAAAACAATGTGCATGCTTTTAGCAATAACGGCACTACCTATATTTTACGAAAAAATGTGTCACAAAGAAATGAGACATAGATAAGAACAGTCGTGCTTATTGACAAATAGAAGCGTGCATATTTTATTTTAGTTTCATTTCATTGTCGCTCTCTGCATTTTTTATATCTCAACAACAAAAAAAAAATTAAACATAAAGAAAACATAGATTTATTTTCTCATAATAAAGAAATATCAACTGGCTCTAAACGCAGTTAAATAACACATGTAAACTCAAAGTTCAAGTTAAGAAAAAAATAAACTTAAACTAGGTATCTACTAGTTTATAAAAAAATAATGAGTAAAATATGTTGGCCTATTAGACTAGACAAATAAATCAAAGAAGGCTATTCGTGTGGCAAGTGATCATAAAAGTAATGTGTATCAATGGGTAGCTCTTTTTTCAAAATTTGAAGGTTTTTCCACTTTTTCTCAGGAATTTTCAATTTGTCTGCATGTAGTTTTTTAAGCACAAATGGTTGATTAGTAGACAATTTTTTTTTTCTTCCTACTAGGCAATTCTGTAAACTCATCATCAAAAGACAATTTATAACTTATACTTCCGTTTTCGTACTTCAAAACATGGATATCGGTTACTGTAGGGTCGTGGGCTTTTCTTCCTGGGCGAATTGATTCATACACCTTACACGAGTCATCGGCATAGTTTGAAAAAAAATCATGTGTTACGTATACAGCATCAAGAGGACATGGTTTTCTTCTTGCTTCTTCTGTTATGCGAATATAATCGCTAGGAAGATTAATCTTTCGGTTCTTCAGCTTCCTTTCAATTATACTATGGGTACTGTCGCATTCCATTTCTGTGTGACCTTTTTCCAGATACTTTTGAGTAATAACAACATTATTGGTCGTTGAATAGTGCAACAAAGCGTTTGCTAACACTAGGTTTCTATTTTGATAGCAGCAGCCATCTGAATACAATATAATTGGTAGACTCTTATTTAGGCAATGTTGGTTTAAGTGATTGATAATTAGCGATGCGAAACTTGAAGCTGATAGATCACCTTCTCCTTCATGCCACCAGTAGTTGGAACACTGATGAGTGGCCAAATTATAAATAGTGAAGTTGTGGACGGTTAATTTGGTTTTAAAATATAGTGCACTAGCAGGTAACACCGGGCATTGCTTCACAGCCTGCAGATCCATTGTGAAAATATAACAATTTTCATGAGTTATTGCACTTTGTTTGTCCGTTTCTTTTTCTGCTCGGGCTCTATCTTTTCTTGCAACATGTAGCTGATATTCAGCATCCGTTACTTGACCAACTTCATATGAGCAGCACAAATCGCATTGATCTTTTCTGGGTCGGTATAAAGCAAGATTTAGTTCGTGAAATGTTTCGTAAAATGTCCAATTGCTAAGTGGGGTATCACCAGATTCTTCGCGATTTTTGCAATATGCCCTATACACTTCAGCCTTTGATTGAAATTGCTGCTCGACATACTTTTTTGAGGTCTCCTTGCGGCAATAATGGGATTCCATAGTTGGAATGCTTCCTAGCCAGTCTTTTAAAATTTGTTTCCGGTTTGTTTCAGTTTTTTGATATCGCTTTTTGACCCATTTATCACTGCTGGCAATCATTTTACCGTTGTCTGTTTTATTCATCCATTTCCGAACCATTGTTTCTTTGATGCCCAGGGTATGAAGAAACATTTTTTTGCACACTACCTTTTTGTCATTTTTATGATACAAGTAATACTCGCAAGAAAAATTTCTTCTCGAAGGTTCGTTAGAATTTGTAGAACTCCTCTTTTTTTCGCTTTGTTTTATCAAAGACATGGCGTAAATCCTTTTCTGGTCCCAGTTCATGGATTCCCAAAACGGCTTAAACAAACTATTTCTATCCTCCTCAGAGAATTCTTGGCAGTGCCTTTTTTTGGATTTGTAACACATCTTTGACTCACAAGTCGGTCCAATTTTCCTCGCCTGCCGTGGGATTCCTGATTTTATAACGCCTAGTCGGCTACGTGTGTAACCGGTATAGTTTTTCCCTTCCATTCTGTTCTTCTTCGTTTCATTTCTTTTCCACTGGCCAGGCTTCGCTTTTCTGTTCCTTCGCTTGTTTTCTTTAATTTCTTCTCTATCTTCATTATTGATTATTATCCCTTCATCTTCTGCACTATCACTCTCTTCACTGGAAGATTCTGGCAAATAATTATCATCATCTTCCTCACTATTATAAGGCTTACTAATACTGTCAGACTTTTCGTTATTACTTTTCTCAGGTACATTAATTACACTAGTAGATTTTTCTTGTGGTGCTGACGTTTCGAGGGTATCCTCATTTTCATTACTGCAAGGAACATTTTTTGCTTCGTTTTCAACTATGACGTTGAGTCGTTTTAGAACTGTATCACACTGAATCAAGATATTATTATCATCGAGAATAAGGTCTCTTGATTCCGGATCGGTGCACATTAGGGGTACTTCTAAATGACTTTCTAGATCAGAATAATCAATATTCAGTAGACTTTCTTCGTTGATTTCAGTCAATGGTAGAGGAAAACGAGAACTATTGTAGGAAGTACAACTTGATGGAAAGTTGTTCTCGATATCTGGCTCTGCCAAGGCCAAGGGTCTAGAATTATGCACTTCGTTTTCCTGCTGTCTAGAAGCTTTATGGTTAGCAGACACTGCCAAATCTAGTATCCTCTGTGTTCTACTCAACCGACTTATTGGATTCATCCTGAAATAAAAATCAACTTATCAGATAATATTGCTACGCAATAGAACCTATGTGCAAATTCACTACAGAATTCTTCAGTGCGAATACGACGTATCGTTAAAATAATGAACTCAGCGGGTCTAATTGTTAATTATTCACTAAAATACAAAATCGACAAATACTAAAACAAATTAATAACAACTTAGACAGCTTGTACTTACGTGAAGTAATGATTTAATGCTGTTATATAAATAAAAACAGTCAAACATGCATTACTACTGTTGTTCACACCACCTTGTTATGGCGGCATACTGAAGATACGTTCTATTACCTCTCAAAATATTCCATTCTTGATGTGTTCTATTGCGCACTCTGCAGATAAGCTTTATTACCTCATAAAGCATCTATTTTTAGATACGCTGTATTGCGCCTACTCGATTTAAACAGTTTTTATTGGCTAAAACGATACGTTCTATATGCTCAAACTGTGTGCCTATTGATAAAGAAGGCAATACAACGTAAAACGCAAAATCACAAAAATTGTAGTTACGTTCTATTGCTTCTTGGCCGTCGATATATATATATATATATATATATATATATATATATATATATATATATATATATATATATATATATATATATATATATATATATATATATATATTATGTGTCACACCTATAACTTAAAAAATAATGGACCGACTTTGATAAAATTTGGCACATACCTTCCTTTCGCAAGTCGCTTGGATAAGTTCGTTAGCCAGGAAAATCAGCCGAGGTTTTCCCGGAAAATTTTGTGTTTTCTTTCGAAAAAAATCGAAAAAAATTTATATCTCCAAAATTAACAAAGTAAGGGTAACCAAATTTCATACGAAGGTTTATATCATTAGAGGCAAGTTACCTACCAAAATCTAGCTCCTTACGTTGAATGACAAAAAAGTTACAGGCATTCAAAGAAAAATAAATTTGGGTTCTCCTCAAAACGTCAAAATCGCGATTTTAAACGTCAAAATTGGTAAGTACCTTCATTTTGCAAGTGGCTTGAATATGTTCGTTATCCAGGAAAATCCGACGAGGTTTTCCCGGAAAATTTTGTGTTTTCTTTCGAAAAAAAATTATATCTCCAAAATTAACAAAGTAAGGACAACCAAATTTTATACGCAGGTTTATATCATTATAAGCAAGTTACCTACCAATTTAGCTCTGTAGGTCAAAAGACAAAAAAGTTATAGGCATTTAAACAAAAATAAATTGGGGTTTTTCACAAAACGTCAAAGTTGCGATTTAAACGTCAAAATTGGCAACATTTAGGAAAAGAACTTGAATCTAATACGGGCTATGGAAATAAAATGTCGCAAGAAGAATGTTTTACAAACCCTGAAGTCTTAGTTTCAACCGTCATTGTCCTTCATTTTAATAAAATGTTTCCAGAAAATTTACTTCAAATAGACCCTTTCTCTGACGCTTGGCAGTAGTCTTAGCTATAGAGTTTATCGTTAATAGTATATAATTTTTGTAGAATTTTCGTAAAAAAAATCAATAAAGCTCAATATATCTGTTATTATACCAGATATGAAAAAAAATTGTATATATTAATTATAGGGTGTCTTAAGCTACATCTTAAAAAATTATTTCTACAATCACAGTCGTTGGTGATACAAATTTTCTTTTTTTTTTTAAATCAAACACGCCTTATGTTATTGCATTTTTGCATTTTCCATCGAAATATAATGCATGTTTGTAAGAAAAAAAATTCTGGACGCAGTAAGTGCGTTATGGTAGCGAATTTTGATCAAATGCTTAATATTTGAATAGCTCAATTTGCTATTAACCAGTAAGGTTGACCAAAAAACGAGTTGTTTCGGGAACACTTAAAGTTTACTTTTGGAAATTTTTGTACATTTTCAAACAATAAAGTTATTTTGATGAAACATGGCACATTGTTTTTACTATATAGATTATACTGGTAACCAAATTTGATGCCTGCTTTCTTTAAAAAAACACACATTATTGCTATTAAAAAATAGTTTTATGAAAATTCACTACCATAACGCACTTGCTGCGTCCCGAGATTTTTTTTATCCTTTAGGTTGTGGTCAGCTTGGCTAAATCGATGCCCGAAATGTACTGCTGCTCTGTAAACCATTACTGTTTGAGATAGCTGAATAGGTAGATTAGGCAACTCGCATGCAACATAAAATCTATAAAATAGATTAGCATTCTGATCTGTCTGCATCAGTTATTAAAATTTTCTACATGCAGCAAGTGCGTTACAGTAGTAATAATTGTACACTATAAGTACGGCATATTAGTAAAGTTAATACTTTAAATTTAAACTGCCCTTGATGATGGGTTCTAGAGGTCCTAATACGCGCTAGTTTAAAGATTGTTTTTTGAAAGTGCTACGATCGTTATTTTCTTATATATTTCAATCTTGTATTCAACAATGAACGAACTCAATTCTCTATGACGCTAGAAAATTTAAAATTTCTTTAAAAGAAACTTTTATTACAAATTTCATCAAAGTTAGAAAAGTTTACTAGAAGAAAACTTAATTCATATTTAGAAAAGGAAAGTATTTGCCAAATTATAAACTTGACAGGTATTTTCCCTTATTAGTCGCCTGGATGATTTCGTTTTAGTCAACGTAATCGAACCAATTTTTCCAACGATAAGAAAAGTTAGTTAAAAAACACATTCTCCATTAGTGAATTTCCTTAACGAAACAAAATGTTACGCTCACCGGGCGGATAAGCTACCACTGAACCAGAGGTGTGCCGATTAATAGTTTGCTTACGTGATACTTTTACCGATTTTATTTAAAATATTTATTTAATTCGTTCGTATCGGCTTGATATGGAACTTAATAAATCATGGTTTGGTAAAACGTCATATTTTCTCTATAAAAGCGATAGTTCCTTAAATATTTGGTTACTGCTTTCCTTAAACCTTGATCTTTCCACTATATGCTATATCTTTAGTTTCAAACTTCAATTGGGGCTGTTCATCAAGGTACAGATATAATGTATTTTAGAAACTTATTGAATCCCCACTTGACACGCAATCGCTTGGCAAATTTTTAATTTCATGTAATCTGTCCCTGTCACTCTAACGTCGTAATTGTTGACAAACGATGTAAACCGTTCTTGGGATTTTTGCGACTGAGATTTCTCGATCGGTAATTCGAGCAGTAGGTTTTATGTGCGTTGTTTCTATTGTTTGGTTATCGCTGATGTATGATTTATGCCCGTGGGATGTATCAATCTACGCATGGCAGTTAATTAGTCTCTTCCTCAGGTATTGGGTTTTAACCCTTAAGTCGTTTCAAGTCATGTCGTCAGATTTTATTTTTAATTTGGAAAAAACTCCGAATTATGTGAACCAAATTACAGAACAGAGACTTATTTACACCATTTCTAGCTACATGTATCGTTTCATTCCAGTCATTCAAAAATATTTTTGTTTATTTTTGGGGGAAAAATCTCTGTTCTGGCTGATATACGAACTCGTCCGCGGTCTTAACAAGATAAAGATATGCGCTAAGCTTTGTTCAAATCCGTTAAGTTTGAGTTATCGCACGAATACATATACATATATACACACACACAAATAAATAAATAAATAAATAAGTAAATAATTAAGTAAATATAAATATCTATATATATATATATATATATATATATATATATATATATATATATATATATATATATATATATATATATACATATATATATATATATATATATATATATATATATATATATATATATATATATATATATATATACTATTCAAACAGACCTTCGACATGGGTTCTAGGCCCCTAATTAGCTCTCATTTGAAAAAAATCAACGAAAGTCTCACCATCGTTACCTCTCTCTTAGTGAATTTTCTTAATGAAAATTCACTAAAAATGTAATGTTCTGTAAGACGAAAAACATACTGTTAATTCATTAAAAAAGTAAAGAAAGCTTTTACAATCGATGAAAGCAGTTTCTTTAATCTCTTTCAATAGCATTTTAAATCCACGACTGTCGGTAGATATGGACTCTACAAAGACATATAACATTGCTCCAGAAAGAAAAATTTTTTGCTCGCTGCTCTGTTCCATTAAGTGATCTAATTAAAATTGCTGTCTTAGTATTATTAATCAGCTCTCCGAGTTCTTGGATGGCAGACAAAAGCTCTAAAATGAATTCCTCTATCCTCAGTGGACATAGTAGTAGAAAGTATGGCATTAAATTACAGTGTAACTTTCTTGTCAAATAAAACATGTTACTTTTTTAGACTTGCCTAAGGTTATGGTTCGTTTCAAACTTGCTAATAGCTTTTTACAGAATATACCGTTTCGTTTTTGGTGAAGGAAATTATTTATAAATATCATAAAAATTTTACCTCTTAAAAAAATGTATTCCCTCGTGCAGCTAAATATATATATATATATATATATATATATATATATATATATATATATATATATATATATATATATATATATATATATATATATATATATATATATATATATATATATATATGTATATGTATATATGTATATATATATATATATATATATATATATATATATATATATATATATATATATATATATATATATATATATATATATATGAGACATAATTGGTTCTCAGGTTGAACCGCGTCCAGAATTTATAAAAACTCGACGTGTCGGCTCCTGTTTTGGAGCCATTTTCAAGAAGTAAAGGAAATATGTAAGGACACTTTAAGGCCCCAATCTGCCTACTCCTTAGAGTGGTGGACAAAGGTGGGTCAAAGAAATATGTAAGGACACTCTAAGGCCTCAATCTGCCTACTCCTTCGAGTGGTGGAAAAATGTGGGTGAAGGAAATATGTAAGGACACTCTAAGGCTTCAATCTGCCTACACCTTAGAGTGGTGGACAAAGGTGGGTAAAGGAAATATGTTAGGACACTCTAAGGCCTCAAGCTGCCTACTCCTTAGAGTGGTGGGCAAAGGTGGGTAAAAGAAATATGTAAGGACACTCTAAGGCCTCAATCTGCCTACTACTTAGAGTTGTGGACAAATATGGGTAAAGGAAATATGTCAGGACATTCTAATGTCTCAATCTGCCTACTCCTTAGAGCAGTGGACAAAAGTGGGTTGGGTTGTTGTAGCTCGATTACGGGGCCTCAATCTGCCTACTCCCCCAATTTTGCCGGAGATGGTCTGTGAGGTCTCAGTGTGTTGAACCCTAGGCCTCAGAGAGATCTGATCACTCTGAGGCCTAGGGTTGAACAGAATGAAACCTCACAGATGATCTCCGGGGAGATTTGGGGAGTAGGCAGATTGACGCCCCTAATCGAGCTACAACAACCCAACCCAGCTTTGTCCACCGCTCTAAGGAGTAGGGAGATTGAGGCCTTAGAGTGTCCTTACATATTTCCTTTACCCACCTTTGTCCACCACTCTAAGGAGTAGTCAGATTGAGGCCTTAGAGTGTCCTTACATATTTCCTTTACCCATATTTGTCCACCACTCTAAGGAGTAGGCAGATTGAGGCCTTAGAATGTCCTTACATATTTCCTTCACCCACCTCTGTCCACCACTCTAAGGAGTAGGCACATTGAGACCTTAGAGTGTACTTACATATTTCCTTTACCAACCTTTGTCCACCACTCTAAGGAGTAGGCAGATTGAGGCCTTATAGTGTCCTTACATATTTCCTTTACCTCTTGAAAATGGCTCCAAAACAGGAGCCGAAACGTCGAGTTTTCATAAATTCTGGACGCGGTTCAACCCGAGAACCAATTATGTCTCATATATATATATATATATATATATATATATATATATATATATATATATATATATATATATATATATATATATATATACGTGTGTGTGTGTGTGTAAATAAGGTCAATGATTTAGGTTGAAGTTGTAGAACAAAATAAACAATCTGGGACGCAGCAAGTGCATCAAATAAGTGACTTTTCATAAGTTTCTTAAATTCCGAAGAGTACCTAAGATGTTTGGTAATGAGATCGAGCAATTTCAGCAGGACAGCGCGCCACCGCATTTTTCAAATCATGTTAGGACTTATTTTAAAGCTGATTTTCCTGACAGGTGGATTGGTATGCCTGGTGCATTAAAGTGGCCAGCTAGTTCTCTTGACTTGAGTCCACTAGACTTTTTTTGAGTTATTTGAAACCGAAAGTTTACGTCAAGATATCAGATAACGTAAAACATTTAGAGCGTAAAAATAGATTGAACAAATAAGTCTTCGGGCAATAGTAAGTAGGCTTCGGAATTAATAAACCTTATATATTATTAGGGAATGAGTGCGCAACAGTTTAAGCATTTACTGTGGCCTTATTTTTATTTTTTATTGTATTTATTTCAGTAATTCTGTTTTGAAAAATGAAAGATTCATGGAAATTTCAAATGGCATTACTTCGGCAACTAGGCAACAGTACAAAAAAGAAGACACTCCCGAATGAAGAAGTCTTTCAAATAAGGTGTCACAAGCCTATCCTTCAAATATGAAATTTTAGGCGTTGTAAGTGTCCCACTGAGCGCGTTACAGCGGTTAACTAATTCTTAAAATTCTAAGTGTTATATAGAAAAGTCTGGACGCATTCAGTGCATTATGGTGATATATACATATTTTTAATAGGAAAAAAGTCTTTCTTTAATAAAAGCAGGCATCAAATTTGGTTACCAGTATAATCTATATAGTAAAAGCAATCCACTATATTTCTTAAAAATAACTTTATTGTTTGAAAAGGTACAAAAATAAAGATAAACTTAAAATGTTCCCGGAAAAACTGGTCCAATTCTGGTGACCAACGAACCTCTTCAAGCTATTTATCCATCTACCAAGAAATAATTATTCACAAAAAGCTTTTCGACAAAATTTTGCAAACAATTTTTCTATATTTGTATATGTATATATATATATATATATATATATATATATATATATATATATATATATATATATATATATATATATATATATATATATATATATATATATATATATATATATATATTGGTGTGTGTTTGTATCACACCGATAACTCAAAAAATAGTGGCCTCATGTTTATAACATTCTGCACATACCTTCCTTTTGTAAGTGGCATGAATAATTATGTTAGCCAGAAAAATCCGATCACGTTTTCCGGGAAAATTTCAGGTTTTCTTTCGGTGACTTCGAAAATAACAGAGCTTTGGTAACCAAATATAGAAAATAGGTTTACGTTATAAAAAGTTAACCGCACACCAAAATCAGATTTCTATCTTCCAAGAAAAAAGGTATGGGAATTTATTTTAGAAAAATGTCAATTTTTATGAAATTTCACTACTATAACGCACTTGCTGCATCCAGACTTTTTGTCTTTTAACTTACAGACCTATATCTTGTTCTATAGTATGCTTTTTGTGATACAAACCTGCGGACCAAGGTTACACAGAAAAGACAACGGATAGAGGCTGAACACACACTGACAGAAACATCCACTACCGGGAATCGAACCCGAACACTCCTTTAGCAGCCAAACACTCGTTTCACTGCACCACAGAGGTGTGTATATAAATATATATTGAACTTTACCGTAGAAATTCGCCACCTTGTATATATGTAAAGATGTAAAATTAAAATTGACCCCGGATATATGCTATAGGGGGCCTAGTGCGTGCTCATTTGAAAACAATATTGAAAACTTCCAAACTGGCCTCTCATAATTAGTGAATTTTTTAAAGAAAATGAACTAATATGACATCAACATGTTTCAGGGTTTTTTCATTATACAAATATTAACTTAGAAATTGAATTTATTCATTGTTAATTACGATCCACACGTATAATTGACAGATTGTTTTGACCAATGACAGGTCTAATTTTTCAGTGACATATTTAATAACATCTAATAAAAGTCATAAATAATTGAAACAAGAAAAGCTTCTATATTGATTTGCAACGTTGCCTGTTAACAAAAAATATTGAAACTAAACAGATGTTTTTTGTAGAATGGCAATGCTTGTTATGACGAGTGGAAAGCGGGATATCTAAGAATTCGAACCTGAGGTTATTACTACTCCTACTATTACTACTACCAGTCACACCATGCCCTTAAACGGGTAGGCATATCACAAAGCCTATTTATTAATAATGTTTCTCGATGCACTTGTGTCCTGACAACCTATTTTCGCTTGTTTTACATTCATACATCTCCACATACACACTCTTGTTACATAAACTTTGGACCCTTTTTTTTAATATATCACCCACAACATCCGACCAAGCTTTCCTGGGTTTTTAAAGCCCCCCCTCTCTCTATCTCTCTCTCTCTCTCTCTCCATTACCATTTACATGATCTCTATAAATTCTATTTGTGATTTTATCATTATCCATTCATGTGTCCAGACCATCTAAGCACGCTGATCTCATACTCACTTTCAATTGACTTTTTTTCATGACATTTGCTAAGAATCAATTTATTTGTAACTCTGTCTTTCCTTGATTTACCAGTCACTTTACTTCAATCGCCTGTTTGCGGTAGCCCATTCCAGCAGCATTCAATTTTCTGGCATGCTTGGTCTGCTACACCCAGCTTTCGGATACATATAGAACCAGAACGCTGTTATATACAGCCAATTTGGCCTCTTTAGATATGCATTCGCTCTTAGCTACAGTGGTCATAGCTCCCACCACCTTCATGTCGGCAGTTACTTTATCTTGTATCTCATGATCTATCCTTCCGTCGTTTCAAAACAGTCGTCCGGAATATCTGAGTTCCTTTACTCTTTCTGCTAGATTACCATTAACTAAGAATCTGCAATTACTCGTTCCACATTCTTTATAAAATACCATTACTTTAGTATTCTCTGCGTTCACACGTATATCCATTTTTTTTTGTAAAATTTGTTAATCCCGCTGCAATTCTCCTTTGTATTAACTAAGCAGTACTGCGCCATCCGTGTACAGTAACACTTCACCTCAGAAGTACTCATAAGTACAATTTGGAGACCAATTCATCACAATACAATTTGTAGACCTGACGTGCGTTTCGCTAACAAAGTTAGCGTCACCAGCGGAATGAATAGACTCAGTGGATAAACACTAGAACTACGAGTTATATGTTAATTGCCACAGGGTTCTCTACGAAGGTATACAAACAGACCCCCACTGTTGAGTCTGAAATCCCTGTAACTAAAACTGCATACCTGCTTATCGGTACCAAATATTTCTTCTCAGAGTGACACACTGATTATTAAGATAATAGTTCGAACAATGGACTACATAGAACCAGACCCACTATATATATATATATATATATATATATATATATATATATATATATATATATATATATATATATATATATATATATATATATATATATATATATATATATAGTGTGTCCGAAACTGGATGGGAATGTCTCCGTTATTATTAGAGATAGGGAGATGGTTAAATTAGCAATGTTTTGTAGAATTTCAAGCTCGTTACAAATATGGCTTGTATTTTGCCCTGCCTCTTTTCGGTTTCGAGTTATTTTGAAAAAAACAAAAATTTGTCGATTTCTTGTTTCTTCAATATCTAAGTAGGCGTTGATCTGACATGTCTAAGACTTGCACATTATTAAGACACTTTTTACAGAGTAATATTTTTGTGCTATTTTGAACTTTGGATTGTCATTTGTTTTTGAGCTACAGGTATCAACGTTTGTTTTTAACATGGCAGCCTTATTGGATTTTTTGCTCATGTGATACCCTGTGAAAAGAGTTTTTCAGTGATGTACAACATGCTTGAGAAATCATGTAATTGCACTGACAATTTTGAGAAAACCGTTTTGACGATAGTAGGCTATGAAATCCAATACCAAAAAACAAATGATAAAAAAAATTGTTCAAAAAGCAGTAGGCCATGGAGTCTAACAATAGACTTATACTTTTAACATGATTTTCCGTAATGATTCACGATACAAAAATATTGTAATTTAATTTACAATACTTAGTTAGGTAATAATGCTAGGTAATATTAAACAGTATAATAACGAAACCGCGCAATAAGAAGTAGAAACTTAAACTCCACAAAACAACACAATTAGAAACGGAACTCAACAAATAATGAAATAGAAACTTAAAAATACACTAAATAGAAAAGTGTTCAATATGGCCACCGTTTTGATCAATGCACTTTATACACCTTGTTGAAACATTCCTGCGAACTCTGGTGTAGGTGTTTTGGTTAATATGATTTATAACTTCCGTGATTCGGTTTCGTAATTCATTGATATTTTGTGGCAGATCGAATTTATACACATCATTCTTTAGAGTACCCCAAAAATAAAAATCCTTGGGTGTTATATCAGGACTTCGAGCACACCAATGAAACGGCCCATTGTTACAAATGACACGATTATTAAAATTTTGGTACAAAAATTCTTTGACGATCCTAGCATTGTGAGCTGGACAACCGTCTTGTTGGTACCAAATCTCGTCTAAATTATCACGAACTCTTTAAATTCTTGTTAAGGTATAATTTCTCAATAGATTAAGATACCTTCCCCCAGTTAAATTATTTTCTAAAAAGACCGGACCAACAATGAAGCTACCTGATTTTTTTTTAATTTACTGTCTAATCTACAAATAAAAATAACAGTTTTTTACCTAATAAGCCGCACCAAACATTAATACCAAATCTGCTTTGCAATCGTCTTTTATCCTTTAGATGGAGATTTTCATTTGTCCAATAATGTCTATTATGGCAATTATACACACCACAATTTGTAAATCTGGATTCATAAGTCCATATTATTTTCAAATGAAAATTTTCATTTTGCTGACATTGTCCTTGATACCATCTGCAGAATTAAAGTGGCTTAGTGTAATCGTCGACATTTAAGCCTTGTACGATTGTAGGTTTGTATGGATGGTAATGATTTTGTTTTAATACGCGGTGTACCGTCAATATAAAAAGCGAACAGATTGCAGAGGGTTTTCGTTTCAAACCTGTAAGACGGCATTATTTCTTTCTTCATTTCTAGGCATTGGAAGTTTCCTTGCGTGGAAGTTACAGTCGTTCAATAGATTGGTCACTATCCTGCGAAATATTTTGGTGTTTGATTGTCGTCTTTCTGGGTAGTTGTTTTGATATGAATTTGCAGCTGCCTCAGTATTTGGGTTGGAACAAATATAACATTCCAACATGTCAAAATAATCATCATTACTCAACATATTGTTGAGTAATCTTTAAAATAAACAGGAAACAAACTATTGGGTACAAAATTGTAAGCAACGTGTTAATTACACATAAATTGTTCAGATAATTAATAATGACAATATTATTAGTTGTCGCGATAGTGCTATATCTATAGAAACCTTTCTTCTGTTGTTTTTCAGTTGACTTACGTTTAAAAATCAAACAATTTTCAAAGGCGTCTTCGTAAATCATTAATCTGCTTTTTATTGAGTTCTGCTGCTAAGTTTAGTTATTTAGGTTTACCTATTTAATTAAATTATAACAATTTTTTAGGATAATGTTGTAATATAAAATATCATTTGTAATAATGGGCCGATTCACTGGTGTGCCCAAAGTTCCTATTTTTTTTATCGTGATTGATTACGGAAAATTATATTAAAAGTAGAAGTCCATTGTTAGACTCCATAGCCTACTGCTTTTTAACCACTTTTTTTGTCATTTGTGTTCTGGTATTGGATTTCATCGCCTACTATCCTCAAAACGGTTTTTCTCAAAATTGTCAGCGCAATTACAAGATTTCTCAAGCATGTTGTACACCATTGGTAAGTCCTTTCCACAGGCTACCACATGAGAAAAAATACAATATGGCTGCCATAATAAAAACAAGCGTTGATACCTGTAGCTCAAAAACAAATGACAATTCAAAGTTGAGAATAGCACCACAAGATTACTCTGTAAAAAGGGTCCTGATAATGTCCAAGTCTCAGACATTTCAGATCAACTCCTACTTGAATATTGAAGAAAAAAAAGTCGACAAATTTTTGTTTTCCAAATAACTCGACAACGAAAAGAGGCAGGGAAAAATACAAATGGAACGAGCATGTAATAATAATAACAGAGATAGCAATACATTCCCATCCAGTTTTGGGCACACTGTATATATATATATATATATATATATATATATATATATATATATATATATATATATATATATATATATATATATATATATATATACTTTTGTAAGCATTTAGCTGACACGACTGCCTGACATTTTAGATTAACCTGATATTCTCTTTATCTACATGATGATTATTATCCCAAACATGCTGAACAATACATGATTTATCATCAATAGTGCCATATCTCAGTTGCGCTAAATGTTCTTTAAATCTAGTTTCAATAGTTCTTTTTGTTTGCCCAACATATTTAAATCCGCAATCTATAAAACCTATTTCATAGATTCCCGACACTTCTGTGGTTTTATCTTTATCCTTTGGGTTACCTGGCAAATTTTTCATGTATTTTTTTGTGGAAAATTTTAGCTGTAAATTGATTTCCTAAGAACGCTATTAAAACCTCACGTAAGTCGCGGTTAGAATGGTAAACCGGCAAAGGCTTTGTCTGGTTTATTTTTACTGAAAGTCGTAGATGCCTCTAACATTTTCTTTGTTTTATGTTTATTGGTTACTCTGTCCGCTTAGACAGATTATATTATACTTAGCTACATTTTTATATGTTCAAGTTCTTTGTTGTATCTTTCTTGATTTCTATGAATCATAAAATTCAAGCTAGTTATTTCTTTGTTAAAAATTATGGTGTGAGTCATTCCAAATGTGACTCACAGTAGTGGGTAGTCACTGAGCATTCCATGAGCTCTCACACATGCTTTACTGCTATCATATGGCTCATTAATACCTCGAATTATCCCATCATTTGCACCTTTATTTTTCAAAATACTTCACAGCTTCGGCCTATCTATAGTATCATACACCTTTTCTAGATATTCTCTACAAATGTACAATATAGTTTCTTTTCCAAATGCAAGCATTTCTCAACTACCTGCTGAAATGAGAATAGCTGGTCAGTACAACCTCTTGCTGTCACAAACCCACCCTGAACATCTGGAATTCCTCCCTTAGTCAACTGCCTCACTTGTGCTATCAAGATTTTTTCGAAATAGCTTCCCGACAACACTTCACAAACTTACTACTCGATAATTTTTGCATTTCATTTTGCTTCCTTTACCTACATATAAAGCCACCATGACAGCACCCTTCAACTCATTTGCCACCTGGTCTACTGTTAAGTAGAAGGATGGTGTGATGGTGACTTTATATGAAGGTAAAAGAAGCAAAATTGAATGCAAAAAAATATCTAGCGATATGTTAAGTGTTACGGAAAATTATTTGGGAGAATATTGATAGAACGAGTGAGACAGCTTACACATGGGAATATTTGGGATGTTCAGGCAGGCGTCTAACTCGTTCCAGCAACTGAGTAAGCATATATGATCATTTATCTACCACTGTGCCAGTTTTCATAACGTTTTAGCATCATATTGCATCACAGTAAATAGTGAGAAATAATAGTATTTATTTTTTAACCTACTGAACTACAAGCATGGGGCACACCAAAAATGTGTCTCTAAAATTTATTACACTAGATAGTGACAATTAATATATAATAACACAATATTTCATTAATTGTCGCAAGATTCAAGTTATATGCATGTCAAATTTTATTTTTAGAAAATTTTCATAAGACAGGTATCGATGATAATACTTTCCGGAAACTTCTTTAAGTGAGCGCCAATTATGGCCCCTGGAATCCAAATCCAAAGTCAGTTGAAACGTTATATATATATATATATATATATATATATATATATATATATATATATATATATATATATATATATATATATTATATATATATATTATATATATATATATATATATATATATATATATATATATATATATACATATATATGTATCCAACCGATACCTCGAAAAAAAGAACGTCACCAATCAAAACCAAATCAGGCAGTTCCCTTCATTTTGCTAATAGCTTGGACGATTTCGTTAGGTAGTTTCGAGATTCAATACTTTTAGAAAAAAAATGCGAAAAGCCATTTGAAAATGTAATATATATATATATATATATATATATATATATATATATATATATATATATATATATATATATATATATATATATATATATATATATATATATTAAATTACTATAATAGGTATGAAACTAAAACTTTACATTCTCATAAATATTGTTTACGAGTTCATATCTCTCAAAGTTGAACCCAATTTTTTCAGCTATTCTTGAGTTATAACTAAATAAAAAATAAGTAACTTACGATATGACCTGAAGTTACCTTGGAATGGGTGCCTTTAATGTTAGACAAGGTCAGACAGATATATCAGGGTTACCTTGCCATTGCAAACAAAAATCCAAATTAAAATTTAAACGGATAGGCTACAAAAATATGTCACAAAAAACAATAAGCGGGGTTGCCACAACTCTCATCAATTTCTGAAGATATTAGAAAAATGTATGGTATTATATAAAGATTTTAATGATTTAATTTGTTTAATGGCAATCTAGAGCTACGTTTTATTATGTATAAATGTTAAGTTCCCATTCTTTATGGTATTTAAAAGCCGTATACCTCTTCTAGTTTAATCTTACAACACCAGCTAGCTATTTGTCATTTTTTATTTTGCCAACTGACAGCTGACAGCAGTCATGAGATTCTACTATATAGGTTTTACTGGTAACCATTTCATGCCTGCTTTCTTGAAAAAAAATCAGATTTGTTATTAAAAATATTTTTATGAGAATTCACTACCCTAACGCACTTGCTGCGTCCAATATTTTACGTAAATAGACCAAGTGACCCAGGAATCGTCTCTCAACAAAACACAAAGAACAGGAGCCTACAGACATTAGCCTGAGAATCCTCGGATCACAAGGCTCCGTCTCCCACTACGGGAGAGGAGATAGAAAGATTCACAATTTACACTATTACTTTTCATGAATGTTCGTTACATATAACGCGGTCTAAATCTCAAGTTACATCAGTCAACGTGCAGATAAGCATGTTTCTTGTGTAATGCAATTTGACCCTCCAACAGCAGCCCTCGAAAGAGACAGACTAGCACATTTCACTGCTCTAAATATCGGCATGAGAGAAACAATGGCTATTACCTTATCAGGTATAGTTTTAATAGAAAATGGATGCAGTTGAAATATATTATTCATTTTATTATAATTTTTGTAGCTGTTACTAACTAAATAACTTTTTTTTTAAGAAAAAAAAATGTTCGGGACGCAGCAAATGATTTATAGTAGTGAATTTTCATAAGAATTGTACACTATTAGTAAGGTATGTTATTAAAACTAATTCTTTAAATTTAAATGGACTTGGGAGGCCGATTTTAGAGGTCCCAGTTAGCGATTATTTGAAGAAGTTTCTATTTTCCATTAAGGTAGAAATTTATAATTTGGTAGAGATTAATGTAAGTACTGCAAGTGTGTGTTACAAATTTCATTAGTCACAAAAGTTTTCTAGAAAAAATAATTATTTACAAAGGGAATGTACCTGCCAAATCATAAGTATGGCAGGCATTTTCCTTTCAATTGCTTGGATGGTTTCTGTTTTAGTCAACCTAGTCGAACTAGTTTTTGCAAAGAAAACAACAAAAAAAGTTTTTTAAAACCAACTTGTAGTTATCTGCGTAGCTATTATTTTATTTTTCTTTAATTTAGTACCCGCGCTGCGTTTTCATAGTTGTTACTATGGTTCAAGATTGAAGATTCTGGCTTAATAGGAAATTGAGTTATCGGAATTCAAATTTTTTTACAAAAATCCTCTATCATAGTATATTTGCTGCACCCAAATCTTTTTCAACACTTATTTACCATTGCTGTATCCAGACTTTTTGAAAATAATGAAGTATTGTAGTTCTCTATCTAAGACTGAGAAACAAGGCAACCTAAGTTTTATTTTTGGAAAAATATTTTTAACAAATGAAATGGGGTAACAAGTTAAGCATAAATTGAAAATCTTGGTTCGCTGCTTTGTCGAAGGGGTTTCCCTTCCCCTTCTGTATGCCTACAATCACCATCAATGGATAAACAAGGACAATGTAAACAAGAAAAGTTTTTTGGGACCAACCCGCAGGAAAGTTACGGGACCTGCGGTGAATATAGGGGTTGTGAGCGAGTTACACAAAATTTTAAAGGGGTATAGCTGAAAAATGGCATGAAGGCAGCTTACAGAGGTCCAACTAGCCTGGTTTTGCACTTTTCGCTCACATTTTCTTTTTATCTTCTTTCTCGCCCAACACCATTATTAACTCTTGGTCCTGTAATTTTCTTGAGGGCTGTTTGCAAGAAATATTTCTTGTGGTTTATGCATCCAGAAGGAGATCCAAGCATGTCTCTAATGTTTTTTTCAAAAAATCCCCCGTGTGCTAATCTGCAAATTTAACGAGAATTTACGTTTTATTTACAAAACGAATGTACCTGCCAAATTATAAACGTGGCAGGTTTTTTCTTATTAGTCGCTTGGATGATTCGTTTTAGCCAGCTCAATCTAACCAGTTTCTGCAAACAAAATAAAGCAAATGGTTTTTGGAAACAAATTTGTCGTCGTCTGTGGAACTCATCCTGCTTTTTTTAACGTTAGTACACACGCTGCTTTTATATAAGTTTTAGTATATATCAAAACTGAAGATTCCATTATCACCATTTGGAATACTTTTACGAAAATTTGCTACCATAACGCACTTACTGCACCTAAACTGTTTTCAACACTTATTTACTATTGGTGTATTCATACTTTTTGCAAATGAAATAAATAAATATAAACAATACATAATTTTGAAACTAAAATTTTGATAATTTACGCTGAACATCTGTTTATCGGTATACTTTAAACTACTGCATAATATTATGTAGTTTCACTTACCTATAAAAAAATCATATGCGAGATGAAGAGTAAAGAAGTGATTAATTCACTTATTCATACTTAATAATTTTATCCACATTTTAAATATGTTAGGTTAGCTAAAAGTCAGTTCTAAACGCTACATAACCCCTCCCTCGTTATTTAGAATATAAGGGGTGGATAGCACCACCGCTCAAGGGATGATGTTACAATGTTGCAAATAAACCTAAAACGCTTCTCCCTTGAAAGGAAGATTGACTTCTTAAGAGATTTTCACTAATAGAGAGGTATCGATGGTAAGACTCTTGGAAAATTTCTTCAAATGAGCGCGAATTTGGGCCTTTAGAACCCATATCCAAGGTCGGTTTTGATTTATATATATATATATATATATATATATATATATATATATATATATATATATATATATATATATATATATATATATATATATATATATATATATTATTATTATTATTATTATTATAGTTTATTGTATCCATCTGATAACTCAAAAAATACTTGACCGATTTTGACCAAATTTGGGAATTTCCTTGATTGCGTTAATGACTTGGATGAGTTCGTAGATGGGCACCGTGCGTCTAATTTTTCTTTGAAAAAAAATGTAAAGGAAATTTTGAAAACACAATATTTTTATGAAGTATTGGAGTGATTCGAATGAAAATTTGCACATATATAGGAGACGTGATAATATACATGTTAACTAAAATTGAAATTAAATAAATGGCCCACGAGAAAGGGAGTTATTCGAAAATAAAGATGTTAGAGTAATAAACAGTCTAAGATATCACTTCGAATTACATGAGGCATTTCACACGGTGAATGTTTTCAAGAATGGTTAGACTGTGAATGTGTATTCTAAGTAGCTAATTCAAAATCGACCAAGTCACCTGACAATTCAATATAAAGAACCGGGTTGCCAGATATAATAAAATTTCACTTGAATCTTAAAATGTAACACATATTTGTACTACTTATTGATGACAAATAAAAGTTCACCATAAATTAACCTATCCATTGAATGTCGTTTAATATTAATAAATGTTGAGTGACCAATTCCTCGTCGTATTTTCAAAAAAGAATTACAATCTAATTTGTACAATATGACATCGTTGCATGCGATGACAGCAGAGTACGATCTGCGTCGAGACACTCGAAACGTCGAAACTAACGTTAACGTTAATAATTACCAACATGGACATCTTATTTATATTCTTATTAAAACAGAAATCTTATTTTACATTTTTAATATTATTTAAATAGATGTGGGACACTAAAATAATTATATGTTATAAATGGTAAATGGTATTACTTAAATAACTTTCGTGTATATAGTATATAGCAAATACTGTTAACTAATAACTAACGAAGGTATCTGTTTTTGTTATTTGCTTATAGGTTATGTTATAAACTCAAAGTTGAAACTGTATATTGTTAAGTACACTTGGAGGACACCCAAATCACCACAACACATATTTCAGAGACCTTACGATCGTTTCGTAGACAAAGTTAACATCTTCAGAGGAAGAAAAATTCTAACATAAAAAACTAGATCCGGTATATTTATATCGCGTCAAGATAAACGAACTAGTCCGAAGTAAAGTTGTCGTCCAAGAACGATAGTTTGTTTATTGCGCAGTGAAACAGGTCGGAGAACTGCTTTAATCTTTTGGTCGACAAATTTATGACCCTTATCTAATATAGGTATTAAAAGGACCAGAGTTCTTTAAAGAAACGGTACGTTTCATTTCGATCTAGAAATTTACTATGTGTATATTGGTTCATGCCGATAAAGACATCTGGTGAGATAAACAACATAAACTCAACTCATCTATTTTAAAAATAGAAAACTAAAAACCCAGATGTCTATCTCACCGTGTTCACTTTAACAAAGGAAAAATAGTTCAACTAAAATACTACATAAAAACTATATTTATATTGATTTTAATTCTACGTGAAAATATTTATATTGGCTACATATATACAAAAAACCGAACCGGTATTTAAATCAAGACAAACATAGTGATTAGTATATGTATAAACCGGTCGAGTTATTGACACTATATTTATATTGATTTTAATTCTACGTGAAAATATTTATATTGACTACATATATACAAAAAACGGAACCGGTATTTAAATCAAGACAAACATAGTGATTAGTATATGTATAAACCGGTCGAGTTATTGACACTATATTTATATTGATTTTAATTCTACGTGAAAATATTTATATTGACTACATATATACAAAAAACCGAACCGGTATTTAAATCAAGACAAACATAGTGATTAGTATATGTATAAACCGGTCGAGTTATTGACACTATATTTATATTGATTTTAATTCTACGTGAAAATATTTATATTGACTACATATATACAAAAAACCGAACCGGTATTTAAATCAAGACAAACATAGTGATTAGTATATGTATAAACCGGTCGAGTTATTGACAATAATTTATTATTCTACCAGCCAAATTAGGAATATTTAAGCGGTCAAATGCAAAGAGAAAACAACGAGCTAGAAATTACAGGTGCCATACGATTTAATGAAGTTTTGTTCTTAATAGACCTTAATATAAAAATACTTTCTAATGAATCAAGCATAGTTTGATGTCTGACATTTTTGACAAGTTTCAAATTTTCTTTGTCAATGTGGTGGTTATTATCCCATATATGTTGTGCCACACATGATCTGTCCACCGTACCATATCGTAACTGTGCGAGATGTTCACGAAATCTGGTGGCTATGTTTCTCCTAGTTTGGCCCACGTATTTAAGATCACAATCTTTGCAACTAATCTCATAAATTCCGGACATTTCAGTGACTTTGTCTTTGTCTTTCGTATTACCCAACAAATTTTTTTAATTACTTTTCGTCGAAAACGTCAAATGTAAATCGACTTTCTTAAAAATACTTTCCAAACCCTTTGTGATTCGTGGTTGATAAGGTAAACACACAAATTTTTTCTCGATTTTTTCATTCCTAAATGTCGTACATTCAGATATCAACTTCTTTGTTCTGTGTTTGTTAACTAATTTGTCTATTAAACCATCCGAGTAACCGTTGTATCTCGCCACATTTTTTATGTATTTTAATTCTGTATTAAATCTATTTTTACTCAACGGAAAATTGATCAATCTATTTACTAAGAAGAAGAAATATGTGTTGTGGTGATTTGGGTGTTCTCCAAGTGTATTTATTAGTGCTCATCACAGGTTCCAGTTTTTCACATACTGTATATTATATAGTGATAATCTTCTTATCTTTAAGTTAGTGCTGTTTTGGAAAAACGCAATGCACCCGTTTTATAAAAGCGATAAAATTGTACACTATTAGAAAGATATATTATTAAAACTAATTCTTTAAATTTAAATGGACCTTGGAGATCGGTTTTAGAGTCCCAGTTAGCGAATGTTTAAAATAGATTATATTTTACATGGAGCTAAAAAATTTAAATTTGGTCTTAGATATAATCTATAACTACTGCAAGTGCCTTTAAAAAATTGTTTTACAAATTTCATTAGAGTTGCAAAAGTTTTTCAGAAAAAAAATAATTATTTACAAAGGCAATGTATCTGTCAAATGATAAATATGGCAGGTATTTTTTCTCATTAATTGCTTGGAGGGTTTTGTTTTAGTCAACTCATCCAGTTTTTGCAAACAATTAGCATCAAAAAAATTTTGGGGACGCAACAAGTGCGTTATAGTAGTGAATTTTCATAAGAATTGTACAATATTAGTAAGATATACTATTATATATCTTACTAATAGTGTACAATTCTTATGAAAATTCACTACCATAACGTACTTGCTGCGTCTAGACTTTTTTTTATTTTAACCACTCAATTTTCTCTCAATCCAGAAAATTATTTTTGGTATGTAGAAAATATTTATAGTGGCAGCATGTATATATGGTTTCATCAAACAGTTTTAGTATTTTTTAACACACAATTAAAAAATGTTTTGGGATTTGACCGAACTTCTGAAGTATCTCTACCCTTGCGCTCTTACTGCATTCAGGCTTTCATAATGAAATTGACCAGCTGGTTATTTACGCATAATATCCAGACAACATAAATGTTTAACCAATAAATGAATCGACATACGTCATAAATTTTAAAGAAGACCTTCATGCTCATAAATAACTAATGATATTTTAAATTTTATATTATATAGGTTACACTCTTAGGTCTAGCATACCTACTAACATAGCCCTCGCATTTGCCATCGTCTTAAGAGGCTAAGTATACGAGTTAGGTACTAAGTCTGGCATAACATTTTCCTAAGTGTAAAGGTAGTTAGTTATAATAATGTGGGGTTGTTTTAACGACTGGAAAAGTAGCAGAGGGTAGTAACTTTATAAAAGGCAGTCTTTCCGGTTCATACACTGACATTTTTGCGGTAATACCTTGAACACTTCAAATATGTCAAGTAAGTTAAGAGGAAATTCCACAAGCTTTATATAGCTTTACTCTAGTAAGAGTTAAGTTGTAAAGTTAATGGGTTTTAATGACTTTATAGCTGGTTGCAGAAATATTACGCCATAAATATAGGGTGTCGTTATTTGTCCTCTACGTCATAACAAAAGTCTGTAAAATAGATTCCAATAAAAATTACGACACATAACATGTCACTCACATTTTTTTGGCTACTTTGGTTGATTTATTGTACTGGTTACTGGCAGATGTAACAATATATCATATTTTTATTGCACTTATATAATAGCTGGAGCAAAGCCAAAATCTTGCGATAATACGAACACAGCCCTCTCTTAAATTATGTAAAAAATTTAGTAAAAGCGAAACTCTTTTTGTTTGAAAAAATCCTTATTTTAGCGTAAGGAAAAAAAATTAAGTGGCATAATTTTTCTAAATGCATTTAGTTCTATACAGTATGGAAGGGTCAAATAGAATACATTCAGTATCGTAATTGAAGAGTGGAAATTAGAAAGGGCCTAAGTGCCAAAATAAAAGTTTTGAGATAATAGACAAAAAGTAAATAAAAGTCAGAGAACTTTTCTAAGGAAAGTTTTATTAAGTATTGTGCATTTAAACTGAAACGAAAAACCTACTTCTTAACAAAAATTTGCAAACTAAAGTTCTTACTAAAAAAAAACTGTTTAAACAAGTAAAATTAGGAAAAGGCCCAAGTGCACTAACTGATTTTGAGTATAGAAGCATTCATAAAATACATTTTACTTCTTTTTTTTTTGTTCTTCTAAACCATTGTCTTCAATCTGAAGTAGCTGTTTATAGAAAGGTTGGTGTTCTGGATTTTGAAGATAAGGAATCATGCTTCGAAGAGATACCTTTTTATTTTCCGACACTTTGCTTTCTGATGGCAACTTCATTATATTAGCCTGTCTAAGTCCAGCAAAAGTTTTCCCTTTCTTTAAGACATTAACTTGCATCCCTTCTTGAGGATCAGAAAATGAAGTTTTTATCTTAATAAGTGCAGGATTCGTACCTTCGATCGTTATTTGTGTAGCTTTACTAATATTCAACTTGGTAGTGTTAATATACTCATCTGCCGCTCGTTTTAGGTCCCAAAAGCCGCATGGGGTCATGTCAACAACATTAAAAGGTGGAGCGTACCTTACTGATTTTAGTATTGCGTGGAGGTCTGAGGGTACAAATTCTTTAGATACTTTCTTCCGTTTTTCTACTAAAGCGAATCTCTATCGCAGGGCATGAAACAATGACCACTTACAAGAAATTTCTGTTCAATAGTGTGGAAAACACTATTGGCCACCAAAAAGATCAATGTAAAGAATAAAATCCTATTTTTGTTTTCGCCCCCGCAATTATCACACCATATTACCAAATACTCCTTAAATGTCAATCCACGGTTAACAATGTATAAAATACATGATGCAATTTCGTTGGCTCCACGAGAAGCTACTCCCTCATGCCACATACACATGTAGGCCTCATTTGTATCCCCAATATGAACTCCTACGTTGAAACAGGATAGCTGCGAAAGGTAGAACATGCCGCTGTAAGTAAATGATGTGACAAACATGACCTGCTGTAGATCCATGGATAAACAACACTTTGTGCTTTCGGGATCTTGAGACTCAATCATATCTTGCTTTAATATCTCTCTTGCCCTTTCGGCCTTTCGATGATGGATATCCAGCTGAACTTTGGCAGATTGACTTGACCTAATGTTGGCTTTAATTTGACACTCTAGTTTGTCACATGTGCTACACGTATCGACTAGTGGTCTGTGGAAGCTAAGGTTGTGAAAATCCTTGATGAAAACAGATCTATAAAATTTGTAGATAACTGGCGAATCCGGGTGTAATTGCGTAAAAGCATTAAACAGTCTGTGAATATTTAAGTCAGGACTAAGATATTCTTTTTCGAATTTGGCCCTTGAATAATGACCAGCTTCCCTTGGAATCATGTTTATATAACTTTTTACCAGAAGGCGATAAGCTTCAGAAAATTTTGGAGCAGCATGTCTGGTACGTTTATCATTGTAACAGGTCTCACCCATTTTCTTCTTTTCAATAAGGACCCGTGCTTTTTTATCGTTAACACCGAATGTATTCTGAAATGTTTTCTTACATACCCGAACAAATTTTCCTTGGCCATCAGGAAGGGAGTAATATATTGTTGCTTGACGTCTGCTATTTTACCCATCCTCATACGAACCATGTCGCCTTCTTTGAACAGCACAAACACTTATAAGCCCCATTAGAAAAGTGCTTTGTGTTTTTATATCTTGTGCATGGTACTTTTCAAAAAGAGAACGTCTTGTTTCGTGTGTAATACCTTTGCAGCTGAACTTGTATTTGCATGTAGTTTACAGAAAAATAAACAAGGTTATAACCGGAAAAGAAAACTAGCTATTTTTGCGGAGAGGATCCCGAACCGGTTCTGAACGCTAAGGCCTACCCTACAAATAAATCCACAAACCAACGTCAACACACACACACACACCACTTTCTTAGTGTGATTCCGGCCTTAGCGTTCAGAACCGGAACGGAATCGTCTCAGCGAAAATATCTATGGGTTTGTATTTCATATCTGCTGTTCTGGATAGCTTTTCTCAGGTACTATGTTCTTATTATGAGATTTGTATGACTTTCCACTTGTTTTTAAACGACTCTGTTCACTTCTGAATGAACCACTGCCTTTATTTCTCCGTTCTATTGGATTTTCTTCCATTATAATGTATTCTAAATCAAGAAATTGTCACACACAACATACACGTGCAAATGTCTAGACATAACTAAGGTTATGAATAATTATATTGGACTTAAGACCCTTCTAAGGAAAATGCTCGCGCACATACAACTACAGACATATACGAGGGGCTCTTATAAAAGCAAAATTTTAATTTTGGCGCTTAGAACATTTCATAGGACATAAAGCATGGCACATAGAACCTTTCTATGTATAAAACTGAATTTCGGAAAAAATGTCACTTAGGCCCTTTCTAATTTGCACTCTTTAATTATTGTGCATATTTCAAAAAAATCCCAAAACATGTTAATTTTAGACTGAAAACTAATATCCTGCGACGTACGAACTTCACCGCTAGATTGAACCATCTTCGAGTTTTTAAATAGAAATTGGGGCTTGCGAGACCTCGTTTGACATACCTCTTCATTCGCTATTTAAAAGTGCTATGGCTTTAAAATGTATTGCAAAAATTGACAGTGAAAAAAAAAAAGAAATTCATCTACAACACACTAACAAATTAATAACTAATCGCGTCTCTTTCTTGAAATTTTATATACATACAGTTTATTTTCGGAAAAATTTTTGTACTTTTTCAAACAATAAAGCTATTTTGATGAAATATGGTACATTGTTTCTACTACAGAACATTTTACATACACCCTAG
Source organism: Tillus elongatus (assembly GCA_964006375.1). Classification (NCBI taxonomy): domain Eukaryota; kingdom Metazoa; phylum Arthropoda; class Insecta; order Coleoptera; family Cleridae; genus Tillus; species Tillus elongatus. The sequence continues at coordinate 207,288,980 of OZ023262.1, read as the reverse complement.
TGTCACTAAAATTATAAGGATTATTTATTCAGCTAGATTTATATTGAAACTGAAGTTGACTCTTGAAGAATTCAATGACCTTCTTCTTTTCAAGTACCAGATTTACTTTCCCGTTATGTAAGCTTTACTTATAAAAACTGAAAAAAAGTTTCAGTGTTCACAAGAATGTCAACTTGATATATTCTTATATTGTGCTATGCTTTGCGAATTCTTTGAATATATTATCATACATTTGTAGTTTACGTAGCACCAACCAGGACGATGTAAATTTCCAAACAATATGATTCTGCGATGTGTAGACATGTTTTACCGCGTTGAGGATGTATATCTATTAAATAGAAAAAGTTTACAGTGTAAGTAAAGATTAAAACCTTTGATGAGCACTGATAAGTACACTTTAGAGTACCTAATTCATCACAATACAGTTCTCGGACCTGAGGATCGTTTCGCTAACAAAGTTAGCATCATCAGAAGGACGAATAAAAGCTAGAACCACCATTTATATGTTTACTTGACTGTCGCGATTACCTGACATTTTTGATTAACTTGAGATTTTTTATCTACATGATGATAGTTGTGAACTGGAATATGTTGCGCAAACTAAAGATTCAAAACTAGATTTAAAGAACATTTAACTTAAATTAAATGTGACACTATTGATGAATAATGTATTGCTTAGCCTATTTGTGATAATGATCATCCTGTGGACAGAGAAAATCTCAAGTTAATCAAAAATATCAGACAATAGCGACAGTTAGACGCTTACGAAACTATATATATATATATATATATATATATATATATATATATATATATATATATATATATATATATATGCATTGAAGACGAAACAGACCGATGTGCGTCCAAAGAATTTTTTTTTAAGAAACGCTGAAACAGGTCAATTTTAATATTGAGGGGGACATGTTTTGACATAAAACTCTACTTTGTCCCATCAACCCCTTAAGGGTGGTGATAACAACCCTTATATTTTAAATAGGGAACATGTGTCGAGTGTTACATCATTTTAGAGCTCTTTCTTTTGTGAATTCAATACACTAATTTTTTGGAAGTTTTAGCGACTCGTTTAAATATTATTCACAGTTGAATATGCAAAAACGCATTTCACTCATTCTGATAAGAAATGTGCTGATAGTCAATGTTTAAGAATCAGAACATATCTTATCGGAATGAGAGAAATGCGGTTTATTAGTGAATTTTTGTAGAAAAAATTCACTAATGGGGAGATCCCGACTTTTGAATTTTGAAAAAAATTTTGCAAATGAGCGCGAACTAGGACCCCTAGAACCCATATCCGGGGTCAGTTTCAATTTTTATATGTTTATATATATATATATATATATATATATATATATATATATATATATATATATATATATATATATATATATATATATATATATATATATATATATATATATATATATATATATAGTTATCACACTGATAACTCAAAAAATAATGGGCCGATTTTGATAAAATTTGGCATGTACGTTTCTTTTGTAAATAGCTTGGATGAGTTCGTTAGTCAGGAAAATCAGACGAGGTTTTCGGGAAAATTTTGAGTTTTCATTAGAAAAAAATTCTTATCTAAAAAAGTAATAAGCCGATTTTAATAAAATTTGGCATGTACCTTCCTTTTGTAAATGTCCTTGATACGTTTGTTAGTCAGGAAAATCATACGAGGTTTTCCGGGAAAATTTTGAGTTTTCATTCGAAAAAAATTTTTATCTCAAAGAATAGTAGGCCGATTTTTAAAAAATTTGGCATGTACCTTCCTTTTGTAAATGTCTTTGATAAGTTCGTTAATCAGAAAAATCGGACGAGGTTTTCCGGAAAACTTTTGAGTTTTCATTTGAAAAAAATTTTTATCTTAAAAAATAAAAAATATATGATAACCAAATTTGGTAGGTAGGTTTACGATATCAAAAGTAAACTATACACCAAAATCTAGATTTCTATGTTACAAGAAAAAAAAGTTATAATAAAATATTTTGTGCCAGATCATTCTTATGAAAATTCACTACCATAACGCACTTGCTGCGTCTTCGACTTTTATTTCAGTTTTTCGGTCGGTTTGATACTTGATAGTAGTACCGAAAATTAATTTTACAATGGTGTATTTTGTAGAATAAAGAGTTGAAATAATTACCCCTTTTTTCAAAAACGATGACTGTGCCAACCGTACGGCAAATTTATTTATTTAATGAGCGTCATGCGAACAGATATGTTAACATAAAATACATTTTGGAGTTAGTTGCAAAGTGTAGTGGTTCAGTAGTCAACAAAAAACGGGATCCTGAACGTGAATTTCCGGTTAGAAATTAGACTACTGAGATTGAAGTATTAGGACAAATTGCTGCAGACCCAACTTTGAGCACTAGAAAATTGGCCACTGTTTCAAACATGAAAAGAAGAACTATTAAGCGAATATTGAAGCGTCATAAATTTCACCCGTATAAAATTCATCTTGTACATCAACTGAATGAAGATGATCTTGGTCGGAGGCTGGAGTTTTGTGAATTTATCACTGCACGAATAGCTGGTAACGGGAACTTTCTGTTCAATATCTGTTTTTCAACCGAGAGTATGTTTTTATTAAACTCTACAGTCAATCGTCATAATTGTCGTTATTGGGCAGATAACAATCCAAGACATTTTTACGAAGTCCACACTCAAACTCCACAGAAATTGAATGTCTGGACTGACATTTTTTAAGACCGTTTAATCAGACCAATTTTTCTTGATGGCAATGCGAAACGTATTTGGTGTTACTAGAAGATATTGTTTACCCTCTACTAATTGACATAGTTGAAAATGATGATCGCTATCAAGAAAATCAATTAGTGTTTCAACAAGATGGAGCTCATCCGCATTTTTCACAACGTGTTAGGGAGTTTTTGAACAGAGAGTTTCCAGGACAATGGATTGGGCATAGAGATGATATTGAGTGGCCCCATAGACCACCGGTTTTGACCCCTTTAGACTTCTTTCTATGGGGCCATTTAAAGAGTAGAATTTACGCAACAGAACCGGAGTCTCTGGAAGAATTACGACGACGCATTGTTGAAGAATGCCGTCTAATAACTTCACAAATGCTCCAGAATGTCAGAGCTCGTTTTGAACAAAATTTGTACTTTTACATGGAAGCTGGTGGTCAACAATTTGAACACTTACTTATCTTAATAAACATTTTTAAACGTTTGGTTTTGTTTCTTTGTTTTTTTAACGAAAAATTGACTAATTTGTGCATTTCTTATCACAATGAATGAAATACACTCGACCCGTGTTCCCTATTTAATATATAAGGGTTGTTATTACCACCCTTAAGGGGTTGATGTGACATATATATATATATATATATATATATATATATATATATATATATATATATATATATAATGGTTCTATGAACACAGCAGCTCCTGTCCTGTGTACTCAAATGTTCGGTTTGTTATCTTAATAATCAGTGTCTCTTTCTTAGAAGGAATATTTATTAACAACCGATCTTATAAAAGCAAGTAGTGGAATCTTAGTTACAGGTATTTTAGGATAAGCAGTGCGAGTTTGTCTGTAGACCTTCGTAGAAGACGCTGCTCATAATTGCTTAGCAACTAACATATAAATAGTAGCTCTAGCTTTTATTCGTTTAGTTTATTCATCCGCTTGATGACGCTAACTTTGTTAGCGAAACGATCGTCTGGTCTGAAGATTGTATTGTAATGCATTGGGTTCTCCAAATTGTACTTATGGGTTCAGAATATGTTTAAAATGAATGTTGAAAAGTTTGATAATCTCAGTAATTAAGGCAGTCCCAACTAAATAAAAATATTTCATATCAAATCTACAGAACGATTCAGCTTTATAAAATAATAATAATAATAAACTTCTGAATTACGCCGTGCCATGTGCGAGGAAGATGAGTCAACAGAATAAGATAAAGCGAAATACAAACACCATTGGACTGATCACGAAAAGCTGCAATCTTGAAAGCAGAAACCTCTCCCTGGGCGACATCTAGAAGAAGCCTCCCAGGCACATGTCGACAAATCGGCGTCGAGCTATTGTTTGGTGGCCGGACAGACGTTTCTAGAGACAGCTAGGGGGCTAGAAGATCAGGTCATTCCAGCAAGAGACTACTTGAAAAATAAAGATAGTTGGAGATAAATTCGGTCAAAGTTGACAAATACAGATTTGGAGGTGGGTCGTCAGACTATCTAGCACGTCACCGTAGGATGTCAAGCGTTTGCTGCAACAAAGTACAAAGAGAGGCAGACGCAGTTGCAAGAATACTTCATTAAGAACTGGTTCTGAGAATGGTACTTTTAAATCTTAGTAAGGTACCATGCTATAGAACACTCCTGAGCGTGCTCTAGAGAACTCAGAATGCAGGATGTACTGGGATCGGACCGTGCTCATACACAAACGAGTTTCGCTCAACGGGCCAGATATAATAATAGTAAATAAGTCCTGCAAACAAGTAACGCTGACTGTTGTGACAATTCCCAATAGCAATAATCTTGAAATAAAGTAGAACGAGAGGATCATTAAGTACAGAGACATCGATATGCAGGTAAAGAGACAGTGGCAGGCAACTAGTGTCTGATTAATGCGGATAGTCATGACAACGGGTGTAGTTCCTAAGAATATTCGAGAGAACATCAAGAGACTCGGTTTTGGAGAGCACCTTTATAAGGTTATGCAGAAAGCGGTAATATTTGCAACTACCCACGCCGCGCGGAAATTTCTAGAAAATGAGGATGTGTCGCTTTGTCGTCCAGTGCCCGATAGCATGAAAAGGGTTAAGTCACTTTAGTATCTGATATACCTGGGATGAGTGTGTGTTTCCCTCTGAGGGGGTGGAAAATCCATTTAGGCTAACGTCATACAAATAATAATAATAATAATAATAATAATAATAATAATAATAATAATAATAATAATAATAATAATAATAATAATAATAATAATAATAATAATAATAATAATAATAATAATAATAATAATAATAAAACATGATGATAATAAATAATAATAATAAGACAGATAATCGAAAATCAAAGATTGACAAAACAAACAAAAAACCCTTGTGCGATTTTAGAGCACATCATTTTAAATGCAGAGTTCGTGATTCAAATATGTTATTTTTAACCTACTTAAAAAAAGGAGGAGGTTCTATGTTCGTCTGTATGTATTTTTTTCATGTATGTTCGCTAACATTTTCTTCAATTGTGAATCGATTTTAAAAAATCTTTTTTTTTGTTTGACAGGATGTACCCCTGTGATATTCTACTTTCACCAAATCAGGATCTGATGATAGGATCTCTTGTAAATCGAGGGACATCCTTAAAAATTATTTTTTATGTATGTTCACCTATATTCTCATCAATTGTGGACCATTGTTAAACAATATATATATATATATATATATATATATATATATATATATATATATATATATATATATATTAGAGGTGTGCGAACCCATGTTTTGTTCGAACCGAACTATAAACGAACCCAAGCAAATATGTTGCCTCGAACTTCGAACCTCTGAAATAGTATTTTTAAGCTTCACAGTCGAACTTCGAACTTATTAGAAATTCAAAATCGAACATCGAACTACCCAAAATTCTTCAGTGTTCATATATCATTTCCTTAAATACAAAATTTTGGAATATTGTAACATACAATATTTGATATGTAAAAGAGTCCCACTCTTTTTACAAAAAGGAAGCGTTCGACAAATTTACAGGTTGATTGGGTGAAAATGCCTTCCAGTGCTGATCGTTGTGGAGATGGGTCAATGTTAAATCAAAACCACAAAAACAAAAAATATTTTAAACTTTTTTAAATTTCTAGATCTATAGATAAGCTCACCTATAAATATGTTGTTGTTTGGTATTGACTAGGCAGTTTTAGTAAACAGATTGAGAGAGTTCAAAGTGAGCATGACAGGTATATAACAATAAAAAATAAAAAAAAGGAAACCGACTTAATTAAGAATAACTCAAAAACTACTGGTCAGTTCTTCATCAAATTTATATGGCACCACACGAGAAGCACCAGATTTCAAATAAAACAAGAATCATCACAATCGGTTTACCTAGAAAAAAGTTCTAAGGTAACAGATTTAAAAAAATGCAGTCTAATTGAGAACCTCCTCCTTTTTTGAAGTCAGTTAAAAATAACCACTAACAAGTTTGAACTGTCTGCTGATTGTGAATATGTAATTGTTTTGGTTCACTGTGAAATAAAGCATGTTGAAACCAATGTTTTCCAAAGGCAATCTACAATTATCCTCAAATTCTGAAAATTTACGTTACCGATCGCCTTAGAACACTGCCGTCATAATGTTGTTACTGAAAGAGGTGTTTGAAGGCTAGGATATATAAGAAAAATATATCTGTGATTGCTAAATAGCACCGTTGTGTCTCAATGTGTCCCACCTACTATCAAAAATGTGCACGAGTGAAATCTCCTGAAATTACGCTATCCACTCAATGAGACCGATAACGAGTTTAAAGCGTCGCTACCGAGTTAAAGGGGCCGCAACTTCGCTACCTTTGGCAACATTCAATGTCTTTAAAGTTAAATTTCGAAGTATTTTTGACCAACGAAGTTCGAACTATTTTGAAGAATTGCATATTACGAACTTCGAACTAGTTCAACATCGCGAGTGCGAACATATTTTCGAACCGAAGGTTCGGTTCGAGTTCGGGTTTGGTTCGAAATTTCGAAGCTTCGCACACCTCTTATATATATATATATATATATATATATATATATATATATATATATATATGAAAGGGTATAGTACCGAGGTGGTTCCATTTTCACCCAGTCAGGATCTGAGGATGGAATCTCAAAGAAATCGAGGTAAATCCACAGAACTTATTTTTTATATATGTTCACCAATATTGTCAATTGTGGACCAATTTAAGAAAATATTCTACTTCACATCGTCAAGACGTGTGGAAGTATGGCATCGGCGACAAAAATTTAAAACGTCGCAAAAAATGTCAAAACATAAAAAACATGATTTGGGAACGAAAATTTTTTGGGTCTGTCGTTCTGTCGGTCTGTCGGTCTGTCGGTAGCCACGATAACTTTAGAACGAATTAAGGTATGGTCTGCAAATCTGGTATACAGTTAGCAGCCAATAAACTAACGGGTCGGATAGTTGTTGGGTAAAATCGCTCCAGGGGGATCGGGGATGAATGGGGTGTGATTGAGTAAAAATTAAGAGCTTTTCGTTCAAACTCGAGTAATATAACGTTTTAGGGTGTGTTTATTAGAAAACGTTCAATTGCATCAAGCATTTTTTGTGCTAAAATTAAATTAGTGGTTAAATGTGTCAGGGTGGAATATCTGTGACAGAAAGTAAGAAATTTTTGTTTGCTAAAACGACGGAAAAAAGTCTCTAAAACATAATGTAGAAAACTTGATTCTGGAACGAAAATTTTTTTGCCTGTCGGATGGTAGGTCGGTCGGTCTTAATAAGCGCAAGAACTTTCGAACGATTTGAGAATCATCTTCAAATTTGGTATCCAGTGAGCATCCGACAAGAGAACGCTTCGAATTGTTTTTTTTTTGTGGTAAGATTGCTTCAGTGGGTTGACAATAAATGGGTAGTGATTTGGTAAAAATTTATATTTTTTCGTTAAAGCACGAGTAATATAATATTTTAGAAGTTTTTGGGTACAGGAATACGAATATTTTCTTTGTGGTCAAGCCATGGATCCTAAATTCATTTCATGAGAATGTCTTTCTGAGAAGAGTTGATTATCACAGCTAGATGGAAGTTATAATTCAATTGCCAGCACTATTTTGGTTGGAAAGGGTATACCACTAATGTGGTCCCATTTCCGCCAAGTCACGATCTGATGATAGGATCTTAGAGAAATCGAGCAAAATACTCACAGAATATTTTTTTATGTATGTTCATCAATATTTTCGTCAATTCTGGACTAATAAAAAAAGTTGTTTTGTTTAAAAGGCTATACTTCTAAGGTGGTTCGGTTTTCACCAAGTCAGGATCTGATGATAGGGAAATCGAGAGAATACCACTTATAATCTATGTATCTTAAAGTTATACTGTAATACGGTACTTTGATTATATTATAGCAGTGTTCTAATACAGTGCTTACTACGTACGCATACTTACACTAAAATTGAAATTAATTTAAATGAAATATTATTCGCTACCTACTTATCTATTTGAAGTCGGAGCCAAGCCGAAACACAACAATACTTAGCGATATAAACAGCTTAATTAATAACGGATTTTAATTCTAATGATATGCATAAATATGCAATGTATCGCAAGTGGACCTAGCCTACCTACCTGCCACCTAATTGGCTGGCTATCGACTGCACACAGGTAAGTAGATAGCACCAATAATAATATTTTATTTCGATTAATTTTTTTTTGAATTAAACCTCTAATCTAGTTATTTTTCCTTTTTAGTGTCTATTTTGAAGTCGGCTTAATTTTTTTTAAGTTTGTTTATTCGTTTATCAAAACAAGTTTGAAACAATTTATCTCTTTAGTCAATACATCTCTAAACATCCAAACATTATACGACTGATAGTAATAGTTCGGATGCAGCAAGTACGTTATGGTAGCTCATTTTCCACAACTATTTTCAAATTTCAATAATATTTTTTTCTCAATGAATAGAATCCAACTTTGGTATGTAAACTTTATAAAGGCAACATGTGTACGGAATTTCATCAAACCAAATGTTCTTGTGTCAAGAGATACATTTCGTCCCCTGTGGGTCCGGGGACTAACTAAAACAATAGGCCCATGGTAAGTTCTGCCTGTGGTTAGGAGCGACTAATCGAGGTAGGTAGGTGGTAGTGGACTTTTCCTTTACGTGAAAGTAAAGGATTTTTTCACGCCGAGCAGGTACCACCCTTTACATCAAGGGGCCGGGGAAGTCTCAACGGACGTTTCCAGTTATGGTGTACGAGTCGATTTCCCTTATTGTGATGGCGCCTCCTTGTACAAAAGATTCCGGAGATAAAATGCCCCTCTATTTGAATCTCCGGGAGAGGGGTGTGCAGGGGGAGCCGGCATCAAGATTTATCATATCTTTCTCGAGTATATGTGGCCTAAATTCTAACCTGAACTCCGTCCACAATTTCCTCCAGGCTAACAGGCCCCAACCCCTCTTGCTCACCCAAACACAAATCAGTGCCAAAACAACCACTAATCACCTTAATTTCCCGGGGTATGTGCTCCTTACTCCCTATATATTTCACAGAGGTGTGTGCGCATACGTCCGTAGCAATCTACCCTGCACCAGACTCCCCAATTTGAAAACTGAAAGAAAAGACATACCTTGGATGAAACTCTCTCTCTCTTTCTCAGGGCTGCAACTAAATTCATCTGTTGGATTTACCGGTCACGTTCTGACAACAACTTTGTCCAGTTCTTCGACTACCTTTCTGAAAATACCGACCATCTGATTTCTGAATATCCTTCCTCCGTGGTCACTATTCTTGGTGACTTCAATGTCAATCATAAGGAATAACTAGGATCTTCAAAAAATGATACACAAAGGGGAGCAGCGGAGGCCTTTGCAGTCAGCAATTCTTTAGCCAATATGGTTTAGCAACCTACTTACTTTCCTCGCATTCCAACACACAGCTTAAATCCCTTGGATCTCCTTCTTACTACGAAACCTGAATGCTATAACACATCAGTCACCGCCCCCCTTGGTCGCTCAGACGACTGCATGGTCACTGCTTCCTGCGCAGTGCAACCCGAGGTCATCACACCCACGTATCGCTTGGCACTACAACTCCTCGAACTGGGACGAAATGCGGGATAACTTTTCCTCATTTCCATGGACGTCTGTCTGCTTTTTTCATCCTGACCCCTCTGATATCTCACAAAATGTCACTAAAACGGGGATGAAGTTGTTTATACCGCTCTGGGCAATTTTACTGTCAACCCACCTCCAAATGTTCAACCACCAAGAGCCCCAATGTTGATCATAAAATGACGGATATCATTTTCAAAGCTAAAAAGGTACGAAAGATGCACTCTTCTCTTAATACCAGGAAGGCCTCCAGCCTTGACGAGATCCCAGCAATTGTTCTCAAAAAATGCGCACCAAAACTTGCTCCTGTCCTGAGTCGTCTGTTTCAGACATCTTACAATAGAGGCATATTCCCTAGTCAGTGGAAAACTGCTAGAGTTCAACCCGTCCCTAAGAAAGCATCCAGAGCGCTTCCTAGCAACTACAGGCATACATCTCCTTTCAGTCGTCTCTAAAGTGATGTAAAAGTATATAACCAACGAATTACTAAAATTTCTTGTAAACCACGGTCTAATCCACAACAGGCAGTATGGATTCCGTCAGCGCAAATTAACTGCCGACCTCCTTTCCTTTGTCACCCACTCTTGGAGCAAGTCTATGGAACTACACGGTGAATCCCAAATTGTCACTCTAGACATATTCAAAGCATTCGACCAGGTCTGGCACGCACCACTGCTTAATAAACTTCCGGCCTATGGCCTACCATCAAAACTCTGTACCTGGACAGCAAATTTTCTTTTCAACCGGAGCATTTCTGTTGTCGTAGATGGCCATTCCTCTAAACTGTATACAATTAATGCAGGAGTCCCTCAAGGTTCAGCTTTAGCCCCTACTTTGTTTCTTCTCCATATCAATGACCTTCTGTACAGCACATCCAACCCAGTTCACAGTTACGCGGATGACAGTACCCTCCACTCAAATATACAATATTCTATACCTGTCTCTTTAGCCCAATTAAATTAGCATCGCAGACTCATGGAGCGTTATGTCTCTGTGGATCCCAAAAAAATATTAGACTGGGAAAGTAGAAATCTTGTACTATTCAACTCCACCAAATCTCAATCTTGCTTTCTATCTCATAAGAGATATACCAGCCCTAGACCCATCACAATGAACAACCAAGTTATTCAAAATAATGAGTCCTTTTCACTTGTTGGCATTTCTGTGGGCTCTCAAATACTTTTCACCAGCTAATCTCTATACCTTATATACATTACAAATAAGGCCAAACCTCGAATACTGCTTCCACATCTGGGGTGCCCCTGGCGCTTCTACACTCGATATCCTGGACTCCATTCAGAAGAGAGCTATACGTCTCATCGGTGACCCTACCCTCACCCAAAGGCTGCCAGCCCTTGCCCACCGACGTGCCGTTGGTGATCTCTCTATCTCTCTCTTTTATAGATATCTGCACGGGCACTGTTCAGATGAGCTTTCTTCCATAGTTCCTCCACCTGCTGCCCCCAACAGATCTACCAGGGGAACAGAGCGAATGCATCCTTTTACTGTTCTGGTCACCAGACATAGAACATCTTGTTATGCCCGCTCTTTCGTCCCGATGACTTCCTAATTGTGGAACTCCTTGCCGGCACATGTTTTTGCTTCTCCTCCGAACCTCCAAACCTTCAAGTCCAGAATTAACAAGTTGCCTCTTTCCTCCTTGTCGACACCCACGGTACGATAGTATTTAGGTTGTGAGCCCTCGTGGTGTGTTGTTGAAATAAAAAAAAGGAAATTTATTTTACTTTTCGATGTTTTTTTTAATTTGAAAATTCGATACTATAATGCATATTCTGCGTTTAAACTTGTTTGCTTATTTGGGGCTTTCTTTTACTTAATGTCAGGTTCGTTTAATATTATCTTACACATATTTGCGTATTGAGGGAAAATGACTATGAAGCTTATATACTCGCCATTTTATTCAACTAAACATGATGTCAGACTTAGGCTTTGCCTTCAAAGAACTATTCCTAACAGGCTTTTTTAAACTAAATGTTGCTACAAAAAAAAATGCTAAATATAACATTGATACGACCAGTCATTAACTGAAGAAGATTTTAAATAAACTTAACCAAGAACAAGAACCAAGCGAAAACTCCAACAAAATTTTAAGATACATTGTTGCTCTGCGTTTCGTTGTGTTATGTTAGGTTTTGGTTCAGCTCTTAAGATCCTGCAAAAAGTATTCACAATTTTGGGATGAGAATTGGTCGCAGACAAGTTAAACTTAAGCGGTTACTAATTCTTGTTTACATCTTGAAACAAACACTGTAGTAGATTAGAGCAATGTATGTTAATTTTTATACCCATATTTATGATGTGAAACCACATCTGTATAATGTTAACCACAAATAAATAAGTCATAACAATAAACACCAAATTTCTATTAAAACGTATAACTCGTTTATAAATCCTGCTTTGAAATCTACGCACTCACTGTGAGTATCAGAGCCATGAGACAGACTACTGTGAAACATAAAAGGCCAGGATTTTAGGTTTATTTCCTCAGCAGGCATTTCCACGATTTCCGACTACATAAACGAGGCACTTTCATTCCATCTCCGTCAACCCACTTCTGTCTTATCTGCGTCAGCAGATAGGGTTAAAATGCATCAATCAACCCAATTTGGTCAAATGAATTGAAATAGAAGTCAGATATCTACATCAAAGGGTAGGTATAGCATCTGCCTACTCACCAGCTGAATGTGTATGCGGGCAGATCATATTATTGGCTATTAATGTTTGTCTGGATAACTCGTTTATCGCAGTCATCTGATGTCAACAAGGGTCCTATACAGTGTAGAAGAGCCAAATGAAATAAATTCAGTATCTCAATTATTGTGCATATTTATACATTATTCCGAAACACGTCAATTTTAGATTAAAAAATGACATGTTGCAACGTAAAAACTTCACCCCTACATTCAACCCCCTTCGAGAGATAGTTACAACCACCAAATTTCTAAATGGAAAGCAGGGGCTTGTGATACCTTATTTGAAACATCTATTATTCTCTATTCAAAAAAGCTATGGTGTGGAAATTTATACCCAAAATTAACAGTAGAAAAAGTTCGGGACGCAGCAAGTGCGTTATTGTAGTGAATCTTTATTAAATGCTTCAACTTTGGATAACTAAACTTTCTATAAACTTAAAAAGTTGAATTTTAGTATGTAGTAAGGTCTAAGGTAACATATCCACCAAATTTCATTAAAATAACTTTGTATTTTTCGGAGAAAAAAATTTTTTTCGAAAGAAAATTCAAAATTAAATAACTCAATTTTCTATAAGCTAACAAAATTGAATTTTGGTACGTAGTAAGGTATTTCGTATGGCAACATATCCATCACATTTTATTAATATATCTTTGTAATTTTCGGAAAAAAAATTTTTTTCGAAAGACAACTCAAAATATTTCCGGAAAACCTTGTTCGATTTTCTTGGCTAACGAACTCATCCAAGCCATTAATAAAATTTTAACACCTTTATTGCTTAAAATTATACAACATGTTTATTCAATAAGTCTAAGACTTGTGGTGAATATTAACATAATTTTATACATAGTTGTATCCAAAACTGCTTGACAACACTCCAAATTCCACAACTAAAGGCCAAAACTTAAACTAAGAATGGAACCACCCAAAACACCTTAGCATCGATGCCCACGACATGGAAACCAACCTCTAGCTATTGATTGTTGAGCAAAAACAATTTTAATGTATGCTTAAATTTGTTGATATTGAACATTTTAACTTCTTGAGGTAGTCGATTATACTTACCGAGTTTCATCGAAATCGGTTAATTATACAGAAATGCCTTGTTAAAAAATCCTGTATATATATATATATATATATATATATATATATATATATATATATATATATATATATATATATATAAATTGAAACTGACCCCGAATTTTTGCAAAGTCTCACCATCGATACCTCACTATTAGTGAATTTTTTTAAAATAAAAATTCACTGAAAATCTGATTGACTACAACACACTAAAAAATTAATAGCTACTCGCGTTGCATTCTTGAATCATAAAAAAGCAAGCAGACACATTTTTAGTGTCCTTTTCGGAGGGTATCAATTAAAAAGAACAAAAAACTTTATCAACATTCTTCATAAATGGCACTGTTAATTTTATTTAAAACGCCTTACTAACTTGCTGTGTTATTGTAACTTCATGACAGTAGTTGTTAGTACTTAACTGCAATTCAGAAAATTATTTTTTTCTACATGCAATGCAAATGCATAAAATAAGAATTCTACAGAGGATTGGTTACGGAGATAAAACGCGAGAACAGATCGCCTATTCCAAGAAAAATTTACCGGTTTTCCCCCTATATCCCGGGTGACAATCAGTAAACCTGAAAATTAATTTTGCGAGCTTGGATTTGTAAAGCAGATCCAAAAAAGTCTGGACACGAGAAGTACGTAATAGTAGTGAATTTTCATAAAAGTAATTTTCATAGCAAATGTGTGTTTTTTTTTTTAAAAAACATGCATCAAATTTGGTTACCAGTATAACATATATAGTACAAACAATGTGCCATGTTTCATCAAAATAACTCTATTGTTTGAAAATGTACAAAAATTTCCGAAAGTAAACTTAAAACTGTTTTTTTGGCCAACGAACCTTATAGGTTAATAGCAAATTGAGCTATTCAAATTTGAAGCATTTAATCAAAATTCGCTACCATATAGCACTTGCTGCGTGCTGAATTTCTTTTCTTACAAACGTGCAATAACATAAGTCTTGTTCGATTGATAAAAAAGAAACTTTGTAACACCAACGACTTATCGACCAGCCTGTGAGTGTACAAATATTTTTTAAGATGTAGCTCGAGACACCCTATAACAAATGTATACAATTTTTCTCGTATCTTGTATAATAACCGATATATTGATATTTATTGATTTTTACGAAAAGTCGCCAAAAATTATTTACCATTAAACGATAAGCTCTATAGCTAAAACTACTGCCAAAGCATCAGAGAAACGATCTATTTGAAATGAATTTTCTGGAAATATTTTAGGAAAATGACGGTCACTGACGGTTGAAGCTAAGACTTCAGGGTTTGTAAAACATTCTTCTTGCGACGCTTTTTTACATAACCCGTATTAGTTTCAAGTTCTTTGCCTAAATGTTACAAATTTTGACGTTTTAAATCGCGACTTTTGACGTTTTGAGGAAAACCCCTTTTTTTTTCTTTTGTGTCTTTCAACATAAAGAACTAAATTTTGGTACGTAATTTACTTTTAATGATATAGACTTGCGCACGAAATTTGTTTGTCCTTATTTTCTCACTTTCAAAGATATAATTTTAAAAAATCGAAAGAAAACACAGCATTTGCCGGGAAAAACCGCCCCGATATTCCTGGCTAACGAACTTTTCCAAGCCACTTGCAAAAGGAATGCACTCACCAATTTGATCGAAAGCTGCAAATTATTTTTTGTGTTATTGGTATATATATATATATATATATATATATATATATATATATATATATATATATATATATATATATATACATATATATATATATATATATATATATATATATATATATATATATATATATATATATATATATATATATATATATATATATACATATACATATACATATATATATATATATATATATATATATATATATATATATATATATATATATATATGAATATATGAATAAATGCACCTCCATTTCATTTAATCATTTAATTAACTATATGGAGCTATATTGGTATATACGGTACAATGTAACAAGTAAATGTAAAGCTTACTGATCTTGACAAGTTATCCTAGTTAAAACACTACAGGAGCAACGTAACGAGCGAAAATACTGCACGGATGGCAAACAGCCGTACCCACTTAAATGAGAAGGTAAAAAACGTTTCTTCTTAAGTCAGTTAAATCACGTGGTTTAAATAATAGGCCTTATTAATTTTCCCGGTTTATAAATTTTCCGGAGACATATATATTATAGGCCTCATTAATTTTCCCGGTTTATCAATTTTCGGAAGACATATATTATTTCGGCTATAGATTCTCAAACATATAATTTGGCAAGGTGGTTGTCAAACGAGTTTAAAAGCCTACCTATTAAACAGAAAAGTTGTTCGGTGCTAAATTATCTTGATTTTATTGATAAAATTAAAGATGTCAATGGAAGGTGAAATTTTGATGTCATTCGACGTGGCGTCATTATTTCCTAGTGTACCTACAAAACAAACGTTGGAGTATTTAGAAGAATTGTTAAAATTGAACAATATAAGTGAAGACGTCTGCAAAGAATGTGTAGCCTTAGAATACTAGCCTTTGAATAAAACAAAATATTTTCCAATTTAACAATGAGTTTTTTGAACAAACTGAAGGCACGGCAATGGGCAATCCATTATCTCCTTTTATTGAAGACTTGTTTATGAGTAGATTTGAGACCAATTTAAAAAATAAAAATTGGTATTTCGCTTGAGTTTGGTTTCGTTATGTCGACGATATTTTTGTAGTGTTTGACACGAATATATGTAAGGTTGAAGAATTTACTGAAAAACTAAATAGTCAATTTGATTCAATAAAATTTACCCACGAAATCAACAATAAACTTTCGTTCCTAGATGTACTAGTTATTAAAAATAAAAATACAGGAAGGAAACAGCGACTATTAGTTATATTCCTAACGACTCACATCACACGTTTACACAAAAAACGGCTAGTTTAAATTTCCTAGTAAACAGATTGACTAAATTTCCGTTAAGTAAAAATAGATTTAATACAGAATTAAAATACATAAAAAATGTGGCGAGATCTAACGGTTTTTCGTATGGTTTAATATACAAATTGGTTAACAAACATAGAACAAAGAAAATGATACCCGAATGTACGACATTTGAGAAAGATAAAATAGATAAAAAATTTGTGTGTTTACCTTATGAACCACAATTTACAAAGGGTTTGGAAAGTATTTTTAAGAAAGCCGATTTACATTTGACTTTTTCGACGAAAAGTAATTGAAAAAATTTGTTGGGTAATACGAAAGACAAAGACAAAGTCACTGAAATGTCCGGTATTTATTAGATTAGTTGTAAAGATTGCAATCTTAAATACGTGGGTCAAACTAGGAAAAACATAGCCACCAGATTTCGTGAACATCTCGCACATTTACGATATGGTACGGTGGACAAATCGTGTGTGGCACAACATATATGGGATAATAATGGCCACATTGACAAAGAAAATTTGAAACTTGTCAAAAATGTTAGACATCAAACTATGTTTGATTCATTAGAAAGTATTTTTATATCAAGGTCGATTAAGAACGAAACTTCATTGAAACTTGAGGCACCTTTAATTTCAAGCCCTTTATTTTCACTTTGCATTTGACCACTTAAACACTCCTAATTTGTCTGGTAGAACAATACATTACTGTCAATAACTCGGCCTTTCTATACATGTACTAATCTCTACGCTTGTCTCGACTTAAAGACCCTTTCTTTTTCTGTGTATCTATGAAGTCAATATAAATATTGTTTTTACGAAGAAGTAAAATCAATATAAATATAGTTTTTATGTAGTATTTTAGTTGAATTATTTATCCTTTGTTAGAGTTAACATTGTGAGTCAAACACCCGGGTTAGTTTTTATAAAAAAGAGGAGCAGAGGTTATGGTGTTTGTCTCGCCAGATGTGCTTGTCGGCTTGCTCCAATATCCACATAGTAAATTTCTAGATAAAAAGGAACGTGCAGATTCCTTAAATAATTCGGTACTTTTCCTTTTAAGCCTATGATACTTATATTACATAAGGGCTCATAAATGTGTCGACCAGAAGATTAAAGCAGGTCTTCGACCTCGTAGTTTCACTACACAATAAACAAACGATGTGTCTTCGACGACAATTTTACTTCGGACTAGTTCGTTTACCTAGACGCGATATAAATACACGGTAGCTAGTAGTTTAGTTTTAGAATTTTTCTTCCTCTGAAGATGTTGACATGGTCAACGAAACGATTGTAAGGTCTCTGAAATATGTGTTGTAGTAATTTGGGTTCTCCAAGTGTACTTATTAGTGCTCATCACAGGTTCCAGTTTTCACATAGTGTATTACTTCCTACTTTCTTCTCAGATAAATAGCCGTTTTTCAGTGGCGTTACTACTAACTTGTATGGCTCAGTTTTCTTATGTATATCTCTCAGTACCCTGCCATTTTTGATATCGCAGCCTAGAGTTCCCAAGAAGAATTTTTTAAAAACTCTCATATCCACGCCTTGTAAATTTTTCAAATAAAAAATTTTAGTATAATTTTGCCGAATTCCTATTCTGACGTGTTTCTTTTCTCTTTAATATTTTTTTGGCAGAATAAACAAACTGTCGCTGGTGGTACCTATTCAGACTCGAAAATTTCGCAAAGATTTCGTGTCGTCTCTTTCCATCAATTTTCAAAGAACAATTGAATGCAAACTTCGAGCCACAATGTTTGACCACGTTTCTTTTGGTGGTCAGACTTTTTTTAATTTTCTTTCACTCAACGGGATATCATCATGATGCTAAATTCAAATGTCGTAACTGGATTAAATTCTATATATACGGCTTTTTGGATTAGTAAAGTGTAGATACGACATTCTGTCCTAGAAGAACGGCTATTTTTGTAGATACGATGAACATACTAACATTATTTTCACCTACCTGCAATACATTTACGTCAATGGGACCAACTATGCACATGGAAATCATACATATATTTCGCAGTATGTAGAAACCCGATAATCCAATTTTTTGCAGACACGACCTTTTCTCTTAACAGTGCAGTATTGTACTTAATTGACCTATTTAACTAAGAGTTGTAACGGTCCTTAAAAATATGTCTAATTCATTAATTTATTTAGGTAACGATCCAAAAATAAAAAAAGTTTCAAAGGTAATCATAAGAGAATGATTAGGTAATTTATCAAGATGTATTAAGGTATATTTTGACCTATTTTGCTCTGCCTGAAGTCTTAGATTTATGAGATCTCCAAGTCAGAACAGTGTTACAAATATTAAAAGGAATCTAGATATTAGATACAAAGAATTCTAATCTGCGCTGCCAAAAAGACTAATGAAGTTTCTAAGAGGGATTATTGTTCAATGAAACAGTTGTTAATATATATATATATATATATATACATATATATATATATATATATATATATATATATATATATATATATATATATATATATATATATATATATATATATATATATATATAAACTTAAATTTATTGATAAAAGTTATTAAGCAAATAATTCAAATAAATACATCTGGTGATTTAGGATAAATATACACTCCTTAAATTAAGAGAACAAGACATTCAGTATCACCTAAAGGAAATTAAATATTACACATGACAAGAATAATCGATATTGTGACAAGAAATAAGGCAAATTCAGTTTGTTTACGTGTAAGACATCAAGTACCATTTGCTATGAATATGAAAAATGAAGTTTACTCATTAAAAATACAAAAGAAAATAATCACCATCTATTGATATTATCGTTTTTCTGTCAAAAACCTAGATGTTAAAATTTTAACAAGTTTTAAGTGATTTCTAGATATTTGCCTGATCAGGTTAGTTTTTACTGTCAATTTAAAACTGCTCAAGAGAAACTCGACCAATTTTTAGAGTTAAATGCAATTTAGTGTTTATACATTAAGAAATTTTGAAATATTTTAACTTAAAATTTGACTAATGTTGAATAACACAGTGAAAAGTTATGATCTACATTACTGATATGAAGTTGAAGAAAGAACGCAGCATATAATTATCTTTAAAAAGGCAATCTCACTGATAGTAAAAAGTCTAGTTTGGTTATGCTGAATTAAAGTTTGTAGTGTAAATTAATTAAAATATTCTGGTTCTCACATGAAAGTTGGAATAGTCACACACACACACACACAGATTAAATTTTAAAACGACTCACCAAGGCGGCTTCTATCTGAGGGTTGGGAATCCTAAACACCTGCTGGTTCTTTACAGATGTCAGACAGGTAGATGTTGACCATGAGAGCCCAACACAGACACACAGTTTCTCTCCAGAGAAACGTTAGAAAATAAGGAAAACATTTCAGTGGGTGAGAAGCAGATAAGGTTACATACCATTATAATGTAGATGTACTATGGCTAGCTCCTACTTTAAACCGACAGTACGGGTATGACGTCATCGATAGGATAATCTTTAAGCTGTAACTTTTACCGTCAATCTGTATTGGAAACTATGCAAAAATTTACCAGCGTTGAAGGCCAATTAACTAGCGAGACAGAATACTTTGAGATGCACTTGAAATTGCGTGACAGACTTCACTGTGTCAAGAATGAGGAAAGCGTCACTGTATAGGTTACATTTTCTCAAAAACAGATCATTAAATTCTGCTAAAAACTAGATCAAATACTTGTTTGCACCTACGACAACTATATAGAACGATATTTGCGGTAACAGATGTTTTCACCCCTTTTTGGAGTTAAAAGGTAACAGCGTATTGTTAGTGAATTTTTATTTAAAAAATTCACTAATAGAGAGGTATCGATGGTGAGATTTTGCAAAAATTCTTTCAAATGAGCGCGAATTAAGACCCCTAGAACCCATATCCGGGGTCAGTTTGAATGTTTATATGTTATATATATATATATATATATATATATATATATATATATATATATATATATATATATATATATATATATATATATATATATATATATATATATATGTATATATATATATATATATATATATATATATATATATATATATATATATATATATATGTATCCGTCTGATAACTCAAAAAATAATTAACCGGCAAGTGCCTTTCTTTTATTAATGGCTTGGACGAGTTCGTTGGCCAGGAAAATCGGACGGGGTTTTCCGGGAAAATTTTGAGTTTTCTTTCAAAAAAAAATTTTTTTCCGAAAATTTCGATAAAATTTGGTCTACATATTGCTTTGGGAAATACCTAACTATGTGCCAAAATTCAGCTTTCTAGGGTTACAGAAAATTGAGCTATTCAAATTTGAAACATTTATGTTTAAATCATAAGTATGTGGTTGCTGTTGGTTAGTCAATGCTTCTATTATTGTCATTGACTCATGAAATTCATTTTTAAGTTTCAGAGAAATGTCAATAATACTGAATTCACTGATTGTTAATCATTGGAAGCATTTACGATTATATATAACCCTATTGTAATTTATTATCATTTATCACCTCTGTAGTATAATTATTTTTTTCCTTACAACTCGCAGCGTTTTAAGTCAATTGTTGTTATTAATAGTCAATAGTTTCTTTCCGAATACACACAGCTTCCATTGACTTCTGCTTCTGCCGCTGTTACAGTGCTTTTATTTAGAGGTAGAGTTGTAACCACTCATACAGCCAGTGTTTTTTAACCACGTGGCTGGGAGACTGACCGAATTCATTCCAAGTTGCTGTTGATTTACTCATATTCTCTTAATATGTTTGAAGATGTGGTGTCTACTTCATTCCAAGTCACTATTAACCGACTATTTATGAAATCAAATAAGTAAATTAAATATGTAGTGTATTAAGACAAGGGAAAAAGAAATAAAACATATATAACTGTGCACATTTTGATTATATTTTAGGGTGCTTGAGAGAGGTATTGTCACAGCATAATATCTTATTAAAGTTCATTTGTAAATAGGTTTAATTTATATATATATATATATATATATATATATATATATATATATATATATATATATATATATATATATATATATATATATATATATATATATATATATATATATATATATATATATATATATATATATATATATATATATATATGATAACTCAAAAAATAATTAACCGATTTCGATGAAACTTGGCAAGTGCCTGTCTTTTATTAATGGCTTGGATGAGTTCGTTATCCAGAAAAATCAGACGGGGTTTTCCGAAAAAATTTTGAGTTTTCTTTCGAAATTTTTTTTTTCCGAAAGTAACAAAGCTGTTTTAATGAAATTTACTACATATGTTGCCTCAACCTTACTACGTACCAAAATTCAACTGTCTACGTTTAGAGAAAATTGAGTTATTCAAATTTTAAATTTTCTTTCGAAAAAAATTTTTTTCTCCGAAAATTACAAAGTTATTTTAATGAAATTTTGTGGATATTTTGCCTTAGGAAAAACCTTACTACGTATTGAAATTAAACTCTCTAAGTTTATAGAAAATTGATTATTTAAATTTGAAGCATTTAATAAAAATTCACTACCATAACGCACTCGCTGCGTCCCGAGTTTTTTAAGGTATTTACTCGTTGCTTGCTCGTTGCTTGCTCGGGACCGACTATCGCTAGCGGATAAAAATCTCCCTTCCTACCGATCTTATTGCGTATTATTTTTCGTGGTCCTTGTTGCTCAAAGGGGGACAGATAGAAAAAAACCCACCTTAAAACAATAATGGACTCGTCCACCTTCGAAACCGTCTTTCTAGATCTCAACATAATTACGTCAGCCGTGGTGATTTACTTAGAATTCCAGGACAATAGAGATATTCATTTTCCCTAACAAAATGTAACGTCTTTTACTTGCTTTTCGACGCATATTATAGGGAATTCAGCACGGAGGCTACCATATAGAATTTCTTGGCGAATTTTCAATGAAAAAATTTGAAACTCAGATTTGCATTGTTTTACAGAAAAAAAGTCAGCTGGTATTATTTAAACTTCTTGGGGGGTTTCTTTAGATGTTTAATCGTAGTAACGATGATAGATAAAAGCATAATCGTTACAGAGTGTATGTTTAGACTTTAATGCTGTTCCACACTATATATATACTTTATATACATGTTTTCGGCATGAAACAAGGATGAACTATGTTTTGAAATTGAGCTTGCAATGAACATTAGTTGAAAACATGCTAGTAAAGGAAATAGTTCTAATTACAACAGCTAAACCAAATTTCTGTAGTGACAAATAAGGTAAATAAATTGAGACCTATTTATTTATGGTGTATTGTCTAGAAAACGTGTATCTTATACAAGCTTAAGCTTGTTTGCAGAGCACCTTATATTATTAATAATTGATTATTATTTGTATTGTTTATAAGTCATTGCACTTTTTCCTGCCTTTGGTTGCAGTGAAAGGTTAAAACGATTGCTGAGAAATTAACAAACAATTAACAAGATTATTGCCTTCCTTTAGTAATTATCATCTTCTTTTAATAAAATACTATATTTTGTCTTTAAAAACTTTTATAAATATTAACTTATGTATCTGTAGATGGAAGCTCGGCAAATTGAAATTAATGGAAATAAACTCAAGCGTAGTTTACGACATTTAGTATCAAATAATCAAGAAAAATACCACGGATTTTATTGAAAAGTAGGAAGCAATAAATAAGTATTAATATAAAAAGACGTTCGTTGAAAAATGTTGGCTACGAAATGTCTATAAATAGTATTACAGGCCCTTACGTTATTAGCTAACTGGGAGTGACCACGGCCGTCAGATACTACTGTAAGTCCATAAAATGTTGTCGGACTATCTTTTTGCCAAAGACCATAAACTAACAGCTATAAATATAAATCGATTCAAGTCCAATACAATAAATTAAACGTAACTTACTGAAGTTCAATTTGTGGAGAACAGAGGTCTTTTGACATGTGGCTGCTCGATAAAACAATATAACTAAATTGGAATGTGCGTTTTTATTTCGGTAGTTGTTGTCAGATTTATTGTTACCTCGTAAAAAGAGAGGGTATAAGGAACAAATTTATATTGCTCTGTTAACTGCAAGTTTAGGATTGCTCCGAGCGAAGTCTCATTAAACTGGAAAAGTGTCTATAGATACGTCACAGTTATTTTAGTTGTAGACTTCACCTCTGGCTTATTAGAGCTTTGAATTTGCAGATTGTCAGACTTTAGTTTCTAAACCTTCATTGGTTGGCATGTTCTTTAAAAAAAGACGTATTGAAGAAATTGCTCAACTAAAAACTGTTTCGTCACTATAAATCATGTATTTAGTACTAGTAACAAATACGTGTGTTATATTCAAGATGAATTTTCTACGTAATATGTATATATATATATATATATATATATATATATATATATATATATATATATATATATATATATATATATATATATATATATATATATATATATATATATATATATAATATTCCATAGAC
The DNA here is from genome assembly GCA_964006375.1 of Tillus elongatus. NCBI lineage: Eukaryota > Metazoa > Arthropoda > Insecta > Coleoptera > Cleridae > Tillus > Tillus elongatus. The sequence continues at coordinate 207,264,922 of OZ023262.1, read as the reverse complement.
TTTTATTTTAATAGTTATATAAGTAGGTGTTCCCTGAGGCCGACTAAATATAGCCGAGTTACTTTGGATGTCGTTTGAGTGTCATTGGTATAGCGCTAGCCAACTCATACAATGTATATAAGAAGTACAGATCCCAATTCAACACCCAAGGTCGCTGAAGAATGGGTTAATTAATAGCAGCGCAATTAGAAGAATAGACTATTCATAAATGGGTAAACAACTAGACCTTCAAATCAGCAACCAGCCACCAGCCACCTGCTAGTATCACCTTCAAGACTGCAACTTAGGTGGAAACCGCCTCTCGGTCCACGCCCCACCAGAGACTATATATGGAAGTTACCAGACCACGGACGGACATTCCTACATTGTTATTGCTTGAGTCTCTTTTAACTTGTCATAATTTATATGTATCATTTTTTTTATTATTCATAAGTATTTTATGTAACTATAATCAATAAATTCTTTTAAAAAGTCAAGTGTGTTAACAAGAAAGTTAACTGGCGCAGTCGCAACGGATAGTGCTGAAGAACCAAAAGTATATTGATTCTTTGCGTTTCAACGCTTAACAGCCAAAGAACCGATCAAGAGAGACGTCGTGAAGACAGCAGCAATAGCATCGATTCTGTAAGTTGTTTGCTTTCTTATTTCCTATATATATATATATATATATATATATATATATATATATATATATATATATATATATATATATATATATATATATATATATATATATATATATATATATATATATATATATACTGTATCTCCTCATACATTGATAATATTATATGTCTGATAGCGATATTGATAATTTAGAACATTTGGAATATAGATTAAGGAATATTAGTATTGGCGAAATTGATATTGTAGAACAACCCGATATAAATAATTCTAGAAACAATTTAAATATGGCAAATCAATTCCAAGAGTTTTACCTTAAAGCAATTCCCGAATTTAACGGACAGCCTGAAAATGTAGGGAACTTCTTAAAAGCTTGTGATCTAGTAATGAATCAATTCTATGATGCAGATAATCCAAATTTATATCTTAACCATTTTCTATTAAATTACATTCAAACGAAACTAATTGCACAAGCCAGGTTAATTATTAACACTAAAATTATAAACACATGGATAGACTTAAGGCGGGCAATTGTTGAGAACTTTACAGACCAGCGTGATGAAATTAGCTTACTAGGCGAATTATTGACACTGAAACAGAGACATAACGAGGATGCCTTAGCGTTCAGTAATCGTTGCAGACACATTGAACAATTGCTCATCTCTAATTTAATATCTAATGAACGTAACGAGGGAATTTTAGTATTAAAACAAAACATGTACAGACAACAGACACTGAAAGCGTTTATCGGTGGGTTAAAAAATCCCCTTGGTATGGTGGTCAGGTCCACTCGACCAGACAGCATAGAACAAGCGTTAAAATTTATATTTTCCGAGGAAAATTATGAATATAGGGACAGATTATTACAACGGTCCAATTTCAACAATAATAACAATAACAGGCACGACAAACAACAAAAACCAGTTTTCCAAAGAAATACCCCAAATTTTAACAATATTCAATTTCAAAAACCCTTCCAACAACAAAATTATCGTGCACCTTTTAACTATAATTCAAACAGACCCCAAATGTCTCACCCACAATTTCAGGGCAGCCCTTCAAATCAATACTCAATGAGAAGACCGACGTACAACCCTAATGACAATACTAGAGGATAGCCACAGGCTATGGATGTCGGCAGTAATAACACGAGACATACTAATTTCAGCCGACAACAACCCTCACAAAATAGACGAAACAATTTTCCCTCCAACAATTTTCAAAAAAGACAAAATTTCATACCAGAAGAATTAAACTATAACGAAACGAATAATTCTTTTCCTTTCAATAAATTAGAACAAAGACAACATTTCTTACCAGAAGAATTAAATTATGACGTAACATATAATGAACAATCACCTTCCGAATTATACGATGCACAGCATCAAAATTTTCCGATAGCAGGGAGCTCAAAAACAGAACCGTAATAGATATTAATAATTTTAACACAGTATTCCAATTACCCTACGTAATAATAAAAGAACTACCCGGAAAAATACTGCTCGACTCCGGTAGTACTAAGAGCCTTTTAAACCCGTCCATAGCATATAAAAACTTTTATAATAAGATTTACGATCACCCGTTTTTGATAAAAAGTGCGCATGGTTATTCCAGCCATAATAATCGAGCTAAAATAATTTTAAACTCACTAACGGACAGTGAACAAGAGTTTTGCGTATTTGAATTTAACAAAAATTTCATATCTCTTATTGGAATTGACTTCTTGATAAAAAATCAAGCGAACATTGATTTAAAAAACCAGAGACTCAATTTAAAAAATCGAAGCATTAAGATAAACTTCCCTTATACAAGGGGTCATGAAGACAAAATGGGTAGTAATAGTAGTAGCAATAACAATCGGATAAGTAGGAACATCAAAGCAAATGATGAAATGAATCACCTTAACGTAAGTAATACAATAGACAGAAGCATTATTGCACTTGAACTCGACCTAGGAAAGCGTAATCAGCCATTAAACGATGACGATGGAAGGTTACAACGAGCAAATGACACAGGAGAAATCTTCACCAACAATAAATGTAAACGGGATCAAGTTTTATTAAACACATATGAATATCGTCGAAATAAAAATGTGAGTGATACGAGGACGATACAAAAAGATATACCGGATCAAATTCAAAATAAAGAGAACATGATATTAAATAAATCTTACCATCACCAGAAGTATAATAATAATTATACGGGGAGTGTACAAAAAAATGTTGCAGATAAAATTAGGTTAGATTCCTTGCACACGCCTCGACAAGAAGCGAGCAATGCAGACAGTATAATGAAATATGTATATTCAATGTGTAAAGAACGCAATAAAATCGACCAACCCGTTAAAATCGAAGAGTTTATCCCAAATACAAAAGCACCTTGTTACAGGGCGGTTATTCCGAACAAAATAAAATATACAGGCACCACGCAAAATGATAAGTTAAGTAATAATTTGATTCAGGTAACAGGACTACCATCGGCAATTAGGTACGGAACCAATTTCAGAAATAATAAAATCAGAAATCAATAACGAAAGGAAATTCTCACACGATAAGGTTTACAAGTCGGAAATAAATCCCGTAAATATTGAAACTCAATCAAAATGAAATAATATGAATAAAGAAGAGAAAATCATACATATAAACGACAATGAAATTAACGACGCAATCGTATTATTTCACGAAAGTAAAATAAATCACAGAAATGCTAAAGAAACATATTTAAGGATGAAAACTAAATTTAATTTTCCAAAAATGAAACAAAAAATAAAAGCTTTTATTAGAGCTTGCCAATATTGCAACAACGAAAAAAATAACTCGTTCCAACTAAATAGATTAAACAAACAGTCCGATTATATCACCTAGCTAACTCGAACCTAGATATTCTGATAATCGACAAACGAGACATGACGTAAGAAACTTACTAATAAAACCATAACACTAAATCACAGAACTGACGAACAATCACCCATTTACGCAATCTTCACCTTGCAGGTTCATTCTCTTCACCAGAGTAAAACCACAATTAGAAGACCTAACAGACAATCCAGGCATACTGCCACGCAAACTGGGACAAGCCTTTTCAGAAAACGATAAATGGAGAATGATTCATATACATGACCTAAGACAACTATACGACGACTTTAACAGACTAAAAACTTACTTTGACAACATAATAAGCGTAACGAATGCAGAATACAAGTTAGAATACAAAAATTTTATTTTAACAATCAATTTCACCATCAGCAATATTGATGACACATTTTATCGAATATTTCCAAGAACGATTAGGAACAAAAGAGGTATAATAAACGGACTAGGATCGATATTCAAATCAATAACTGGGAACTTAGATGCAGATGACGGCGACAGTATATATAAAGCTCTTGAAATTTTGAGGGAAGATCAAAATCAAGTACATCAACTTTTTAGTTCACAGACATCCCTAATGATAGATGCTATAACAGAGTTCAATAAAACAATAGACAACCTGAACCATAACCAAGAAGCCATAGTAGCGAGAATAAACGATTTGGAATATACAATAGATAGTCTAAAAAGCGACCAACTAACAAATTTTCATAGAGTAAAACATTTGGAATTACTCACTCAAATCAGTTATTTGTTAAATAATGTACTAAACATGATATTAACAACAGAAAATGCAATTACTTTTTCAAAATTGAACACGTATCATACGTCAATACTGAAACCGAAATTTATATCAAAAGAATTAGAAAATATTGAAAACCATATCTCAAAATCAAGATTAATAACAAAATCCGACATTTCACTTTATGAAAAAATATTTAACATAAAAACCGTTCAAATTGATTTTAAAATTATATTCCAAATAGATATACCCTTAGTAGACAAATCAGATTATATTTATTATCAATTGTATGCATTACCAGTCCCTAAAAATCCGTATACCTTCAGAATGATTGTCCCTAGAACCAAGTACCTAATCCTTAGCAGCAAATACTACGCTCACAGAAACGAAAAGTGTAGGAATCTAAAAGACCAAACATACTTTTGTGAAAATGACAACCCGACAGCACTTAACGAAAACAACCCATGCGAAATTAAACTGATCAACTTCCAGAAACCGATAAACAATTGCAAGCAAGAACTTGTCAAAATAACAAAAACAACAGTCTCTAAATATGGCAATACCCAATACATTATAGTGGCACCCGAAGAAACGAAAATCAAACTGAGCTGCGAAGAAAATGAAGAAACCAAAATAATCAGCGGAACAAAACTGGCGACTCTGAAACCCAAATCTCAATCTCCCAAACATCGAATTGGTAACAAATAAAGCACCCATATTCCCAGACAAATTACCAGAACTAAAATTAGAAAATGTACAACTGCACGACTTGAACAATATCAAATCCCAGTTACAATCCATCAATGGCAAAATTCCAGGAACCATCTAATTGCCCGTATACCACCCTAGTGTATGGACAATTATATTATACATTGTGATAATAATAACAATAATCACAATAACTTCAAGATACATCTGGCAGAAATCAAAAACGAAAACTGCTGACTCCAAGCCAATTACTGGATTCCCGATGACTATTCGGAACGAACCATAGGCTTCGTTCTCTAAAGGATGGAGGAGATAACAATAGCCAACTCATACAATGTATATAAGAAGTACAGATCCCGATTCAACACCCAAGGTCGCTGACGAATGGGTTAATTAATAGCAGCGCAATTAGAAGAATAGACTATTCATAAATGGGTAAACAACTAGACCTTCAAATCAGCAACCAGCCACCTGCTAGGATCACCTTCAAGACTGCAACTTAGGTGGAAACCGCCTCTCGGTCCACGCCCCACCAGAGACTATATATGGAAGTTACCAGACCACGGACGGACATTCCTACATTGTTATTGCTTGAGTCTCTTTTAACTTCTCATAATTTATATGTATCATTTTTTTTTATTATTCATAAGTATTTTATGTAACTATAATCAATAACTTCTTTTAAAAAGTCAAGTGTGTTAACAAGAAAGTTAACTCGCGGTAAGCCAACTACTGAATAAAGTAAGGTTGTCGTTTCTAGCTGAGCTTTTCAATTATATATATATATATATATATATATATATATATATATATATATATATATATATATATATATATATATATATATATATATATATATATATATATATATATATATATATATATATATATATATATATATATATATATATATATATATATATATATATATAAATTATGGTAGAAAATTTTTGTAAAAATATTTCAAATCCGATCGCTCAATAAATTTCCCATTAAGCCAGAATCTTCAATCTTGAACCATAGTAACACCTATGTTAGCGCACGTGGGTACTAAATTAAAGAAAAGTAACATAATAAGCTTCGCGGATAACTACAAATGTGTTTTAAAAAACCTTTTTTGGTGTTTATTGTTTGCAAACATTGGATGGGTTGACTAAAACAAAACCACACAAGGTATTAATATGGAAAAATACCTGTCATCTTTATAGTTTGGCAGGTACATTCCTTTTGTAAGTAACTAATTTTTATCTGAAAAACTTTTGTAACTTTAATGAAATTTGCAACACCATTTTTTAAGACACTTGCCGTACTTACATATTATATCTAGGACCAAATTTTAATTATTTAGCTCCATATAAATTTTTTTTTTTCAAATAATCGCTAACTGGGACTCTAAAACCGATCTCCAAGGTTCCTTTAAATTTAAAGAGTTAGTTTTAATAATATATCTTACTAATAGTGTACAATTCTTATGAAAATTCACTACTATAACGCACTTGCTGCGTCCCGAACTTTTTAAAAATTCTTTCGGTAGAAATGAAACTTCAAGTTTAGTCAAACTAGTTAAAGAATACAAGTGTTTTATTCATAAGTATCATAATTCGTAAGATTGTACAAAATTAATTTTTTAAATAAAATAAAATGATTAACAAATTTATTCAAATCAGTATATTAAACATTAATTATGTCTTACAATAATTATAAAAACCTTTAATTACTAAGTGTTTTTCTACGTTTTCTAGAAGGAAAATATGTCTTTTGTCAGTAAACATGTGCTTAAAAATAGAGAAACTTCGTGCAACATTAATGGTAGCAATAGGAGCATTTCGAAATAATGTTTGCTTCTAATTCAGGTACATTTACATGATCTTCATAGTTCCCTAAAAAAAATTCGAAATATTTTTTTTTTAATTTGGAATCCTGTATTATTTGGAATCACAGATCCGGTTGCTCCGCAAACTGTTTTACGATCAGACTCAAATTGATTTATCAAAGCAACTGACTCTGCTAAAGAGACACATATACTCTCTAATTTTAATATTGTTGAAGATACAAAAGAAGAGCAGTGGAAGCGAAGTCTTTCAGTACTTTAATAACGCTTTCGATTACGTCTTCTTTCTCAGCATAAAATATAGCTGCATCAAGCCATGTACTCCAACGAGTTATAAGAGGTTGTGGAGGCAACGAAAGATATGGGGCGTGTTCTTTGTAAACTTGAATGCGTATTGGAGCTTTTAAAAATACTTTTTTTAATATAGTTAATAAGATCATTTACTAAAGGAAACTGTTCTCTTATACACTCTGCTAATCTATTATTCCCACGAACCAAACAAGTTACATGTAATACGTTGGATTTTTTTAATGTTGTCTGGCACTAAACATGTGCGGCATCGAATAAAAGTAAAATTATTTTTTCTGGAGGGACAACATCAGGTAAGGAAAAATTTGTCAGAAGTCTTGAAAAAATCTGGTTTAGTTAAATTATTAACTTTTTCAATTTTTTTTTCAACGCAAAAAGGTAGGATCTGTCTGGTCTCTCTTCGCCCTAACACGCGATATATCTACCGCATGTATCTGCACTTTCATTCATAGCATTATCTGTCTGAGAATTCTGTCAATCAGTGAAACTATAGTCACAGAAACGTTGAAGAACATCCTAGAACATCCAGAATTCGTAAGGGCCACTTGCTCCAGTTAGCTTACGCGCTGACTACGTCTTTCGCATACAAAAACGAAAACCAACAGTGAAGCCAGAGAAGTAGTCTTCAAGTCTGTATGTAGTATGGACAAGTTTCACCAAGTAAGGGCAACAACAATCAATGAACCACAGTTCACATTTACGTCCAAATATTTTGGGAGAAGCACTTTTTCACCTGGTTGTGATTTACCAGTCTGCACATTCTAACAGATCTTCGAAATTTTTACTCCAATTTGGCTTATTCCCTTATAAATCAAGAAGATTCTCAAAATCTAGTGAATGAATATTTAAAACTGGTAACTAAACACAAACGAACCAGTAAATGAACGATATTCTTTATTCATAAAACATAATATAACAACGATGTAAAACATGATATAGATTTAAATTTTTATAATAAATGTTCCGTCATTTTCTTTTATTGGTACAGGAATTTTCTTTATCAATTCATCGCTATCATACCAAATTTGTCCACATATTTCGGCCACTTCCATCTGTTTGTTCTCGTCTGATGTAAGACGCTGATTTTAAATTTATCTCCAATGATATTTTTTATGAGACCGGGATACTTTAAGCCCTCAAAATTGACCACAACATAGACCCCTACGACAAAAGATGGCACTGCTCGGCCCGTGCTCCGTTCAAATCGTGGTTTTGTTTTAGGCGTTTGGCTTTATTTTTCATTTTCTTGCGGTCCGTTTTTCTTTTTCGTGAAGCTTCTTGCATTTCTGTTTTCTATTTTTCAATGTTTTGTTGATATTCCACCCATTTTCGTGATGTTATAGCAAAAGACATAGTTTGACGTGTTCGTGTTTTTTGTACAACAGGTGCTTGTTTTGGCCAATGCAGGTACTCCCTCCAAACATTATCATGTACTGGAACACAGTTTGGCCCGGTTCCTACAGTAATATCTGAAATAATTTTATTTTTTTCTCGCCCGCTGTTTACTTTTCCAACTGTGGCAGATACGTTGACATTGTTCTTTTTGTTGTCTATAATCTGGAAGACTGAAATTAAGATGACCTCCACGATATAGTTGCAGACTTGGTTCGCAAATTCTGGAATGCCACTCTCTGATTTATCATATTGATCTTCGTTTTCATATATAGTATTTGTGACAGCTCCATCTAATATTGTAGTTTCTATGTCAGTAAATGAAGTTCCTTGCAAGGTACTACGTTCAATCGGGTCGAATAAAATACCATCAATTTCTATTGGTAAATTATCCAGAAATAAGTACGTAAGTGCCGGAATTTAAGAAGCCGTTTATCGAGGTGCATGTTTTCCTTGTAGATTTCAGGAACATATTCGTGAGTCTCTCCAATATTAGCATCACAAAAATTCCAAAACCAATACATGTCCCAATGATCGCTGGATGTATGTTCCTGGCTTAATTGATTCTCAAAACTTTTTATTGTTACTTTTCCCAGAAAATGTTCCACGACTTTCTTTGCTACCAGATAATCATGAGGTGTTAGATTATTTTCCTCTAGATGGTATGGTAAAATCTCATCACGCCTACTAGATATACATTTACTGTAGTCCACAGAATCCGGGTTCAGTGTAAACAATCCACAAACTCTGAATCCAATCTGTATTGTAGTATGCTTGTTGGCTTTGCCAAACGCTTGTTTGAACAATGATCAGAAATTGTGCCTGGTTATTGTGGCACTTGATTTTTGTTTGAAGTTCCTGCAAACTTCCTTCCATTGCACCTCTAAAGGTCTGAATATGGCTACCTCGCAAGGCTGGAGTATTTGTGTGGCGTTCGGATATAAGCAATACAAAATTATTATTTTTTCCACGTAGAATTCATGCAGTTCTAGATTGTAGTGGGACTTATGCTCTTCGATGAATAATATAACAGGGAATGTGGTGTTTGTTGACACTTACCATGGGTAAAACACGTTGGCAACGTATTTAAAAAATGTGGCAGCGATCATCCAGCCAGTATCTGAACGTTCAATCGCCCAGCTATCAGGTACAGTGACAGCCAACTCCTTAGGAACTCTTTTGTACGGAAGTACCACCACGGGAGGTGCAGCGATCCCAGAAGCACAAAAATTACATAAAACGGTTATTGATTCTTCTTTGGGGCCCGATGCGACTTCATACAAATCCTTTTGACTTTTTGGCGCTAAAACTAATACAGATTTTGAACATGTTTTAACTCCGGTTTCGTCTGCATTAAATATGCGTTGAGAATCTTACATGATACCTAGTAATTGTTCAGTTTCCTAAAACTTGTGAAGTTCAGAGAACCATCCCCGTAGACACATTTCTGTAACGGCGGCCCGTGTCTTCTATATTATCCCTGTGTTTCTTTCTGAAATATCCGGGTTCCGCTTGAGATATAGATGAAGCCATTTATCTCCAGGCCTGTCGTTTACGAAAGGGTTTCTGCGGCCAATTGTTTTCATAATCTTCTGTACTGAATCTTTAACTTCGTCCGGATGCATTGGAAGGCCCGAATGAGCCTCGGAAAGTATCCAGTTCTTCAAACGCGCTTCTTCGTCGTAGCGTACTGCTTCTTCGTCGTAGCTTAATATTGGTGGTGGTCTCGTTTTCCTAATATTTGGCGTTTTTTTTTGGTTATATTATTATGTAACGTCGATTTTGGGATTTGAAATCTCCGAGATGCCTCGCTCAGAGATACCCCTCCTGTTTTTATTTCTTTAATAGCTACGGCCAGTGTCTCTTCAGAATACAGAAAACGCTGGAATGTTTCTTTCTATTGCTCATCTGAAGATTAAGAGAGAATAAAGCATTAGTCAATTAGTACACTGTATTTCTTGGTAGTTTCTAGTGAATCAACGCCTCGCAAAATCCAGTTAATGAATGCCAGAGCCCTTGTTCACTGGTTATGACATAGGATTTCTAGTTCCGAGTTCATGCTTGGATCCTTCTTATTGTAACGTATATTAAGGCTCACTTTCGTATACTTTCAAATTTTACACAAAAGTACCAGTTCATGAACGGACGTTCATTCACTAGATTTTCAATACACTGCGTTCCAGTGAATAAACATGTGAAAAAAGAAACATTTACTGCCGTGGTGTATTTAGAAACTTCAATTTCGTACTAGAAATCACAGTAATTCGTCTAAGTATTTCAAACTCTTCATTCAAAATAAGCTAGGCGTTCGCTTATCTTGACAAAAATAGCGTTCACAGTCCGTAAAATAGTATCTACCGCTTTGAAACCAACTGTTGAACTACACTGATTGTCTTAGAAGCATGTTCGTTACCGAACACTGTGATGCACATGCGCTTTCACAGGAAAATTAGCGGCAAATGTGAATTGATCTTGATTGGTTCTTAATATAAATAAATACTCACCGGATTTTTCATTCATAGGGTGCTGTTCACCCTGTATATATGTATATATGTATATATATATATATATATATATATATATATATATATATATATATATATATATATATATATATATGTATATATATATATATATATATATATATATATATATATATATATATATATATATATATATACAGGCTCCGACAAGTTTAGAGGATCACATAATTATCCTCTACCTATAAATGTCAAATTTGGTATCCATGGATATACCAGTGTTTCGCATAACCAAAAATTAGTTTCATATATACAGAGTGATCACCAAACTTTTATTTTTTTAAATGGGACAGCCTATATTTTATTTTATTTTTTGGTAAAGCACTTCATGGTGAGTATAATAATAACCAATAATATGGGCCTGGGATCAACGGTTTAGAAGTTATTCAATTATTTGTCCGAAATTTTATTCCGATTTAACACGACAGTGGTGCCAAGTTGTCGCAAAACCTGTCAAGATTTGGTATTACCATGACTCTTGACTCAATGTAGCATAATAAAATATGGTTATATAGTTTGCGGAAATATCCACTTATACAGGGTGTTACATTTTACGAAGCTAAATTTTTCTTGAAAATTTCAAATGGAACACCCTATATGTGACTCAGATAGCCGGTTTAGTAAGCTTTCTCTCAATACCATATTTGCTGGGGTTCAATTGACTGGATCAACACAAACTGATGAATCATTTGTAAACGTCTGGACTTTCTTCTTTCTAAAGGTGAATTATAATTTGTACAGGCTTTTAATGAAAATCACAGACATGGCATTTTTTGTAAATTGTTACATCGCTTTTAGATAATTGTATGGTGACATTTATTTTTAATTTAATTTATAAACAACAAATATTAAATAAAAATAATAGTACCACATTAATTTAACACATAAACGAAAGAATCAATAATGTATTAAACTGCCAGTTTTAATAGCAAATCTCAAATCAGATGCTCGAACACGTCCCCCCCTTGCTGAACGCAAAGCTCTAATCTTTCCATAATTTGTCTATACGTAGCAGCATGGATCATCTCCCGATCAACATTCCGACATGCATCTAACATTCGTTGTTGTAGATTGTGAACGCTAACTACAGGATTTATGTCAAAATCTGAATAGACTTGATCCTTGATGTAGCCACAAAAAAAATAGTCCATGGGAGTCAAATCTGGGGACATTGTAGGTCATCGTATTTGGACATTTGTACCTATATAATTAGGGTCAAAAACTTGGTCCAAATAGTCCACAACTATCCTGCTATTGTGAGCTGGACATCCATCCTGCTGAAAAATAATCCGAGGTTGGACATTCAGTGGAACATCATCCAACCAATCGTCCAGATGGGTGTTAAGGTGATGGAGGTAAGTCGTTCACTCTACATTTTCTTCAAAAAATTAGGGACCTGTTAATCTATTATCCAATAGCCCACACCATACGTTGGTTTTATATTCAGTTTGGTGGCAAAATTGAGCTTTGTAAAATGTAACACCCTGTATAAGTGGATATTATCGCAAACTATATAACCATTTTTTATTATGATATATTGAGTCAAGAGTCATGGTAATACCAGATCTTGACTGGTTTTGCGACGACATGGCAGCACTGTCCTGTTGAATCGGAATAAAATTTCGGACAAACAATTAAATAACTTCTAAACCATTGATCCCAGGCTACTATTGTTGGGCATCATTTTACTCACCGTGAAGTGCTATACAAAAAAAATGTAGGGTGTCCCATTAAAAAAATACAAGTTTGGTGTGGCACAGCGAAACTGATTACTCTGTATACATGAAACTAATTTCCGGTTATGCGGAACACTTGTATATCCATGGATACCAAATTTGACATATCAGTGGCATTTTCTCCTAGTGAGCTAGGTGTGCACCGCACACCCTAAAATATAATCAAAATGTGCACAGTTAAATATGTTTTATTTATTTTTCCCTTAGTCTTAATACACTACATATTTTATGACAATCGATTTAATTTACTTATTTGATTTAATAAATAGTCGGTTAATAGTGACTTGGAATAAAGTAGGTACCACGTCTTCATATTCAGAGAATATGAGTAGGTCAATAGCAACTGGGAATGAATTCGGGTTAGGTGTGCGTTATTATTTCCGAACAACTTGAGTCGATCGAGTGGTATTGGTGTACAATGCAGTACCTCACCCATGTGTTTAAAATAGTGAGGAAAATACAATTGATTTTAACACTGCAGTGTGCTGTAAAAGTATAGCTCAAGACAAATGAAAGGAACGACGGTCTACCCAACGTTGTGATAGCATTATTTACAAACATTACGACTGCGCTTGCAGAGACCACACTATTCTATAATCAAAGACTATAATACAATTTAGTGTTTCGTAGAAAAAATACACTAATGGGGAGATCTCGACTTTTGAATTTTGAAAAAATGTTTGCAAATGAGCGCGAACTAGGACCCCTAAAACCCATATCCGGGGTCAGTTTCAATTTTTATATGTTTATATATATATATATATATATATATATATATATATATATATATATATATATATATATATATATATATATATATATATATATATATATATATATATATAATATATATAAATATATAGGTATCACATCGATAACTAAAAATATAATAGGCCGATTTTGATAAAATTTGCCATGTACCTTCCTTTTATAAGTGGCTTGGATAAGTTCGTTAGTCAGGAAAATCGGACAGGTTTTCCGGGAAAATTTTGAGTTTTCATTCGAAAAAAATTTGTATCTCAAAAAATAAAAAAGGTATGATAACCAAATTTGGTAGGTAGGTTAACGATATAAAAAGTAAACTATACACCAAAATCTAGATTTATATGTTACAAGAAAAAAAAGTTATAATAAAATATTTTGTGCCAGATCATTTCTATGAAAATTCGATACCATAACGCACTTGCTGCATCCAGGCTTTTTACACATTTTATTATTTAGTACCATATTAACATTGAACAACTTTTAATGTTTTCAGTTTTCACCCCGTTCCGGACAGTGCTAACGCTAACACAAATTTGTGTGAAGAGAAGAGGTTGTATAATAATTCCATGTTCTTTTCGTGTTTTAAAGTTTTAAGTGACTTTTTAATTTGTTAGTGTTGCGGTGGGAGATTAACTTATTTATCTACCTATTATTCCCATATAGGTAATATATATATATATATATATATATATATATATATATATATATATATATATATATATATATATATATATATATATATATATATATATATATATATATAGATATATATATATATATATATATATATATATATATATATATATATATATATATATATATATATATATATATATATATATATATATATATATATAGATATCCTTTGTGTTTGGCATAATTTGAAATTTTGTAAGAAAAAATGCAAAAATTGCTGCTTGATTGACAAAAATGCATTTTCTACGAGAAAAACGCAAAAAATTCAAGAAAACGCAAATTGAATTTTTTCCCGTGTCTTAGTTATAAGCATTTAATTTCAAAAAAGTTCTATGTGAATTCAATACCATAACGCAATTGCTGCGTCCAGGCTTTCTTTATATTTGGCCTGGCGTTACACCTTGCAGCAACTTTCTTCAAATAAGGATGGGAATTTTTAAATTGATAGCAACTGACGTTGTCATATTCAATATAATATTTATAGAAGAAATAAACTTAAGAGAACATCACATCAGGCTGAAAGCAAATACAATTATTTTTTAGAATCCTACACTTTGTCGAACAACTGTATGCCTACCGATGTTTGCTGAGAAAACAATATAGAAAAACCCGCATTTAAAGGAGCTTATTTTTGTCAGCCAATATGTTCACAACACTTCACAGATGATAGATACTTTTAGAAGGCATAAGACCATAACTTCTCATAAGCACGTGTCAACAGCAATTTTGGTAAACGACAAAATTGTAGTAAAAAGCATGCTATCACGAAGCTAACCTATTGATTTTACAAAGCCTTATAAATTTTAACTGAGTGTAGGAGTAAAGACGGGAAAATAGAGGACTTGAACAAACTGCTTCTGGTAATACATATAGAAATTATAAATGATATAAACAAGGTCTGGACGCAGCAAATGCGTTATGGTAGGAAATTTTCATAACAAATTTCAACGGCAAATTTGTTTTAAATAAAGGCATCAAATGTGGTTAAGAGCATAAACTTTATGGTGGGAATCATGTACTGTATTTTATCAAAATAACTTTATTGGTTGAAAAACTACAACATTTTTCCGAAAATAAACCAATAATATTCCCGAAAAAGCTGGTCCGCTTTCTTGTCCAACGAACCTCTTCACGCTATTTCCACACCTGCCGACATATAATTATTGCCAAAAAGATTTTTGAAAACGATTCCAAAAAATGTTTGCAAGAAAATTTTCAGTCAATTTAATTCACTAAAATTTGCCCTTTTAAAAAAATGGTATAGTCATTTTACACAAAAATTATTGTTTCTTAAGAAAATTATCTAAATAATATTTTTTTACGAAAATACGAATTTTTTGTTACAATAACCTATTAAACATTAATTATTAATTACCAACAATTACTAACCTTTTTCTAAATGCTACGAAACACTTAAACAAATTTCTGCCGTGACAAAATTTTCTGTAAAAAAAATCAAATTATATTCTCATATGTTTTAAGAAGACTATAAAATTTTGAAGGTAATTTTTAAACTTTTTGCGGCAAGAAAACTGAAATTTTTTAATATATATATATATATATATATATATATATATATATATATATATATATATATATATATATATATATATATATATATATATATGTATATATATATATATATATATATATGTTTCACATCAAAAACAGACTCTCTATTTCTCAGCATGGTTTCATTCCAGGGAGATCGACTGTAACGAATTAAGTTGATGTTACACAGTGCATTGCGTCCGCCCTCGACCGCTCTTCACAGGTTGATGTTGTGTATACTGATCTATCTAAGGCCTTCTATTGTCTGAATCATTCTGTTCTGATTGACAGGATGAGGACTATAGGATTCTCCGAGAGCTTGCTTGGCTTCTTCAGATCTTACCTGGATGGAAGGAGCCAATTTGTTGAGGTTGGGAGCTTCAGGTCTGACATCTATCACATAACTTCGGGAATGCCGCAGGGCGTCATCCTCGGTCCATTACTGTTTAATATATTTATTGACCCAGTTAAACATGTTTGGCATGTTTCTTTTCTAATGTATGCAGATGATATTAAAATTTTCGCAAATATTTCGAGTGTTGATGACTGTTTGCAGCTCCAGAGCTGTCTTCAGATCCTTGATAAATGGTGTTGTCGGAGTGGTCTATCTATGAGTGTTTCCAAGTGTTGCGTGATGTCCTTTACTTGAAATAAGCACGAAATTACTTTGGGATACAATATAAGAGGGCTTCCACTTGATCGCTCCGGAACAGTCATGGACCTTGGAATTGTTTTTGGTGGTACTCTATCTTTTAAACCACACTATGAGCAGATTGCCAGTTCTGCCTGCAAAACTCTTGGGTTCCTGATAAGAAACATCAAAATTTTCTCACAGACTTACACCCTCCTCCTGCTCTTTCGTTGTTTGGTTAGGTCCCGACTTGAATATGGCTCAGTTGTGTGGGCTCCTACTTATTGGATACATGTGGCAAGCCTAGAATCAGTGCAAAGGAAATTTCTAAAATTTCTTAGCTTTCGTGAGGATGGTCGATATCCTTCTATTGGTTTTCCTCAGGAAGGTTTACTTCTTCGCTTTGGTCTGCAGAGTCTGAGGCAGTGCAGTTTCGTTACATTTTTATACAAACTGGTTAGCTCTATGTTCGATTGCCCTAATCTGCTTCAGCAACTTAATTTCAATGTGCCTCGTATTGTAGCACGTTTTTTAGGCACATTCTCCCGACTGTTCGTACGCGATTGCTGCGAGCATCTCCAATTTACCAGATGTGCAAAGATTACTCTGTATTGCAAGATAGCCTGGATATCTTCTCATGTAATATATCAAAGATAAAAAGGTTTTTCAAACCGATCTAATTTGTGTAGTTTGTATGATTATTGTTTGTTATTATGTTTTGTATATCGGCCCATCGTTAGTTTGGCTTTAAGCTGTTGGATGTATGAATTATATATATATATATATATATATATATATATATATATATATATATATATATATATATATATATATATATATATATATATATATTTAAACTAACTCTGAATATGTGTTCTAGGGAGCCTAGTTCTCCCTGATTTGAAGAAATCTTTTCAAAGTTCAAAAGCTGCGATCTCCCTATTAGTGATTTTTTTCTACGAAAATACCCTAAAAAATACAAGTGCGTATTTAAAAAAATTGGGTGACATTAATAACTTCAAATAAAACCATTGTACAATCACTTTGTTAATGCTGATTCAGAGGAAAAAAAATCCGGGACGCAGCATATGCGTTTTAGTAGCAAATTTTCATTGATCGTTTCAAATTACAATAATTCAATTTGTCAACAACATGGAATCTTTAATTTTGGTGCATACTAACGTATCTACAACAGCATGTCTACCAAATTTTATCAAATTGAATCGAATCTCCGCAATGCTTGGAATTTTATCCACCTTATCACGGCTGGAAAAGATAATAAATACAAAAAACTCTGGACGGAGCAAGTGCGTTATGGTTTCATAAAAATGTTTTTATTGCAAATATGTGTGTTTTCTTTTGAAGAAAGCAGGCATCAATTTTGGTAACCAGT
This sequence comes from Tillus elongatus, assembly GCA_964006375.1. Classification (NCBI taxonomy): domain Eukaryota; kingdom Metazoa; phylum Arthropoda; class Insecta; order Coleoptera; family Cleridae; genus Tillus; species Tillus elongatus. The sequence continues at coordinate 207,247,134 of OZ023262.1, read as the reverse complement.
ATAACCTATATAGTAAAAACAATGTGCCATGTTTCATAAAAATTGATTGTGTGAAAATGTACAAAAATTTCCAAAAGTAAAGTGTTTCCGGAAAAACTCGTTTATTGGTCAACCTTATAGGTTAATAGCAAGTTGGGCTATTTAAATATGAAGAATTTAATCAAAATTTGCTACCATAACGCACTTGCTGCATCCAGAATTTCTTTTCTTACAAACACGCATTATAATTCGATGGAAAATGCAAAAATGCAATAACATAAGGCGTGTTTGATTAAAAAAAAAAGAAAATTTGTATCACCAACGACTTATGGGCCACCCAGTGATTGTAGAAATATTTTTTAAGGTGTAGCTCAAGACACCCTATAATTAATATATACAAAAATTTTTCATAACTTGTATAATAATGACCTTTATTGATTTTTTACGAAAATTCGACAAAAATTATATACGATTAAACGATAAACTCTATAGCTAAGACTACTGCCAATATTAGATTCAAGTTATTTGCCTAAATGTTGCCGATTTTGACGTTTTAAATCGCAACTTTGGCGTTTTGAGGAAAACCCCAATTTATTTTTTTAGACTCCTATAACTTTTTTCTCTGTTGACCTACATAGTTAAATTTTGGTGGGTAATCCACATATGAGGATACAAACCAGAGTACCAAATTTGGTTGCCCCTACTTTGTTAATTCCGGAGATATAAATTTTTCTCGAAAGAAAACACAAAATTTTTCAAAAAAACCTAGGCAGATTTTCCTTACTAACGAACTTATCCAAGCCATTTACAAAAGGAATTTATTTACCAAATTTAATCAAAATCGGCCTATTATTTTTTGAGTTCTCGGTGTGATACATACATATATATATATATATATATATATATATATATATATATATATATATATATATATATATATATATATATATATATATATATATATATATATATATAAATTTAAACTGACCCCGGATATGTGTTCTGAGGGGGGGGGGGGTCTAATTAGCGCTCATTTGAAGAAATTTTGTCAAAATTCAAAAGTCAGGATCTTCTCATTAGTGTTTTTTTTAAAGAAAATTCACTAAAATACACGTTTAATTAAATATAAGTCGCTTTTAAAATATTTCATGGTGAAAATATTTTACCAAATATTTATATTGTTTGTATTTTGTTATTCTCTATTTAATTAATTATCTAATTAGCAATTACGCGTTTTGTACCCTACACCAATAGAAAATAATATTTCATCACAGGTTAAATGTTAAATTCGTCTAATAGAAAATCCACGCAAATTGTCCATTCGAATGAAATACCTAAATATGTTGTTAATGATCAAAGCCCAACCCACACTCACTCATTCCGTCGCGTACGCGTAGAAACTAGCAATGTGGCGGGAGTGGACCTAGCCTATCTACCTACGACTTATCTGGCTTGGCACTGACTTGAAACAGATAAGTAGGTAGCGCATATAATAACATTTTATTCAAATTAATTTTTGTCTTTTGATTAAACCTGTATCCACTTATTTTTAGCTTTTTAGTGCCTATTTTGGAGACGGTTTAATTTCCTTTTAAAGTTTGTTGATTTGGATTTTAGACCGTTATCTGATGTTATGAACGGGTACGAATTTTTTGGATTTATAAGTATTCGTTTCTGAGATAATTCTATTGAAAATTCATTGATATAGCAAGCCAGCAAATTAGTGCTTTCCTTGTGAGCAGTGCAATCTTTAAATCAGCTTCTCTGTCTAGCTTGTCACAATGATACGTCACAAACACGCTTACTGCTTAGCTAAATAAGTTCATTTTTTGTCATCGCTTACATTTGAGTGGCACTTTTCCAACACAATATTAAATGGGAGCTTTTTATTAAGTAAACAAGTATGGTGAAAACGAAAAGGTTATATATGGAATATCGAACGACTTCCTATCTTGAACTGTGAATAGTATATAAACAGTAAAAATATTGTTACATCTTTAGTAGCAAATACTACTGCTATTTTTCGATATTTCTGAAACTAGCACATGCAGGGCTGGTTTAGTAGATTTACCCTCGCAGAATCCATCGGGAACTGCATCGATTGATTGTCAAAAACTATCATCAAGAGACATTTGAAAATTTGGTTTTGTACTAATGCGATTAGGATACCCTCGGCTAAAATATTTTCGGACTAGTGGTATTTCCGGTTATACCGGAAGTATATGTGAACTTCCTTATTTCAAATCTGACACCCAGTATGACATTTTGAGATTTTGCGGTAAATTATGAATACTTTTTGTTTATAATGTCATATGCCTAATTCTTCTTCTTGATATTCGAATTTTTATGTCAATGTTGACGTTTTCAGACCGGAACATATTGGTATTTTTCTCATACACACGGCTTAATTATTTGCTTTTGATTGCTTTCCTTGTAAAGAGGACGTCGTCTAACAGTCTTTGAATGAAATTATTGAATTTTTGTTACAGGGTGTTTGAAAGAAAAGTATCAAAATTATGAAGAAAAAACTGCTTAAACTCGAGTTTTTTAAATGAAAAGCCCCCATTTTAATTATTTAAGCTTATTCCGCAGTAAAAGCTAGGAAAATTTTGTATGAAGTTGTTTATTAAAAAAAACGTTACTTTTCGAAATATTAGCAATTTCCTATTTATCTGTTACAATAGTGACCGTTAGTCACTTTAGTTGGCCACAATGATGTTTAGAATACAACTGTCAGGAAGATGCAAAATTAATGTTACTTGCTTTTTAATTACTTCAAATAATGATGCCAGGGCGTTTAAATTATACAAATGACGATTATTTAAATTTATTTATAATTTTTTCGCAGTGTAATAAAGTTATTTGAAGGACATATAAAAGATTTGCGATGCGATCTTCACAAGAATCGAAACCAACACCAAATACAGTTAAACGAATTTTCTAATTCAGAAATTTTGGATGTCAGAACAAAAGTGCAGAGAAGTAAACCAGTCGTAAGCAATGAAAAACTGAAATTGCAGTTTTGGAATATTTTACCGCATGTTCGACAAAAGTACAAAGGAACCAAGTAGTAAGAGATTAAAAAAGTCGCAGCAAGTGAGTTATGGTAGAGAATTTTCTTAAAAATGCTTTTAAAAGAAAGACATTTGGTTGGAAGTATAACGTATATATTAGTAAAAATCTGGCGTATTTCATTAAAACAGTTTTGTTGTTTCAAAAAGTACAAACATTTTCATAAAATAAACCTTAAAAGTTTCAGAAAAAAACTGGTCCGATATTCCTGGCCAACGAACCTCTTTAAGCTGTTTACACACCTTTTTTTATATATTTCAACAACACACCACGAGTGCTTAAAGCCTAAATACTATCGTACCTGCCAGGATATAATTATTCACAAACAGCTTTAGGACCAAAACTGGAAAAAATTATGAAAATTTGCAAAAATTTCTTTACAGAAAATCACAATTTTTTTTTGCAGAAAATGCTTTCAGTAATGTTACACGAAATTATATTTTTTACAAAAATTCGACAACTTTTTTTACAATAACTTACTAAACATTTATTATTAATTACCAACATATCACAAGAATCTTACAAGGATACATTTTACAGAAACACTAAAAACATATCTGCGAAAACTTTTAAAGTTTAGCCACTATTTAAGCGTGCCCGTATAAGGCAGATTTTTTTGACGAGTAATACAAACAAAAAGCTCACTGAATGTGTCATTCCCATGAGCCTCCGCTACCTATTGATAAAAACGCCGTTTCATAATTTGTGATATGTGTTTGAAGTACGTGCAAAAAACGTGAAAAGTTGCAAAACAATTGAAATAACTCAAAAACGATGAACGATATCATTTTTTTTTCTTCTTAGAAACATGCATTATAATTCCCTGAAAAGCACAAAAATGCAACAAAATAAGTGGGAGTTTTATTAAAAAAATAAGTGTGTATCACCAACGACTTATGGGCCAGCCTGTGATTGTCAAAATAAGTTTATAAGATGCAGCTCGAGATACCCTATAATTAACATATATACTTTTTTGTCATATCTTGTATAATAACGGATATATTGAGCTTTGCCGTAGAAAAGCGTCACCCTGTATATGTGTAAACAGACAAAAACTCAAACTGACCCCGTATATGGGTTTTTTGGGGTTCTAGTTCGCGCTCGTTTAAAGAAATCTTTTTAAAATTCATAAGTCGCCGTCTTCTCAATAACGAATTTTTTCTACGAAAACATGCTAAAATATAGACTATTGAACCATAAACTCTATAGCCGAAACTACTGCCGAAGCATCAGAGAAAGGGTCTATTTGAAATGGGTTTTCTGAAAATATTTTAGTAAAATGAAGGACAGTGATGGCTGAAGCTGAATCTTGAGGCTTTCTAAAACAAACTTCTTATGACATATCGTCTACATAATCCGTATCTGTTCCAAACTCGTTGTCTGAAAATTGCAAAAAAAATCGCGACTTTGACGTTTGAAGAAGAAAAATTATCAAATTTTCAAAATATTATTTCTGCTGTTTTTTGACGTTTTTGCGTCAAGAAAACTTAACCGTTGGATGTAATATTCAATTGGTTTTGTTAATCACACAAAATATTTTGTTTTTGTGCTTTCCCCTGATCACCAGTGGCACTCAAATTTTTTTTCTTAAAATGCATATAACTTTTTTTCCTTTCTACTTAGTGATCTGATTTTGGAACATAGGGTAAGTTGTATAGTAGGAACGTATACGCCAAACTTGGTTGTCATAGCACTGCGATTTTCGGAGATACGAAAATTTTACGAAGGAAAACCTAAAATTTTCCCGGAAGAACTAGTCCAATTTTCCTGGCTAACAAAACTGTCCCCACTTACAAAAGGAAGGTACGTACCAAATGTCATTAAAATCGGCCCAATATTTTTTGAGTTATCTTAAAAATTCATCAAAGTTGCGATTTAAAACGTAAACATCGGCAACATTTAAAATAACTTGAATCCAATAGGGGCTATGGAAATCAAATGTCTCAAGAAGTATGTTTTACAAACCCTGAAGTCTTAGTTTCAACCGTCATTGTCCTTCATTTTACTAAAATGTTTCCAGACAATTCATTTCAAATAGACCCTTTCTCTTATGCTTGGCAGTAGTCTTAGCTATAGACTTTATCTTTTTTTTTTTTTTTCAACAACACACAACGAGGGCTTACAGCCTAAATACTATTGTACCGTGGGTCTTGACAAGGAGGAGAGAGGAAGCTTGTTAATTCTGGACTTGAAGGTTTGGAGGTTCGGAGGAGAAGGAAAAACATGCGCCGGCAAGGAATTCCACAACTTGGAAGTCCTCGGGACAAAAGAGCGGGCATAACAAGATGTTCTATGTCTGGTGACCTGGACAGTAAAAGGGTGCATTCGCTCTGTTCCCCTAGTGGATCTGTTGGGGGCGGCAGGCGGGGGAACTATGGAGGAAAGCTCCTCTGAGCAGTGCCCGTGCAGATATCTATAAAAGAGAGAGAGGTCACCAACGGCACGTCGGTGGGCAAGGGATGGCAGCCTTTAGGTGAGGGAAGGGTCACCGATGAGACGTATAGCTCTCTTTTGAATGGAGTCCAGGATAGCGAGTGTAGAAGCGGCAGCGGCACCCCAGATGTGGGAGCAGTATTCAAGGTTTGGCCTTATTTGTGAAGTATATAAGGTATAGAGATCAGCTGGTGAAAAGTATTTGCGAGCCCGGAAGAGGAAACCTAAGTTCTTAGCAGCCGCTTCTGCAATTGATGTGACATGTTGGTGCCAATTAAGATTTCGATCCACAGAAATGCCAACAAGAGAAAAGGAGTCATTACTTTGAATAACTCGGTTGTTCATTGTGATGGGTCTAGTGCTGGTGTATCTCTTGTAAGAAAGAAAGCAAGACTTAGTTTTGGTGGGGTTGAAATGTACAAGATTTCTACTTCCCCAGTCTAATATTTTTTGGAGATCCATGGAGACAAAACCCTCCATGAGTCTGCGATCCTCATCTAATTGGGCTAAAGGGACAGGCTTAGAATATTGTATATTTGAATGGAGGGTGCTGTCGTCTGCGTAGCTGTGAACTGGGTTGGATGTGCTCGAGAGGAGGTCATTGATGTGGAGAAGAAACAAAGTAGGGGCTAAAGCTGAACCTTGAGGAACTCCTGCATTAATTGGATACAGTTTAGAGGAATGGCCATCCACAACAACAGATATGCTCCTGTTGGAGAGGAAATTTGCTGTCCACATACAGAGTTTTGGTGGTAGGCCATAGGCCGGAAGTTTATTAGGCAGCGCTGCGTGCCAGACCTGGTCGAATGCTTTGGATATGTCTAGAGCAACAATCTGGGATTCACCGTGTTGTTCCATGGACTTGTTCCAAGAATGGGTGACAAAGGAAAGGAGGTCGGCAGTCGATCTGCGCTGACGGAATCCATACTGCCTGTCGTGGATTAGACTGTATTTTTCAAGAAATTTTAGTAATTCGGTGTTTATATACTTTTCCATCACTTTAGAGACGACTGAAAGGAGAGAAATGGGCCTGTAGTTGCTGGGAAGCGCTTTGGATCCTTTCTTGGGGATGGGTTGTACTCGAGCAGTTTTCCAGTTACTAGGGAATATGCCTTTATTATAAGATATCTGAAACAGACGAGTCAGGACAGGAGCAAACTCTGGTGCGCATTTTTTGAGAACAATTGCTGGGATCTCGTCAAGGCCAGAGGCTTTCCTGGTATTAAGAGAAGAGAGCATCTTTCGTACCTTTTTGGTTTTGAAAATGATATCCGTCATTTTATGCGCGACATTGGGGACTGTTGGTGGTTGAACATTTGGAGGTAGGTTGAGAGTAGAATTGCCGGCGAACAACGAAGCAAAAAGTTTAGCCTTGCCCAGGGCGGTAGAAACAATTTCATCCCCTGAGACAAGAGGTGGGAACGTGCTTTTGCAGAAATTATTCCCAATAGATTTAGCAAGAGTCCAGAAGGGTTTGCCGCCGTTGGAGCTTAAGAGGACTTTGTTTTTGATGTGGTTATTAAACGAGTTTTTGCCTCAGAAAGAATGCGGACATAGCGGTTTCTTGCGTCGTTAAATGCTTGACGATTTTCTTGACTGGGATTGTGTAGAAGCGTTTTGTGAGCTTTGACCTTTTCAAGTCTGGCCTTGTCACAGGATTTAGAGAACCAGGGCTTTTGAGTGGCTGAAGAGGTTTTCTGTGTACGTGGGATAAATAATTCCATGCCAGCTTGGATAATTTCGGTGACGTTTTGTGAGATATCAGAGGGGTCAGGATGAGAAAAGCAGACAGACGTCCATGGAAATGAGGAAAAGTAATCCCGCATTTCGTCCCAGTTTGCGGAGTTGTAGTGCCAAACGATACGTGGGTGTGATGACTGTGTGACCTCGGGTTGCATTGCGCAGGAAGCTGTGACCATGCCGTGGTCTGAGCGCCCAAGGGAGGCGGTGACTGATATCTTATAGCATTCAGGTTGTGTAGTAAGAAGGAGATCCAAGGGATTTGAGCTGTGTGTTGGGATACGAGGAGAGTAAGTAGGTTGCTGAACCATATTGGCTAAAGAATTGCTGACTGCAAAGGCCTCCGCTGCTCTCCCTTGTGGATCGGTTTTTGAAGATCCTAGCCATTCCTTATTATAGACATTGAAGTCACCAAGAATAGTGACCTCGGAGGAAGGATATTCAGGAATCAGATATTCAGAAATCAGAAAGGTAGTCAAAGAGCTGGACAAAGTTGTTGTCAGAAGGTGACCGGTAAATGCAACAGATGAATTTAGTTGCAGCCCTGAGAGAAAGTTTTATCCATAGTATGTCTTTTCTTCCAGCTTCTAAATTGGAGAGTCTGGTGCAGGGTAGATTGCTACGGACGTATGCGCACACGCCTCCATGCAATCTAAAGGAAGTAAGGAGCTCATACCCCGGGAAATTAAGGTGATTGGTGGCTGTTTTGGCACTGATTTGGGTTTCGGTGAGGAAGAGGAGTTGGGGCCTGTTAGCCTGGAGGAAATGGTGGACGGAGTTCAGGTTAGAATTTAGGCCACATATATTTGAAAAGGATATGTTAAATCTTGATGTTGGCGCCCCCTGTACACCCCTCTCCCGGAGATCCGAATGGAGGGGTATTTTGCCTCCGGAATATTTTGTACAAGGAGGAGCCATCATCATTTTTGTTTATAAGGGAAACCGACTCATACACCAGAACCGGAAACGTCCGTTGGGACTTCACCGGCCCCTTGATGTATGAGGTGGTACCTCCTCGGGCGTGAAAAAATCCTTTACTATTACGTAAAGGAAAATTCCACTACCACCTGCTATGGATTAGATTGGATCAATGTCTACCCCTTTAAAAATAAGATTAATAAAGGGACTATCAATTGTCCAATAGTTATGCTCTTCGACATAGTAAGAGGATACAAAACATTATCATTTTCCATCCATGCCTATTGCCTATATAAACACAGATCTTCCCATTAGTGAAACGAAAAATTCGCTAAAAGAGTTGCATTAACTATTTCTGTAAATGCTTAAATCAACGTCCTTGAACTTGCCGGCATCTTTTGCACCCACGCAGCCATTCCTGATAGGAGGCTTTTCTTATTAAGGATTAAGATTTTCAAATGCTGCTTTGACTCGCAGCATGCAGTCTTCCATGGTCGTTAATGCGGACCATATAAAATGGTCCAGTACTGTCAGATCTGTGGAGTGCGATTGCCAAACAATAGGTCCGTTGACCAGGCTAGCTGTATTCTCGCCACAATTAGAACCGTAGACCGGTTTCGCTACAATTAATATGCCGTACTGCAGAGCTCTAATTAGAGCGAAACCGGTATACGGTTCTAATTGTGGCGAGAATACAACTAGCCTTACATACTTTGTCCCTATATTAGGGTAGAAATGAGACAGGGCTGACAATTTACAAAATTGTTAGTTGGTTGTATACAGTCTCTATTTTTTAACACTTTGTGTTATTTGGAGCTGGCGTGACAACATACTACCGGGTTCCGCAACTAGTTGGCGGCACGTTGCTTCGTATCTCACCACTCACTTAGTGTTGGAAGGCTGGCTACCATAGCCGTTTTACTTTATAGGTGTATTTTCGCTACAATTAGTATGCTGTACTGAAGAGCTCTAATTAGAGCGAAACCGGTCTACCGTTCTAATTGTGGCGAGAATACATCTATCCTTACATACTTTCTCCTTATATTAAGGTAGAAATGGCCAGGGATAACAATTTACAAAATTGTTGGTTGGTTTCATACAGTCTCTATTTTTTAACACTTTGTGTTATTTGGAGCTGGCGTGACAACATACTACTTGATTCTGCAACTAGGTGGCGGCAGGTTGCTTCGTGTCTCACCACTCCCTTAGGTCTGTTGTTCATTAAGTAAGTCTTGGAAATAATTGTTGACTAAATAGACATTATTTGGACGTGCTCCGCCACGTTCATAGATTATTTTGGTTTTTTTCTTATGAGTCAAAAACCACTGAGAATATGTATATAGGTACTTTTAGATAGGAAATCAATTGACCTTACTATTATCATTATAAAAAACAGTGTGTTTTTTTGAGAGTATTGCATTACCTGCCCTTATATATTCTACAAAAATTTCATTTCTTGGAGACACCCTGTATACAATAATTGGATTTTCATCACATATCATTATGTATTAGCAAACAGCAACCAATTAATTGGTGCAGGTTGCCAAATTTCCTAAATAATGATTTTTATCTCCTTAATGGCTTGAGATAGGTGAAAAATACATCTAATACGAAAAACTTTAAAAATATTTCGGGAAATCGGAAAAGGTTACAATATACAGACTCTTTTATCTGAAAACAAAAACAAATTTGTTGTCTGGTAGGGATGGATGTGGCAAAGCCGAAGTGTGAAAAATACTTTCAAAATGAAGATCATGACTCCTTATAAAGATTACCCAAATTTCAGATTTATATCTTTTCTAGGTCACTATATAGTGCCAATACGCCATGGACTTGGGCCCACCCTGTATAAAGTGCGTAAGTTACAACTAAATAGAAACATCTACTGGAAACAGAGTGGCGTGGTTGCGGTCACAAGGCGCCATCGACTTTAAAGTGTGAGGATGATGATGATGACTAAAATAAAGGCATTTGTCAAAAACTCTTCACCAAATGCGTATAACAAACTAAAACTGAAAATAAATGCAAAAATTGAAATAGGCGGGTCCACGGCACATTTAACACTTACTCATAATTAGATAAATGTAACAGCCGTAGATGAAGATTGGAACCTGTGATGAGCACTGATAAGCACACTTGGAGAACCCAAAACACCACAACACATTTTAAAACGTGACGATTGTTTCACTATCCAAGTTAGCATCATCAAATATCTTATATCTACGGCTCTATTTATATTCTTTTGCAGGTAGTAGGCCACTGATGATTTAGAGGGGTTCGACGACATCAAAATTAACATATTTCGTTTGGCGGAAATATTTGTATTATATTATTATCTACCGGACGTTCTTCTGCCGGTATCTATTTTATAAAGCCATCTATCAGGAGACTGCCCATAGGCGGCGGAGCGAGATTCTTATATTTTTTACTATTACTATATTTGGCAGTATATATACTTTCGATGGAGTTTAGCTGTCCTCATTGTCTAACATTTTTTATTATTTTTAGATTCTCGTCATTAACGTGATGATTATTATCCCAAATATTCCGGGTGACGAAAGATCTATCGATAGCACCGTATCTTAATTATGCTAAATGTTCTTTGACTCCAATTTCAATAGATCTTTTTGTTTGTCTGACGTAATCAAGATGACAGTATTCACAACTTACTTCATAACTCTCCGACATTTTGGCCGTACTATCCTTGTCTTTTGGGTTACCTAACAAGTTTTTTAAAGAATTTTTTGTGAAAAATGTTATTTGAAAATTTGCTTTCTTTAAATGCACCCCTCGCGATTCAAGGTTCAAATGGTAAGCAAACAAAGTTTTTTCGGCTTTCTCTCTTCTAAAAGTAGTTGATTTCGCCAACATTTTCTCTGTTTCTGTTTGTTAATTTATTTCTCTACTAGACAAACAGTGTATCCGTTATATTCGGCCACGTTCTGAATATACATAAATTTTTTGGTATATCTACTTTCACCTAAAGGATAGTTAAATAACCTGTTTGCTAAAAAAATTCCGCCTGGCCATTTTTTATGCGTACGTATGATGTGAATCATTCGGAATTTAGCTTAGAGTGGTGGACTCCTTTCTATGGACATCAAAAGTGTCTTTATTTTTAATAACTAGTACATCTAGAATAGGCAATTTATTCTTAATTTATAATTTGTGGGTAAATGTTATGGAATAAAATTTATTGTCCTGCAAATGTTTGTGTGTTAAACACTGCGAAAATATCATCCACGTAACGAAATCACACTCTATGAAAATACTCACTGTCACTTTCAAGGTATGTTTCAAATCTGCTCATTAAAAGGTCGGCAATAAATGGGGTTGCACAAGGCACGGCAACGGGCGACCAGCAAACATTTGCAGAATAGAAGATTTTATTGCCAAAATAAACAATAAATTTGATTGTATAAAATTTACCCACGAATTAGAAATTAGTAATAAACTACCCTTTATAAATGTACTAGTTATCAAAAATAGAGACACTTTAGAATTCGATGTCCATAGAAAGGAAACCACCACTCTAAGCTACATTCCGAACGACACACGTCATACGTACGCACAAAAATGACCAGTCTGAATTTTTTAGTGAACAGGTTAATTAATTTTCCTTTAATATGCCAAAGAATTGAATTATATTAAGAACCTGGCCAAATATAACGGACACACTGCTTGCCTAGTGGAGAAATTAATAAATAAACAGAAAACAAATAAAATGTCCGCGGAATCAACGAGTTTTAGAAGAGAGAAAGCTCACAAAACTTTGTTGGCTTACCATTTGAACCTCTAATCATGAGGGGTCTAGATACCATTTGTACAAAGACAATTTTCAGCTAAAATTTTCTACAAAAAATACTTAAAAAACTTAATACGTAACCCAAAAGACAAGGATAGTACGGCCAAAATGTCGGGAATTTATGAAGTACTAAAACAACTAAAACCCATATACGGGGTCAATGTCAGTTCTTGTCTCTTTAGACATATACAGGGTGGCGCATTTCTACGGTATATCTCAATATATCCGTTATTACAAAAGATCTAAGAAAAGAGAATATACCTACGTTAATTATAGGGTGTCTCGGGCTCCCAAAAAAAAAAAAAACTATTCGCAACTAACATTTTCGACAACAAAAAATTCTTTAAAAACTTTCTAGGTAACCCAAGAGACAAGGATAGTACGGCCAAAATGTCAGGAATTTATGAAATAACTTGTAAAGATTGTGATCTTAAAGACATCGGAGAAACAAAAAGATCTATTGAATTTAGATTCAAAGAACATTTAACACACTAAAGATACAGTTCTGTAGATAGATCTTTTGTCGACCAACATATATGGGATAATAATCACCACGTTAATAAGGAGAATATAAAATTAATAAAAAAAGTTAGACAACCGGGACAGCTAAACGCCTTCGAAAGTATATACATTGCTAACTATAGTAATAATAAAAAATGCATGAGTCTTGCTTCGCCGCCTATGGGAGTCTCCTGATAGATAACTTTATGAAACAAATATGGGCCGAAGCACGTCCGATAGAATAAAAGATTGCAGATATTTCCGCCACAGGAAAGATGTTAATTTTGGTGTCGTTGAATCTTCCTAAATCGTTAGACTATCTGCAGAAAATATAAATAGAGTTGCGGAGATAAGATACTTAGAACTATTCATCCTCTGATGATGCTAACTTGGTTAGTGAAACGATCGTCAGGTTTTTTATGTGTCGTGGTGATTTGGGTTCTCCAAGTGTGCTTATATGTAACAGCAGTGTTGATACATCGCTTGTGAGATTAGTTTCTGCATAAAACCTTCTGGAATCTGACATACGAATAAATACGCTTAAGCCTAAGGCACGTTTTAGAGAAAGATGAGCGTCACGTTGTAAAACATTTTGTTGGCATTTACTTCTTTACGGTAGGTAGTATATCAGAAGTCTTCTAGCTCCTTACAATCAGTGCTAGTTGATAAAGGCTGGTTTGCCTGAAACCCTATTTATTAGGACCCCAGACGAAATTTATAGAACTCTTTTTCGCAGCTTGTATTGGGGTTGAGCTGGAAATTCTTTCGCTGGAAATTGTGCAGCTAATAAATACAAATGTTTTTAAAACGCTCATGCTTTATAAAGTAACGTTGAATATATTATATCGCTATGGACTGTTGCTGTCTTTGTTTGTCAAGCATGTTTTATTTACATTTTCCTATCCAGTTTGGTATCTGTAAATCATACTTCCATGCAAAACGATAAACGTTCCAATATTGTGTTGCGCTGAGTCAATATTAACCTTCTGGGGATTACAAATATAAAAGAAAAGAAAGCATATGACGACGGGCTTTTAATATACAGTGAGCTTATTTGTTCAAAGAGTTCAACCGTTTTTGCTTATCATACATCGCTTTTTACAGCAAGCAACTTTTTATTAATTTTTTTTCCAGTCTGCAATTCGCACACACAAAAAATATTTTGTTCGAAGTTTAGTTCTATATGCTTTTATCATTTCCTTTATGCCTTATTTACTTTAATTAAACTCTGAGGTATTTAAGCCAGCAACGGCTTGCTCGTCAATTAAATGGTTTTAGAAACTATTTAAAATAAAAGTCTGGACAGAGCTAGTACGTTATGGTAGTGAATTTTCATAGAAATGATCTGACCCCAAATATTTTTCTATAACTTTTTTGCTTCCACATAGGGATACAAATTTTGGTATATCGCTTCCTTTTAATAGTAGAAACTTACGTGCCAAATTTGCTTTTCTATTTTTTGAGATAAAACTTTTTCCGAAAAGAAACCCAAAAACTTCCCGGAAAACTTTGTTATATTTTTCTGGTTAACGAACTTGTCTAAGCTACTTACAAAAAGAAGGTGCGTGCCAAATTTTATCAAAATCGGTCCATTATCTTTTGAGTTATCGGTGTGATACATACATACATACATACACACACACACACACACACACACACTCACACTCACACACACACACATACATATATATATATATATATATATATATATATATATATATATATATATATATATATATATATATATATATATATATATATATATATATATATATATATATATCTGTTCAGAAAGATTTCCGCGGTCTTTAATGTGAGACATACTTGATTCTGGGGTTGAACCGCGTCCAGAATTTTTGAAAACTCGACGTTTTGGCTCCTGTTTTAGAGCCAATTTCAAGAGGTAAAGGAAATATGTAAGGACACTCTAAGGCCTCAATCTGCCTACTCCTTAGAGAGGTGGACAAAGGTGGGTAAAGGAAATATGTAAGGACACTCTAAGGCCTGAATTTGCCCATTCCTTAGAGGTGTGGACAAAGGTGGGTTGGGTTGTTGTAGTTCGATTACGGGGCCTCAATCTGCCTACTCCCAATATCTCGCCGGAGATCGTCTTTGCGGTCTCAGTGTCCTCAACCCTAGGCCTCAGAGAGATCTCTACATATTTCCTTTACCCGCCTTTGTCCACCACTCCAAGGAGTAGGCAGATTGAAGCCTTAGAGTGTCCTTACATATTTCCTTGACCCACCTTTGTCCACCACTCTAAGGAGTAGGCAGATTGAGGCCTTAGAGTGTCTTTACATATTTCCTTTATCTCTTGAAAATGGCTCCAAACCAGGAGCCGAAACGTTGAGTTTTCATAAATTCTGGATGCGGTTCAACCCGAGAACCAAGTATGTTTCATATATATATATATATATATATATATATATATATATATATGTATATATATATATATATATATATATATATATATATATATATATATATATATATATATATATATATATATATATATATATATATATATATATATATATATATATATATATATATATATATTTTATTGGGTTTAAATTCGTGGAAACTTTTCATTTTTGGACAAAATTAAAACAACATTTGTGTTTTTGATGTAACGACGTTTCGCCGCCTCATGCGCGGCTTCTTCAGGTTATTTATTTATTTATTTCATTTTATATTAATTTATTAACAATGCACTTTTACGGTTGAGAGCTGTAAACATTGAAAAAGGCATTCTTAGATAGTAGGTTCTCTTTAAATCATTGCACTATATGTTTTTCTACAAATTATTTAGATTTATATCTTACCAGTATGTTACACCATCACTCAATTGTACTTGCAGGAAAATATATCTTAGTTACTATAGTTCATTTTAATTTCTAATATTTAAGTGCGTTATTCTATTTCGAGAGGACATTTGGTATTATTATTTGTATTTGAAACAGACATGCGTGTTAAAGTTTCTTAGTTGTCGGTGATTGATTCTAAGCGTCATCTGTGTGCTGCCGTCAAAGTTGGAATATGTCATCTGGACTGACTGTCTGTGTCGTTTTATGCTTTTGTTTGTGAGCGTTGACAATTTACAGGAAGCTGTGTGTGCCTGTTAGTGTCTGCTATTTCTCCGATGTTGTTTCTGATTATGTAAATAGCGTCATCTGTGTGTTGCGGTTAAAGTTGGAAATGGTTAACTAATCAGATCTGCTTGTCTTTACAGTTTTTTAATCGTCTGTGTTTGTGTATGTTGACTAACATTATAGGAAATTTATGGGGATTATTTAATAATTGGTAAGTATATTTTGGAAAGTGTGTTGATTTCTGTTCTGTCGTTTATTGATGCAGGTGTTTTGTTAATTAAAATCATTTCTTAGAATCAATCACCGACAACTAAGAAACTTTAACACGCATGTCTGTTTCAAATACAGATAATAATACAAAATGTCCTCTCGAAATAGAATAACGCACTTAAATATTAGAAATTAAAATGAACTTTAGTAACTAAGATATATTTTCCTGCAAGTACAGTTGAGTGATGGTGTGACATACTCGTAAGATATAAATCTATAGACTGCAATGATTTAAAGAGAACCTACTATCTAAGAATGCCTTTTTCAATGTTTACAGCTCTCAACCGTAAAAGTGCAATGTTAATAAATTAATATAAAATGAAATAAATAACCTGAAGAAGCCGCGCGTGAGGCGGCGAAACGTCGTTACTTTAAAAACACAAATGTTGTTTTAATTTTGTCCAAAAATGAAGAAGTTTCCACGAATTTAAACCCAATAAATTATAACATAACTCCTCACGAAAAAAACGAACAACGAGTATATGTATATATATATATATATATATATATATATATATATATATATATATATATATATATATATATATATATATATATATATATATATATATATATATATATATATATATATATATATATATATAAACAAATAAAAATTGAAACTGACCCCGTATATGGCTTCCAGGGGTCCCAAATCGCGTTAATTTGAAGAAATATTTTCATAATCAAAAGTCGGGATCTCCTCATGAGTGAATTTTTCTAAGAAAAATCACTAAAATAGACCTTCACCATAACAATCAGAAGATTATATCGTCGTAATCGTAATCTGTCTTCAGCAGTTTTTTCCACTTTATTGTAGATTCCCCGCTTTAATCATTGAAACTGGCTATTTAGCTCAGTTTTTGTGTTTGTTTACATTTTAGTTTTGATTAGGTATGTCCTTTAAATAGGGTCGGAAACAACTTATTGTGTTTCAGCATCTGATCTATCGATTTCGTTTTCCCCTCTCAGTGTCTCTCAGCAACCAATTTTTAACTGTCACCCATTCTAGCACACTTTTATTCGGCTTTCTATCGGTTTACATTGTCATTTTGCCTTTACATCTACGCTCTAAGAACTTCTTTTATATTCGTGTATTGCCTACTCAAATTTAATCATTATGCCTCATGTACTATAGCACATCATACGTATGACGTGATGAAACTTGTAACATGTCCATTTCGTTCCGATAAATCTAATTTCTATTTCATAAGTCAAAACTCTGAAAATATTTATTCTTAACAATTTTGCCCAAATATAATTTTAAAACACCTGTAAATAAAAAGCCGTATAAGATATATTTCCAAGTAGAATATATCAACATTGGAATGTTATCTATCTGATACCACAGCCTAAAATATTTTGATTTGCAAAACCTTCAATCGTCAGTATTTACTCAGTCCACAAGAAAAACAAAATTCTTTAAAACTTCTAGAACTATGAAAGGCTGCATATTTTTTCCATATATAAGCCAACCCGCTGGAAAGTTTAATTTATTCAGTTTTCGGCATTCAGTTTTCTGCTTTCCGTCTCCCAAATCTAGTTTTCCACATTCAGTTTAATTGAGTCTTCAGATCCATGAAAAGGTCTCGTTTTAGTTGCTCCGATATGAATATTAGCATCCAAGGTTCCGTTCTCAAACACAAACCGTTCTTTAAAACCGCCTGCAAGAGCCGTATATCCAGCGTCACGACGCCAACCTGGATGCTGTGGTGAGAAATGTTTTTATTAATTATATAACTTTTTTCTATATATATATATATATATATATATATATATATATATATATATATATATATATATATATATATTAAAGAAACTTACTCTGTACTAAACACTCGATATATTTCGCTTGGATTCCAAGCATCTTGAGGAACAAGCACTGCAACTAATTTAAAAGCAAAGCCAAATAACATCAAAACAGAGAATGTCTCCCACAAGGACATGCAAAAAACAGAAATGTAACAACCATTTTAAAAATACATGTAACTTTATGCGAACATTTTTACGTTAAAAACATTTAAAGCCAGTCATGAAAAGGCATAAAAAAGAGTCAATAAGGTTAAAATATTAAAAAACTTTGAAAAATTTATGTACAAGAATTTGAACATCTAACCCCATTTTTATTCACGTTTGAATGCATTATAACTCTGGATATTCTTAGGTACGGAAGGGATTAGGGAGTGGTGTTCCATGTTTGGAGTATTCTTAGAGCCACGTGGTCAATGTGCTGTGTACTTTACTTTAGGATACTCAGTTACCACTTTAAATTAGTCGAAGAGTCGAGCTTTAAGAAATAAACGTAGTTTGTATATATATATATATATATATATATATATATATATATATATATATATATATATATATATATATATATATATATATATATATATATAACTAGTAATAACCCACAAAATACTAACTTGGCACATATCTTCATTTTGTTAAGACTCGCGGACGAGTATGTTAGCCAGCCTGGCCAGACCAGTTTTTCTAAAAGATTTAATTTTCTGAAAAAAATGTATCTCAAAAAGTAGCAAAGTTATTTTAATGCAATATTACCTTACTATATGCCAAAATTCAACTGTCTGGGCTTATAACAACTTGAGTTATTCAAATTTTGAGCATTTAATAAAAATTCGATACCATAGCGCACTTGCTGCGTTCCCAAATTTTATTTTTATTTACTTTTACTGTTTCAACTTTTCGTAAAAAGTTGGAAAATAACACTTTTACATTTTTTTCAATTATAATTACAACTTAGGAATATGTTATTTGAAATTTATGCAATTTTTCAGCAATTCTCGTGTAAAAAAATGTTTGGTCAAATTTCTTAAATGCTTCCGTAGATAGCATTTTTTGTTAGATTTTTGCGAAATCAAAAAAATCTTTTCGAATGTCTAGCATATTTTCATGTAAAATTACGTTAGCCAATTCTTGTAAAGAAAATGGTGAGTTTTGAACATTTTTTTCTTGGATTTTTGTTATAGCTTTTTGAGAATAATTATATCTTGGCAGGTGTGTAAACAGCTTGGAAAGGTTCGTTAGCCTGGAAAATACGGCCAACTTTTTCGGAAAAGTTTTAAGGCTATTTTCGGCAATTTGGATACTTTTTCAAACATAAAGTTATTTTTGTGAAGTATGGTACATTGCTCCTACTGTATAGGCTATACAAAATTTGGTGCCTTAGAAAAATAAATATTTGCCAATAAAACATTTTTATGAAAATTCGCTACCGTAGCGGACTTGCTGCGGCCAGACTTTTATTCTAGTCCAGTTATTTGAGTCAGCGTAAAAACAACCAATAAACCTGTCCAAATCAACACCACCAACTTAATTAAACTAAAATCGGATTTTTGACAAGGTAAAACAAATGACGCACTGGATTTAGGCTTAAAATCAACGGTGTGTAGTATGACCCCGTCTGCTGTACGCCCCTTGTCTTCCCCTACACTGTTGGGAAAATGCAGATAGGCATGTTTAAAATAAGAGAAGAGTGATGTTTACTAATAGTCACGGACGTATATTAACAACATTATATTAGCGACAAGATTGACAGTAAGACAAAGAAAAATGCTCCTGGAAAACGTAATGAAACTAATAAAAGTCTGGACGCAGTAAGTGGGCTATGGTAGTGAATTTTCATAGAAATGATCTGACACCAAATACATTTTCTTAACTTTTTTTTCTTGTAACATAAAAATATAAATTTTGGTGTATAGTTTACTTTTTATATCGTAAACCTACCTACCAAATTTGGTTACCATAGTTTTTTATTTTTTGAGATACAATTTTTTTTCGAAAGAAAACTCAAAATTTTCCTGGAAAATCTGGTCCTATTTTCCTGGATAACTAACTTGTCCAAGCCACTTACAAATGCAAGGTACGTGCCAAATTTTATCAAAATCGGCTCATTATATTTTGAGTTATCGGTGTAACTTGTATATATATATATATATATATATATATATATATATATATATATATATATATATATATATATATATATATATATATATATATATATATACGAAAATTCACTAAAACGCGAAATCTAAAACAAAACTATTTAACTGCTATACACAGAGTTGTTGGTTGCAACGACAGAGACCATGTTTTTTGGACAGTTGGTAATGATGGCTGAGTTTGTGTGTGTGTAACTTTAATGAAATATGGTCCACACAGACTGTAAATTATTATAAATTTACAAAAAGACTTTCATTGACAATTAAATATTGTATTGAGACTAAAGTCTATAACAATTAAAATTTTTAAATATACGCCAAGAAATTAATTTCATTAAGAGAGCAGTAATGAAAGTCAGCTCAGTGTTATAAACTTCCACTTGTAACATCAACAAAGGCTGCGAAGGAATATCCTTCGAGATTTCTCTTTAAAATCTATAATTGTTTGCGTTACGACGTTCTTGGGAAATCACCCTGGCTGAAGTAAAATTATGCTCAATTATTTTAGCAGAACTCTATATCTGTTTCAAATGTAATTGAGACCGTTAATGTTGAAGCTGTAACAAAGTACAAATCTAAATGATATTCTCATTACAATGAGCGATCTGTAAAGTGTACAGGTGTCCCATTTTAATTACAGCTGCTGAGTACCTAGTAAATATAGAACCTAGTGGTTTTTAGGAATCTGAGCCGCTCTTTTGTAAAAAGTAAGATGCAAACAAAATTGTCATAGCCGTCTTACTTTCCGAGCTACGGGCGATATTAAAAATATTGGATTTACAGGTATCCATTGTATTTCAGTTCCCTGACAACTTGTCAAAAAGGTAAAAACGACTCCATTTAGAGCTTTTTACGTAAAATTCAGTGGCATAGTTAGTTTTTTCTATTTATTACTGTTTTTGAAATATTGATTGATTTTTATGGGACAGTATATTAGTCAAGAAATTAATCTTCCTTTTTATAAGCTTCTCAAAAATTAACATTACGAGTATATTTTAATGAACAATGAAAAAATCCCATTTTTCAGAATTCGCATTCAAAACTTTGCAGTAGGCATTGAAAAAAAATGCTGCTGCTTTTTTATTCCTATATGCTAACGATAAATCGAGAAAATTATTTGACAACAGCTATTTATTAATATATATTTTGCCAATTTTCCACAAAATACCGCTACCTATCTCTACCTATCTAGATTTATGTAACAGAAGGAAATAACATCAATAAATAATTATTATCCAATAAGCCTCTCAGCAAAAACCAGCTCTGAAAATCCAAATATAAGCACTAATATAATCTAGTAAATTCAAAGAAATTATTTCCATTTTGTTGTATCCTGCTCGTGTCCCAAATCTCGAATATTCTCATAACGAACTTTGCAAATTTGATTCTTCAGATATCCCCTTAGAAAAAAACCCTATATAGACAGGTCTGTGGACCTATGGGGCCATCTTATATGGCCATTGGTTCCGATCTATTGATTTGGAAAATTATTTTCCAGAAATAACCCTGCTATTTGAGAATTGTGTGCATGAGCCCCATCTTGTTGACTTAGAATTGTCCTGGCGAAATTGCATAAGTGCGTTATGGAAGTGAATTTTCATAAAAACGTTTTTAGTTACAAATATATCGCTCTAATGCGAGCAGGCATCAATTTGGTTAGAGGAATAACCTATATAGGAGGAACAATGTACCATATTTTATCAAAAGAATTATTTGAAAATGTACAAAAATTTTCCGAAAATAAACTTTAAATGTTTCTGAGAAAACTGGTCTCCTAGCCAATGAACCTTAGGTTAATAGCAAAATGAGTTATTGAAATTTGAAACATTTGATGAAAATTCGCAATCAAAATGCCCTTGCTGCGTTCGTACAAAAATTTTACGAAAATAAAGTTAAATGTTGGTTTCCAAACCAACAAAACTTACGTTAATAGCAAATTGAGTTATTGAAATTTGAAGGATTTAATGAAAATTTGCTACCAAAACGCACTTACTGCGTCCAGATTTTTTCTTTCAAACATGCATCATTATTCGATTAAAAAAATACTAAAATGCAGTGACGAATTTGTTCTACGAAAATTAGCTAAAATTATAGACCGCTAAACCATAAACTTCACTAAACCGACAGCCAAAGCATCAGAGAAAGGGTCTATTTGAAATGAATTTTCTGTAAATATTTTAGTGAAATGAAGGGCAATGACGGTTGAATCTCGAAACTTAAGGGTTCGCAGAATACTCTTCTTGCAACATTTTCTTTTCACAATCCGTATTTGTTTCACGTTCTTTGCATAAACATTGCCCAAGACACCCTATAATTAGTGTATACAATTTTTTTCGTATCTTGCATAATGACGGATATATTGAGCTTTAAATTTTTTTACGAAAATTCGACAAAAATGATATATCTTTAACCGATAAACTCTATAGCCAACACTACTGTCAAAGCATCAGAGAAAGGGTCTATTTTAAATGAATTTTCTGAGAATATTTTAGTAAAATGAAGGACAATGACGATTGAAACTAAGACTTCAGGCTTTGTATAAGATTAATCTTGAGACATTTTCCTTCCATAGCTCATATTAGTTTCAGGTCCATTGCCTAAATATTACCAAGTTTGACGTTTAAAATCGCGACTTTTGACGTTTTGAGGAAAACCCAAATTTATTTTTCTTTAAATTCCTGCAACTTGTTGTCCTTTAACCTACAATGCTAAATTTTGGTAGGTAATTTACCTATAATGATATAAACCTGCGTTGCGCTTACTGTGTTAATTCCGGAGATATAAATTTTTATCGAAAGAAAACACACCATTTTCCGGGAAAACCTTGGCGGATTTTCCTGGCCAACAAACTTATCCGAGCCACTTGCGAAAGGAAGGTACTCATCAAGTTTTATCAAAATCGGTCTATTATTTTTTTTAGTTATAGGTGTGACACCTATATATATATATATATATATATATATATATATATATATATATATATATATATATATATATATATATATATATATATATATATATATATATATATAACATATAAAATCTGAAACCGACCTCGGATTTGGGTTCCGGGGTCCTAAATAGCGCTCATTTGAAGACAATTTTTCACTAAAATGCCTCTGGGGGAAAATTCAGTTCAAACGCGGAGGTTATCGCCGGTACAAAAGGGTACTTTTTGGAGTTTGTCAAATTTAAGTTTTTGGGGGTTAGAGAAATTGCAGAAACGTTATATCAATCTAAAAGAAGATTACGCTTAAGACGTAGAAAAAAATGTGAAAAACTTTTGTCTTCTTCCCAACATGGGCATTTATTCATGGACCCTCGTATACAGGTATACAGTGTGAAACAGCCAAATGGAATAAACTCAGTATCTCACGTATTGTGTATATGTATAAAAAATATTTATTTATATATTTTTGCCAACTTTGAATAATCAATTAACTAACAATTTTGTTGGTGAGAACTCATTTTTAAGAAAATTCGCTACCATAACGCATTAGCTGCGTGTAGCCTTTTTATTTTTCCTTAAGGATGTACTTGACAAGTGTCAAATGAGTCATGAATTTAAAATCCTAATTTTAGGTTTGTTCTATAAAAAACTAAGCAAAAAATATATTTTGATCTATTACAGCACATTAAAACATCGTTGGGCTTATTTTATTCATACTATTTGTCTGTCGTGATACAACTGTTATCCACTAAATGTTATTTTAAGTTTGTAAAACGGGAGACGCAATTACATATTTTACCGTTTTCCATCTTTTGCTGTTCGGTAACGGTGCATACTTAGTTTCGCAGCAAGACACTTTTACAGTATGTCATAAAGATGTAATACATTGCAGCAAAGTTTATTAGTCATTTCACAGTACCATTTTACAGGAGGGACATAACTTACGCTTAGCTGAAAGTATCGTGCAATGGATCATACTTGCTGTCTACTTCACCACTTTATGATATGACTGACATTCAAGTATGGCTAATCGAAAATTCTATAACGCAGACATTTTTAGAGTTGATTTTTTAAACGAAATAGTTCACGAAAGGCGAAGACTATGTGTCACAAAAACATTAAGGACTTCAGTGAGTGAATATTTGGACCTGTGATGAGCACTGACAATTTGGAGAACCCAATTCATCACAACACAGTTTTCAGACCTGACGATCGTTTCGCTAACAAAGTTGTCATCAGAGGGATGAATAAACTAAACGAATACAGATTAAAACTACTCTTTATTAGTTAGTTGCCAAGCAGTGCCGGACATCGTCTTCTACGAAGGTATACAAACAGACCCCACTGTTAAGTCCTAAATCTTCTAATTAAAACTGTATACCCTCTTTTGTAGTACTGTATATCGTTATCAAATAGTCCTTCTAAGAAGGACACACTGATTATTAAGATAACAGTCGAACAATGGACTACAAGGAACCGGACCTACTATATTCATCGAAATATTTTTGTTCAAATTGATAGTGGTATGTATACTTTCGTAAGCATCTAACTGACGTGACTGTCGGGTATTTTTTACCAGCTTGAGATTTTCTTTATCTACACGATGATTATTATCCCAAATATGCTGAGCAATACATGGTTTATTAATAGCGCCATATCCCAGTTGCGCTAAATGTTGCGTTGAATGTTCTTTAAATCTATTTTCAATAGTTCTTTAAGTTTGACCAACATATTTAGGTTCATAATCCTTACAACCTGTTTCATAGATTTCCGACTTGTCTGTGCTTTTATCTTTATCCTTTGGGTTACCTAGCAGATATTTTAATATATATATATTTTTTGAGAAAATGTTAGCTGCAAATTGTCTTTCTTAAAAATACTATTAAAACCTCTCCTAACTCGCGGTTCAAATTGTAAACAGACAACAGTTTTGTCTAGTTTATATTTTCTGAAAGTCGCCGATTTTCACAAAAAACAGCTCGTTTGATTTTTTTTCTTATAGATTAATACAATTTACGTTAAATAAAGAAAGATATAACAGATAACAAAATAACAGATAGAAAAGATAACTTAAATATATTAAAAATGTAGCTAAGTATCATGGTTACTCTGCCTGCGTAGTGGAAAAACTAGTCAATAAACATAACACACAGAAAATGCAGTTCACTGGTGACCGTGATACGGTGTACATCTTAGTGTGAGTAAATGATAAAATTATCTGCGATAATAAAAATCGAATTTATTTACAGAAAAATACTTAAAATAATTTAGGTTATTTTTATTATTTGTGCTTGGTAATACACAATTATTACATAGCATGATAAAGCTAAAAAAAGGTAAAGACAAGATGCCTACTGGCAATTGGGCCATTGCTGACCCTTTTTGCTCATCTAAACTAACCTACCCTCCACCTTGAGCTCGACCTCAACGACGACAGTGATTTTGAAAAATCATCCGGCGCCGGTGAGGCTCGAACCGTCGTCCCCCGAGTCCGTATTGGAAAGTCTGAATCGACTTTCCCGCACGGCCACGGAGGCGCTATGATAAAGCTAAGGTAGGATATGAACGAACCAATGGGTGGTCTAGAACCATGAAAAAAAATAAACGATGGAACTTAGGTGAGTAATTACAATTTATCTGGAAATGGAAACCAAGCAAATGAAAATAAATCTATAGACCCTGATAATAGATATAGACCTACAGATAAGGGACCTTATTATGTACATGTCGAGTACAAACTGAATAGTATAGGAAGGTTATTTCCCTTGCGTGTAGGTTTCTATTTATAAAGACAAAAAGTTAAGGAATCAATAATTGACATTAAAGGAGTTAGATATAAAAGAGTAAAGGTAATCCTAAATACACATACAGCTGCAAATAGCTTAATTAATAACGTAATATTATCTCAAAATAATCTAATAGCATATATACCACAATTTTATACTCATAAAAGGGGGTCATTAGGTTAGTAGATACTTATTTTAATACAGAATTTTTAAAACGGGAAATAGAATCAAAAAATAAAGTTACTGAAGCTAGAAGAATGATGAAAATAATAGTAGACGAAAAAGGGGAATCTAAACTAGTACCGCGGCAAATGATTATAGTGTCATTTCAGGGGGATACTCTACCTAACGAGGTAAGAATAAACGGGGTAAATTTTCCGATAGAACCCGGTTGTTCAATGCATTAAATGTCTTTGATATGGTCATACAATTAAAATTTTCAAGAAACAAGATAACTGTTGCAAAACATGTGGGGAAAATCATGACACAAAAAATTGTGATAATGAAAAATATTGCATATATTGTAAAACAAGTGAACACACTACAACATCCAGGGTATGTCCAGTATACGTAAAACAAAAATAAATCAAACAAATAATGGCAAATTGTTACTTATCTCTTAAAGAAGCCGAAAGTAGAAAAAAACCCTAGTTATGCGAAGGTTACAACATATAACAGATTTCAGGCTTTAACCGATTTAACACAGTTTCCCTCGTTTAGGGCACCTAAAGAGACTCACCATAAAACAACCCCAACACACACACAAAGCACAAGCACATATCAATCAAATACACATCATATTTCACGCGCAAATGTAAAACCTAGTTAATCGCAACAAAAGAAACGAAAAGCATCTAAATTGCCAACGCAGAAGTGCTCAAAATGCGTTTTGCCAAATCCATACTGAAAAGATTTTATTGAATACAAAGAAAAAATAACAGAACAACTTACAAACTTGGTAACTGAATTGATGAAAAAAATTACACCAGAAACGTTTGAAAAAACGATAGAAAATTATAATTAAACAAATTCCGTTTACCAATTAATAGATAATCTTGTGGTCGATGAGATTGAATATGAGTCGAGTTCAGAGAGAGCTAAAAATAGTTCAATGGAATCCTTATTCTTTAAAGAAAAACAAAGACAATTTAGTAAAGTTTCTTTCAGATAATAGGGTAGATATTGTAGTAGTTAGTGAAACATGGTTTAAATCTAGTGATGATTTATTTGCAGTTGGAGGTTACAATATAATTAGAAAAGATAGATTATATCGTGGGGGGGGGGGTAGTTGCAATACTTATTGCCAAACATTTATTTTTTCTGGAAGTTTAACTTAGCTGTATTCCACACAATGAGTTGGATGCTTGTTGTATTTATTTGAGAAACCTTAATATATATATATATATATATATATATATATATATATATATATATATATATATATATATATATAGTTAGTGTATATAGACCTACAAATATTAAAATCAACACCTCGAGTTGGAAAAACTTTTTTGAAAAATTTAGTAATAAGGAAACTATTATTGGTGGGGACTTTAATGCGCATCATAGTTTATGGCGATCCACTAGGGACGATAACAACGGAGTAAGTTTAGCAGAAGCTAAATTAATTTTATTGTAATTAATGATGGTACGCCTACTAAGATCACGAGACCATTGGAGTCTTCGTCGATAATAGATTTAACTTTAGTATCTAGCTGCTTAGCTCAAATAACTGAGAGTAAAGTTTTAGAGGACAATCTTGGTTCTGATCATTTCCCAATAATGATTAACCTATACAAAAACTACATAAGAAAATCAAATATTTCTTATACAAGGTGGAAAGATAAAACTGCAGACTGGGACCTATTTAAACACAGACTAGAAAATAGGTTAGAAGATATTCCAGAGAACACCAGGGAGAAATTTACATTCCTAATGAATTCTGTTACTGAAGCAGCTAATGAACCCATAAAGGTAACAGTTTCAAAAGAGTTCAAACAACAGCAGCCGCCTTGGTGGTACCAGGAATGCAGAAACCTAATAAAACAACGAAAAGAAGCCTATGTGATTACAAATTGGTCTCAAATTGGGAAAATTACTTTAGATAGAAGCAAATAGAAGCAAATATAAAAATAAAATTAAAAGAAGAAAGTCGGAAATCCTGGTAAACATTTGTCTCTAACCTGAACAAAAATAGGAAATTTGTTAAAAACTTCAATAAAAGAAAAGACCATAATACAAACGTATTTTTTGAAGAAGAGATTTGTCTGAAAATTCTAGATGAAATAACGCTTATAGGCGCATCAGAAAATATGGGTACGTTTGAGCAAAATCCCAATTTAAATTGGTTTAGGGCACCGTTTACAATAGAAGAATTAAAGTTAGCGATTAAAACAACTGTAAATACAGCTCCAGGAATAGATTGACATATAGCATCATATCAAAAATAGGAAACAAGGCAAAAGACATATTATTGTCAGTATTTAACGACTGGTGGACTAAAGGAATGTACATAGACCAAATGAAAGAAAAAGTTTTGTCTAATTCTTAAAAAGAATCAAGATCCACTAAAGGCAAAGTCTTATCGATCTATTTCATTGCTGAATTGCGTAACCAAAACATTCGAAAGAATGATTAAAATACGTTTGGAATGGTATGTTGAACACCATAATGTACTGACCACCTCACAATTCGGTTTTCGAAAAGAATAGGGAACTATGGAGGCATTGACTCAACTGATTACTGCCACCCAAGTAGCTTTTTCAGAAAATAAATACGTAGTGTGCATTTTCGTTGACATCAAAGGAGCATATGACTGCGCTAACCTAAAATTATCAAAGATTGACTTAATGCGTTTCGGCATTCCAAATAATGTAGCTCTAAACATTGTTGGATTGTTTCATAACAGAACGATTTATTTGAGGGACAACAACAATAATATACATGGTCCCCGAATTCTAAGGAAAGGTTTACCGCAAGGATCGTTACTAAGCCCCATATTATTCAACTTATATACAAGAAATCTACATGACTTGTTTCACGCAAACACTAAGTGCATCCAATACGCAGATGATTTATGTGTATACACAGTTGCGTCTTCATATAATGAGTGTCTCGTTCATGTTAGAAGTATCGCACATGCGATCAGTAAATGGATTGATGAACGTGAATTTAACATAAATACTGAAAAAACTTAAATCATGTTTCTCACTAGACATCCTTTGAAAGCACCAGCATGTAGCCAAACCAGCCTGGGAGATATAAAGACTGCTAATAGTTACAAATATCTAGGAATGATCATGGACGATAAGCTTTTATGGACAAAACATGTAAAATATATAATAGAAAAATGTGAACGTGGAATCAACCTATTGAGAGCTACAATCAATGTCCAATGGGGGGCATCGTTTAATGTTGCCCTGTTATTTTATAGATCATATATACGTTCCATTTTGGATTATGGCTGTACTATTTATGGTAGCAGTTGCAAAACAAACATTAAAAAAATTGAACGAGTACAATTAAAGGCACTTAGAATCTGCATCGGGGCAATGAAGACAACACCAACGGCAATAATATTCGCAGAAACTCAAGAACCACCATTTCATCTCAGAATAATCCTTCTAGCGGAAAAACAGTTACTCAAAACAAGAAGCATAAGCGAAAACCAAATCGAGAACCTTAACTCCTTATTTATAGAGACATTAGCAAATAAGTTTTGGTCCAAAAAGAATAATCCACCACTAGCAGACGCGTACTATGAAACCATTAAATTCCAAATTGCAGTTAATATAGTGCCACAGAAATTACAACTAAGCTATGAAGCAATGGTATATTTACTGGATGTAATTATACCAGAGTTCACTGAATTTCTATATGTTAACAGAACAATATTTCAACGCATAATAAGTAAATATAACAAATACACAAAAATATATACCGACGGGTCAAAAAGTGAAGATTGGGTTGGAGCAGCCTTTTATGTTGAACAACCAACAGCATCCTTGAAAATTAGACTACATATTGAAAGCTCAATATTTACAGCAGAATTGTTAGCCATTGAGAAAGCTGTAGAGTGGGGATATAAAAAAGAAATAAAAAATGCCATGATTATGGGTGATTCCCAGTCGGCATTAGGAGCAATTAAAAGCAGCCACTATGACAATAAAATAAATATGATAGTGAAAAATATCAGACAAATTTGCTACAACGGTAAAGATAAAATGATAGTTAAATTTCTCTGGGTTAAAGGTCACAGTACAATTGAAGGCGATGAAACAGTAGATGTGTTAGCAAAAGAAGCCAGAAATCAAACACAAATAGAATGCATAAATGTCCGATCTACAGACTTTGTTAAACATAGCAAAACAAAAAACAGAACACTTTGGGAAAAAGAATGGGTGCAATATACAGAAAAATCTAATAACAGGTATAAATTATTACATCCAAAATTACCCAAAAAAATGTAAACTTAATTATGTACACGAAAATGTGAGAAACATATTAACAACCACAATTAGAAATAAGGTTAACCATGGCAGATTTCGAGCACACTTAAATCGGCTTGGAATAGAATCAACTCCCTACTGCAACTGTGACGGAGACTCGATATGTGATTTAGAACACATCGTAGCATGCAGCTTCTATGCAAATCAACGCAAAAAACGTATGCATTCGTTGATGAAAACAGTAGAAATACAATTTCCTCTCAACCTAAATTATATACTTAGTTTTAAGAATAAAAAAGTATTGATCCTGTTATGGGGATATTTTAAAAATATAGGTATAGTATTATAAATGATTGTATATATTTATGTACGCTGTTGTTATTTTATAGTGATAAGTGAAACACATGTAAATATAGCATAAGCGTTCCGTCTGTTTGTCCTATTGTACTACCTTCTCAATCCGTGGCCTGTCAGTGTGTTGATGAGCCTTTGTGGGTCCCTAGGCGATAATGTGTCCACAACATAAAAATTGTACCAGAGTGCATTTAAGGTAGTCTATCGGCAGTCGATTTATCTAAAAATAGCTCGCCTATTTAATGCAATATCACCAAAAAATATAAGTTTGGTTGGGTGTACTTTTAAAAAACACCATGTCATCATTAGAAATTTTATAAAATCTCTTAGGATCCCTTTCTTGGAACGACTTTCTGACTCTAAAAGTAACGGGGAAAACTAGGCTGAAAATTTACGTGAATCGCCTTGTATTTAAAACTTAGATTCAATATTAGCAAAATTCGTCATTGTCAGAATGGTTTTTCTAAAGTATGGAAAATGGAAGCATCTAATCATCTGATATTATTATCACAAAATATATAAATAAGGTATTTGAAGTTACACTCCATCACAATTCAATTTTATTTTGATTCAGATTAGACTGTGTTAATCAACCATAATACTCTTGAACTTCCAACTGTATTTCCCCTACAATATTCCAGATATTAAGCCACGTTAAACTCATTTCGGTCGAGATCCTCCTCAATGTGGCGTGAAATCTCTTCAGCTTACTAAATTCCTGAAATGACAGTGTCTGGTAATAAATCCTCACAATTTATATGATGCAGCTGCAGAATTCTCAAAATGATATCTAAAAGATAATTTGCTGTTACAACTTGCTGTGTAATCTAAAAGACTAACTTTGAACGCTTATTCATCTCACTCTTTGATATACAATTTTAGTTCGTATAAAAGCATGAAACCTGTTAATTTTGATACGTCGCCTATCACAAATAGTAATTTAGCGAACGTCCTTTACGGAAGACTAAAAGTCTTCCAGAAAACTCTTTTAGCAAATTTTCGCCTAATAAAGAGGTCGGGACTTTTTATTTATTTTTCTTTTCAAATGGGCGCAAACTAGCCCCTTAGTACACAAATCCCGTGTCAGTTTTTATATGTGTGAAAATAGGTTATATATATATATATATATATATATATATATATATATATATATATATATATATATATATATATATATATATATATATATATATATATATATACAGGGTGGCGCATTGAAAACGAAACATACCGATTTGCGTCCAGAGAAATAGTTTTTTTAAGAAACTCTGAAACACGTCAATTTTAATATTGAGGGGACCATGTTTTGACATAAAACTCAACTTTGTTACATCAACCCCTTAAAGGTGGTGAAGGCAACCCTTATATTTTAAATAGGGAACATGGGTCGAGTGTTACATTGTTTGCAAGCTCTTTTTTTTCTGAATTCAGCACACTAATTTTTTTGGAAGTTTTATCAACTCGTTTAAAAATTATTCACGGTTGGAATTGCAAGAACGTATTTTATTCATTGTGATAAGAAATGCACTAATTAGTCAATTTTTCGTTCAAAAAACTAAAAAACAAAACCAGACGTTCAAAAATGTTTATTCAGTTAAGTAAGTGTCCAAATTGTTGACCACCAGCTTCCATGCAAAAGTATAAATTTTGTTGAAAACGAGCTCTGACATTCTGGAGCATTTGTGGAGTTATTAGACGGCATTTTTCAACAATGCGTCGTCGTAACTCTTCCAGAGACTCCGGTTCTGTTGCGTAAATTCTACTATTTAAATGGCCCCATAGAAAGAAGACTAAAGGAATTAAATCCGGTGATCTGGGAGGGCACTCATTTGCACCTCTACGCCCAATCCATTGTCCTGGAAACTCTCTGTTCAAAAGCTCCCTAACACGTTTTGAAAAATGCGGAGGAGCTTCATCTTGTTGAAACACTAATTGATTTTCTTGATAGCGATCATCACTTTCAAAAATGTCAATAAGTAGAGGGTAAACGATATCTTCTAGTAACTCCAAATTCGTTTCGCCACTCAAATTGCCATCAAGAAAAATTGATCCAATTAAACGTTCTTCAAAAACGCCAGTCCAGATATTCAATGTATGTGGAAATTAAGTGTGGTCTTCGTGAAAATTTCTTGGATTATTATCTGCTCAATAACGACAAATATGACGATTGACTGTAGAGTTTAATAAAAACGTAAACTCGTCTGAAAACAGATATTGGACAGAAAGTTTCCGTTATCAGTTATTCGTGCAGTCATAACTTCACAAAACTCCAGCCGCCGATCAAAATCATCTCCATTTAGTTGTTGTACAAGATGAACTTTATACGGGTGAAATTTATGATGCTTCAATATTCGCTGAATAGTTCTTCTTTTGATGTTTGAAACAGTGGCCAATTTTCTCGGGCTTAAAGTTGGGTTTGCAGCAATTTGTCCTAAACTTCAATCTCGGTAGTCTCATTTCTAACCGGGAATTCACGTTCAGGATCCCGTTTTTTGTTGGCTACTGAACCACTTTGTCGAATCTTTGCAACTAACTCCAAAATGTATTTTCCCATTCCTCTCATTACGATAAGAAATGTGCTGATAGTCAATTTTTTGTTTACAAACCAACAAAACATTGACTATCAGCACATTTATTATAGGAATGATTGAAATGCGTTTTTGCATCTTCAACTGTGAATAATTTTTAAAGGAGGTGATAAAACTTCGATAAAAATTAGTGTGCAGAATTCAGAAAAGAAAGAGCTTTCAAATGGTGTAACACTCGACCCATGTTCCATATTTAAAATATAAGGGTTGTTATCACCACCCTTAAGGGGTCGATGTGACAAAGTTGAGTTTTATGTCAAAATATTTCCCCCTCAATATTAAAATTGACGTGTTTAAACGTTTCTTAAAAAAAATTCTCTGGACGCAAATCGGTCCGTTTTGTTTTCAATGCGCCACCCTATATATATATATATATATATATATATATATATATATATATATATATATATATATATATATATATATATATATATATATATATATATATATATATATATATATATATATATAGGGAGTATATACAAAATGTGGTACTTGGATTTATATTATAAAAAGTAAGCAAAGTACCAAAATTTAGTTCTGTATGTTAAAAGAAAAAAAGGTATAGGCATCCAATGAAAAATTTGGCAGTCACCGTTGACCAGAGAAACGCACAGGACCAAAACATTTTGCATGTTTAACAAAATCTGTGGTGTTTTACAGAGAAATATTCAGTTTTTACAGCAAAAAGGTTGTAACATACCAGAAAAATAACTTTTCAAGTTTAGTACATAAAGCTGCGATTTAAAACGTCAAAATTGGCATTTTTTAGACAAAAAACAAATACGGGTTATGTAAAAAAATCGAAGAAAAAGTGTTTTGCAAAGCTTAAGTTTTATCTTCAGCTGTCATTGTCCTTTATTTTACTAACATGTTCGCAGACAATTCATTTCAAAAAGACCCTGTCTCTGATGCCATGGAAAAAGTTTTAGTTATATAATTTATGATTTAATGGTCTATAGTTTTTAAAGAATTTTTGTACAAAAAATTCACTTTTTTGAAAACCACGACTTTTAAATCTTAAAATATTTCTTTAAATGAGCTCGAACATGGCACGCTATTATAGGTTTACGTATATACAACGTAGCGTTTTTTGGGTGAATCTCAAGATATCCGTTATGTATGTCAAAGTATCAAGTTATAGTGCCATATTTTGCTTTATTTAAAATTAATAGTTTTAGCAGAAATGTGTGTTATTAAGAAAGATCTGTAGACAAGAATGGTAATGGAGAGGATATATAGGTAATGAATTTAGCGGATAAAGCACAAGATTAGTAAACAGAATGTTTAATTTACGAATAGTAAAAAGTAGCATATGTCAAAATTTTAAGATTAATGATTCTGTAATGCGACTATCAAACAGCTTTGGTTTTTTTTTGAGTCTTTAAATTATGTTCACATACTTGTACAAGTCTCGGACTTGTGTACTAAGACACATTGCACAATTTATATCAATAAACGTATTATTATTATTATTATTATTATTATTATTATTATTATTATTATTATTATTATTATTATTATTATTATTATTATTATTATTATTATTATTATTATTATTATTATTACTATTATTATTAATCTTTTATTATTATTATACAAGATACGAAGAAAAATTATATACGTTAGTTATAAGATGCATTGAATTGCAATCTATAAAATAATTTTGACAATAACAAGGTGGCTTATAAGTGGTTGGTAATCCAATCCCGAATTTTGCATTTTGAAAAAAATTTTGCAAATGAGCGCGAACTACGACCCCTAGAACCCATATCCGGGGTCAGTTTCAATTTTTATAAGTGTTTAACAACATAAGTTTATTTACACCATTTCTGCTACAGCAAGGTCTCATTCCAGTTACTCTAATACTTTCAAAAATATAGCGTATTCAAAAATATTTTTGTTGGAAAAAAGTTTTCGTTATAGCTGATTTAGGAACTTGTTCGTTGAGTTATTGCTTGAATATATATATATATATATATATATATATATATATATATATATATATATATATATATATATATATATATATATATATATATATATATATATATATATATCACACTGATAATTCAAAAAATAATAGGCTGATTTTGGTAAAATTTGGCATGTACCTTGCTTTTGTAAGTGGATTGGATAAGTTCGTTACTCAGGAAAATCAGAACAGGTTTTCCGGGAAAATTTTGAGTTTTCTTTCTAAAAAAAATTTTTTCTCGAAAAATAAACAGGCTATGTTAACCAAATTCGGTAGATAGGTTCAGGATATAAAAATAAAACTATGGACCAAAATTTATATTTCTATGTTACATGAAAAAAAAGTTATAATAAAATATTTGGTGCCAGATCATTTCCATGAAAATTACTACCATAATACATTTTTTTCCATCGTCCAGGGTGTTTGAATTTAAAACCATTTTTTAAGTTTTCACGGAAATTTTCACCAGTGGAAGTAAAGGAAAATAGGTATATGCAGAAAAATAATCTTATTTTCATGGCACAAGCTGTTAGAAATAAAAACATTTGTGAAAACAGGTTATCAGTTTACCTATATATTATGAAAATTTAAATACAGAGAGATAATCCTATCAAATTAATTATTTCTCACCTTTTTTTTTACCTGATTAAAATACTTTAGTATTTTTCTTCGAAAATTCGCTAATATAATATATGGGCTATTTTTATAACAAGTCTCATATTTTACATACACAACATAAAGACATACATGTTAACAAAAAATATCTTGCCAACAAAGTGATATCGTAAATTAGAAGGTGCTTTTTCCATAACAGGCTCTATATATTAGATTAAGAGAGAAGGCGTAATAATGTAGAATAAATTTATGCAAACCTAAAGGGTTATATGATGTAATTAACTAATTGGGTAAATGCTTAATATGATGGATAATTAACTAAAATTATTAGCGTTACCTTTTAAAAGTATCAGACTAATTGGCTGCTAATTCAGTGTTAAACATATTAGAACCAAACTTTGTCTGTAAAATACACTAGTCTGTAAAACATAATCTTGTACTCCTACATAGCTGCTATCGTAATAATATGCTGCTCAAGACTGCCTACGAGACAAGATTATTACCGCAAATATTTTTTCTCCAACGATTCCTGGACGATTATTATAATCGCACCTGTATGTTTTTGATTATTACACAATGATAAACAATTGAAATTGATTTGGTAGTTTTATCGGCCAACAACTAATTGAATTTAATCAAATGGTGACAATAAGAGAAGAGCGCTTTTGATAAGGTCTGTTCACAAATTTTAATAAAGGAAATTTCGCTTATAGAAAAGCAATGACTTTTGAATTTTCGAAACTTTTTGTAAATAAGCACAAATTAGAGCACATAAGACCCATATCCGAGGTCAGCTTAAGCCTTTATATGTTCATATATATATATATATATATATATATATATATATATATATATATATATATATATATATATATATATATATATATATATAGGTTGGCGCATTGGAAACGAAACAGACCGATTTACGTCCAGATAATTTTTTTTAAAAAACGCTGAATCACGTCAACTTTAATATTGAGGGGGACATGTTTTGACAGAAAACTCAACTTTGTCATATCAACCCCTTAAGTGTGGTGATAACAACCCTTATATTTTGAATAGAGAACATGGGTCGAGTGTTACATCATTTGAAAGCACTTTCTTTTCTGAATTCAGCACACTAATTCTTTTGGAAGGTTTATCAACTCGTTTAAAAATTATTCAGGTATGAATGTATGTATCACACCGGTAACTCAAAAAATTGTGCTCCGATTTTGATCAAATTTGGTAAGTACCTTCCTTTTGCATGTGGCTTGGACCAGCACGTTATCCAGGAAAATCGGATTGGTTTTTCCAGGAAAACTTTGTGTTTCTTTTTTCGGAAAATTTCTATATCTCCGGAAATAACACAGTTCGGGCAACCAAGTTTGGTGCGCGAATTTATATCATTGAAGGTAAATTACGTGCCAAAATTCAGCTCTGTAAGTTAAAAGATAAAAAAAGTATTGGGATTTTCCGCAAAACGTCAAAGTCGCGATTTAAAACGTCAAAATGGGCAACACTTAAACAACGAATCTGAAACTAATGCGGGTTATGAGAAGTTATAAGAAAATATCGCAAGAAGAATGTTTTACAAATCCTGAGGTCTTAGCTTCAACCGTCATTGTTGTTAATTTTACAAAAATATTTCCAGAAAATTCATTTTAAATAGACCCTTCCTCTGATGCTTTGGCAGTGGTTTTAGCTACATAGTTTATCGTTTAATGGTATATAATTTTTGGCGAATTTTCGTTAAAATCAACAAAGCTTAATATATCCGTTATGATACGAGATACGAAAAAGAATTGTATACATTAATTATAGGGTGTCTTAAGCTACGTCTTAATAAAAAATTCTACAATCACAGCCCATAAGTCGTTGGTGATGCAAATTTCTTTTTTTTTTTTAACCGAACAGGCTTTATGTTATTGCATTTTTCAATTTTTCATCAAAATATAATGCAAGTTTGTAAAAAAAAGAAAGTGCGTCATGGTAGAGAATTTTCATTAAATGTTTCAAATTTGGATGGCTCAATTTGCTATTAACCTAAGGTTCGTTGGCCAGGAGACCAGTTTTTGCGGGAACATTTTAAGTTTACTTTCGGAAATTTTTGTACATTTTCAAACAATAAAGTTATTTTGATGAAACATAGCACATTGTTTATAGTATATAGGTTATACTGGTAACCAAATTTAATGCCTGCCAGATATTTGCTATTAAAAACATTTTTATGAAAACTCACCGTCATTACGCACTTGCTGCGTCCAGACTTTTTAATATGGTGCTGTGACTGTCACTTTTGTCTTAAAATGGAGATATCTCGAAAATAACAGAATTTAGATATAGACAACTTTATACCAAGTTGACCTATTTAAAATAAGCAAGTTGGTGTAAACTTCCGGTATAACTGGAGGTGCCAGAAACGTGAAGATATTGTAAGAAGGTAGGCCCCACTGTCTTTTGTAAATAACCAAATTTTGGAAATCGGCCTGTGTGTACTTTTCCAAATATCGATCGCGGTCCTTCCCGGTGGGACACACTGTATAACGTCATGATTCAGAGAAACCTTGTAAAGCTATATAAAATCAAATATAGCTTAAGTAATTTCCGAATGATGTAGCCATAGTAAGTCAATTAATTACTGTTAACAGCGGGAGAGACTCCTCTAAACTGTCTGTCGGTAATGAAATTTCATCGGTGTTGTTTACATCAGTACCTCGGAAGGTATATGTATATAAAACCAACCTATCTTTTGTTATGTCGTGAGATATTATGCACACAAGTTAAATCATAGTTAGTTAGGGATTAATTTAGTTGTAAATTATCCGCTTTTATACTAAGTTTATAATGTAACGAAGGTCTTGAGAAAACTTCATTTACGTGGGTCCAACAACACCGACGCTATGAGGCATTTTAGGTAAAAGTAATTTAAAACTTTCTCTAAAGCACAATTTTGTGGGTTACACAAATTCGTATGGAATTCCTTATATAAAGCTGGTTTGTTCCTTCTCTCTTTATATGTATGCACACTGCTAATGCGTTATGGTAGCGAATATTAACCCTCGTCGTACCGTGTTATAAAAAATACAGGAAATACTGTGCGGGGTACATTTGTATCCCACGTAAATTTGCAGAATTTTACATTCCTAATTTCAACTATCGTATTTATTTAGCTAAAAAAAAAGACAAAATGTGAGTGCAAAACGTAAAATATTTATTCAAAATAATTAAAAAATTCGGGACGCAGCAAATGCGTTATGGTAGCGAATTTTCGTAAAAATGTTTTTTATTGACAATATGTCTTGTTTTTACAAGAAGAACATTTGGTTGACAGTATAACCTATATAGCACTAAAAATGTACCATATTTTATTAAAATAGCTTTGTTGTTTCACAAAGTATAAGCGTTTTCCGGGAATAAACTTTAAAAGTTCCAGAAAAACTGGCCCGATTTTCCTGGCCAACGAACCCCTTTAAGCTATTTACACACCTGACAAGATGTAATTATTCCCAAACAGCTTTAGGACCAAAATTGAAAAAACAACTTATGATAGTTTCTTTTACATAAATTGCCCTCAGTAATGTTACACTAAATTATATTTTTCACAAATATTCGGCAACTTTTTTTTTATAATAACTTACTAAACATTTATTATTCATTACCAACATGTCACAAAAATCTTACAAAAAATGATTTCTACGGAAACACTAAAAACATTTCAGCGAAAACTTTCCAAATTCAGCCACTATTTGAGAGTTCCTGTATACGGCAGCTCAATTTTTTCGACGAGTAATACAAAGAAGAAGCTCTCTGAATGCGTCATTTCAATGGGGCTCCGCTATCTATTGATAAAAACGCTATACCACAATTTGTGATATGCGTTTGAAATATGTGCCAAAAAAGTTGCAAAACAATTGAAATAACTCAGAGACGATGAACGATATTTTTTCCCTATAAACATGCATTATAATTTGATGGAAAACACAAAAATGCAACAACATAAGGGCTGTTCTATTTTTCTATTTAAAAAAAAATAAAGCGTATATCACCAACGGCTTATGGGCCACCCTGTAATTGTCAAAATTGGATAGAGCTCAAGACACCCTATAATTAACGTATATAGTTTTTCCTCATATCTTGCATAATAACGGATATATTAAGCTTTAACCTAGAAATGCTGTATATAAGTGAACAGGAAAAAACTGAAACTGACCCCGTATATGGATTTTAGGGGTTCTAGTTCGCGCTCATTTGAAGAAATATTTTTAAAATTCATAAGTCGCGGTCTTCTTAAAACGAATTTTTTTCTACGAAAATCGGCTAAAATATAGACTATTAAACCATAAACTTTATAGCGGAAACTACTGCCAAAACATCAGAAAGAGGGTCTATTGAAATAGATTTTCCGAAAATATTTTACTAAAGTGAAGGTCAGTTATGGTTGAAGCTGAAACTTAAGGCTTTGTGAAACACACTTATTAAGAGATTGTTTCGACATAATCCGTATTTGCTTCAAACTCGTTGGCTGAAAATTGCAAATTTTGACGTTTCAAATCGCGACTTTGACGTTTCAAGAAGAAAAATTATAAAATTTTCAAAATATTTTTTCTGCTACTTCTTGACACTGTTGCGCCAAGAAAACTAAACCGTTTTATGTAATATTTAATTGGCTTTGTTAATCACACAAAATATTTTGTTCTTGTGCTTTCCTCTGGTCACCAGTGGCACCCAATTTTTTGGGTGCCGCAGATCTCGCCAGAAATGAACCCCATGGAGAATTCCTGGGTGCTCCTAAAACGGAAAATATTCAAAGAAAACACCAAAAACAAGCAAAATCTTATATAGGCATTGATTAAAGTTTGGCATAATGATGAAAAATTAAAAGTAAATGTAAAAAAATATATTCAGAGCATGCCAAAAAGGGTTCAATCTGTAATTGATGCCAAATGAGGATCTACTAGGTACTAAGGTATTGTACTAAATATTTTGTGCTTTGATTTTTTTAAATAATTACTGATTTAAAAGAAATATAAATATTCTTAATTGTACAAGGAATAAAACCCCGATATGGGTTCTGACAGTTCTAGTTCGCATTAAATTGAAAATATTTTCTTGAAATTCAAAATTCCAGGTATAAAAATAATAATAACACTTCGATACAAAAATGTACATAAGGCCAGTCAACCAGTAGACATAGGTACACATAACACATAACAACAGCAAACAAATCTTTAAAACTAATCAAAAACGAAACAGAAATATCACAGTTCATTATCACATAAATACTCCTCAATACTATAGTAACACCTGGAAATTAGGCGCGCTTTTAACTTATAAGTGAATTTTCTTTAAAAAAAATTTACTAATAAGGAGATCCCGACTTTTGAATTTTGAAAAAAATTCTTCAAATGAGCGCTAATTAGGCCCCCTAGAACACATATCCGGGGTCAGTTTCAATTTTTATATGGATATATATATATATATATATATATATATATATATATATATATATATATATATATATATATATATATATATATATATATATATATATATATATATATATATATATATATATATGTATGTATGTATGTATGTATGTATCACACTGATAACTCAAAAAATAATGGGCCGATTTTGATTAAATTTGGTGAATACCTTCCTTTTGCAAATGGCTTGGATAAGTTCGTTAGCCAGGAAAATCGGCCCAGGTTTTCCCGGAAAATTTTGTGTTTTCTTTCGAAAAAAGTTATAAAAAATTTATACTCCGGAATTTACAAAGTAAGGGCATCCAAATTTGGTGGGTTTATATCATTATATGTAAGTTACCTACCAAAATTTAGCTCTGTAGGTCAAAAGACAAAAAAGTTATAGGCATTTAAATAAAAATTAATTGGGGTTTTCCTCAAAACGTCAAAGTTGCGATTTAAAACGTCAAAATTGGCAACCTTTAGGCAAACAACTTGAATCTAATACGAGCTATGAAATGAAAATGTCTCAAGAAGAAACTCAAAAACAAACCCTGAAGTCTTAGTTTCAACCGTCATTGTCCTTCCTCTTACTAAAATATTTTAGAAAATTTATTTAAAACAGACCCTTTCTCTGATGCTTGGCAGTAGCCTTAGCTATAGAGTTTATCGTTTATTGGTATATAATTTTTGTCGAATTTTACGTGAAAAATCAATAAAGCTCAATATATCCGTTATTATACAAGATACCAAAAAAAATTGTATACACTAATTATAGGGTGTCTTGAGCTACATCTTAAAAATATTTCTACTATCACAGGCTGGCCCATAAGTCGATGGTGATAAAATTTCTCTTTTTTTTTTTAATCAAACACGTCTTATGTTATTGAATTTTTGCATTTTTCATCGAAATATAATGCATGTTTGTAAGAAAAGAAATTCTGGACGCAGCAAGTGAGTTATGGAAGCGAATTTTGATCAAATGCTTAATATTTGAATAGCTCAATTTGCTATTAACCTATAAGGTTGACCAAGAAACATGTTTTTTCGGGAACACTTTAAGTTTACTTCCGGAAACTTTTGTACATTTTCAAACAATTAAATTATTTTGAAGAAACATGGCACATTTTTTTTATTATATAGGTTATACTAGTAACCAAATTTGATGCCTGCTTTCTTAAAAAACACACACATATTTGCTATTAAAAAGATTTTTATGAAAATTCACTACCATAACGCACTTGCTGCGTCCATAAAATGTTTTTTATATCCTCAACTCAGTACGTTCCCTACACCTACTTGGTAATTTATTTTAAAATCTAATATCATTGAATATAAAAGATATTTCATATTTCGGTGTATTATGGGCCACCGAACGTAAATCACCACGGGTATCATAACTGGGAGTGAAAGAATTTACATCAAAGCGATACATATTTTTCTTTTTCTATATGTGATAACGATAACGAATTTTTTCTAAGTAAACTAGGAAAAAATTACTTTCAAATAACTGGTATTACTCAATATGTCCAACATCGATATAAGATAAATAATATCACGATGATATTTTACAAATAACGCTGAAAAATACTTTTATGAACTAAATACTTAGAAGTTTGTATGTAGCTTTAACAAATGTTCTACTTCAAAGTAACTTTTCTTTTTATTTAGTTTTAATGGCAAACACTATCCTGAAGGCGGCTCTATAACAAGAAGGAAAATAAACTTTTTACAACTTTGGTACATAAAGGCGTGTAACATGTAGTGCAAAGTAAGCTTGTTGCAGGTGTGTGAATAGATTTAATTAACCTAACAGGCGGTATAATGGTCCTTTACGTACTCAGTCAACACTTCGTGCAAATTATATCTCACCAGATTACTTTACATGAGCAGATAAAACGATCTCTAACATTCTGTTACTCTGGTCATTATATAATAATATGTTGCCAGTGCTGGAACGTTACGGTATGCTAAATTTGGGGATAATATTGTCAAAACATGGAATGTTCGCCTTCCGTAATTATTTTGAACATTATTTAATTGTCACAATCTGGCTAGAAATTATTTTACACTGGTTTCGAGGCCTAGTATAGAGGAAATAAGTTAATCTTGTATGATTTAGTAACATGACAAAATAAATGATTTAGCGAATTTTCTTAGAATAACTTCTGGACTGGTTTTGACGAAATTTTGGGAGTACTTTTCGTTGGCAATGGGCATCGATAAGCTCATTAGCCAGAAAAAATTTACCAGTTTTTCCGGGAAAATTTTAGTTTCTCTTTCGGAAAAGCTTTGTATCTCAAAAAACAACAAAACTATGGCAACCAGATTTGGTACGCGAGTTTATACTACAAAACACATATCAAATTATATCTCTAAATTAAAAGAAAGTGTGGACGCAGCAGGCGCGTTATGGTAGTGAATTTTCTTACCAATGTTTTAATAGCATATATGTATTTCCTTTTAAAGAAAGCAGGCATGAAATTTGGTTACGAGTATAAACTATATAGTAGAAACAATGTACCATATATAATCAAAATACCCTTATTGTTTGAAAATGTAAAACTTTTTCCGGAAAAACTGATTCCTAGCCAACAAATGTTAAGTTAATTAATAGCAAATTGACCTATTGAAATTTGAAATATATAATCAAAATTCTCTACTATAACGCACCTGCTGCTTCCCGAGTCTCTTTTTTTTACAAACATACATTACATTTCGATGGAAAATGCGAAAAGGAAATAATATAAGGTGTGTTCGATTAAAAAAA
Source organism: Tillus elongatus (assembly GCA_964006375.1). Lineage (NCBI taxonomy): Eukaryota > Metazoa > Arthropoda > Insecta > Coleoptera > Cleridae > Tillus > Tillus elongatus. Next base: position 207,203,426 of record OZ023262.1, on the reverse strand, counting down.
AAAAGAAAATTTGTATCACCAATAACTTATGGGCCACCTATGATTGTAAAGCTAATTTTATAGGATGCAGATCAAGGCAGAATTAACATATACATATTTTTTTCGTATCTTATATAATAACGGATATATTGAAATGCGTCACCCTGTATATATGACAACAGATAAAAAATAAACTAAACCCGGACATGGGTTCTAAGGAATCTAGTTCGCGCTCATTTAAAAAAACCTTTTCAAAATTGGTGGTCTCCTCATTAACGATTTTTATCTACAGACATTCGCTAAACTTACAAACCATTAAACGATACACTTTATAATAGAAATTACTGCCAAATCATCAAAGAAAGGTTTTATATCAAATAAATTTTGTGGAAATATTTACTAAAAAGACCAATTAGGTACGTTGAAGCTTAAACTTAAGGGTTTGCAAAACACTCTTCGTGCTACATTTTCTATACATAGCCCGTATTCATTTCGCGTTCTTCGCCTAAATGTTGCCAATTTTGACGTTTCGAATAGCGACTTTGAACTTTTGAGAGGAAAATCCCAATTTTTCTTTAAATACCGATAACTTTTTAGTGAATTTTTATTTTAAAAAAATCACCAATAGAGAGGTATCACAATGCAGAGACTTTGCAAAAATTTTTTCAAACGAGTGGGAATTAGGACTCCTAGAATCCATAACCAGGGTCAGTTTATATATATATATATATATATATATATATATATATATATATATATATATATATATATTTATATATTTATATATATATATATATATATATATATATATATATATATATATATATATATATATATATATATATATTTATATATATATATATATTTATATATATATATATATATATATATATATATATATATATATATATATATATATATATATATATATATATATATATATATATAAGTATGTATCCAACCGATAACTCAAAAAATAATTAACCAATTTAAATAAAACTCGGCAAGTACCTTTGTTTTATTAATGGATTGGATGGGTTTGTTAGCCAGGAAAATCGGACTAGATTTTCCGGGAAAATTTTGAGTTTTCTTGCGAAAAAAAGTTTTTTCTCCTAAAATTACAAAGCTATTTAAATGAAATTTTGCGGATATGTTTCCTACGTATCAAAACTGAACTTTCTAAGTTTATAGAAGATTGAGTTACTCAAATGTGAAGCATTTAATGAAGATTCACTGCCATAACGCACTTGCTGCATCCCCAACTTTTTGTCTTTAAACCTTCAGATCTATAGTTGGGTACGTAATTTACCTGGTGTGGCGCTAACTCGCGTAAAAAATTTAGTTGCGATAACTTTGTTGTTTCCGGAGATATAAAATTTTTCAAGAGAAAACACAAAATTTTCGGGAAAAAACTTGCTTATTTTCTTGGCTAGCTAAATACTTGCAAAAGGAAGGTACTCAGAATTTTTTATCCTCTGACGACGCTGGCTAACTTTGTTAGTGAAACGATCGTCAGGTCTTTAAACAGATGTGTTGTGGTGATTTGGATTCTCCAAGTGTACTTATCAGTGCTCATCATAGGTTCCAATCTTCACTTAGGAAGGTCCTTACCAAATTTGATTAAATGGGCCCATTTTTTATTATCGGTGTATATATACAGATATAGATATTTTTAAAATTCAAAAGTCGCGATCTCCTCATTAGTGAATGTTTTAAAGAAAATTCACTAAAACTTGAAATCCGTTGCAGAGATAAAAAACATGCACTTGTGAAGCCAAGGGAAAAGTCTACGACTGTAGTAAATACGAAACAGTTTCACTAAGTTAGGGCAAGATCAAACAACAAGATATGCTATTCAAATTGAATTAAGTCTTAAAAGTTTTCATCTCCTCTTTATTAAATTATTTTTTATACAAAAACTCGCTAAAAAATTCATCGGAATAGCAACAATCTGATTATATAACGGTAAAATGAAAGGAAAGCCTAAAATTTTTTTTTATAAAAAGTGAATTCATTAATTAGGATTAGAACTCGTCTTATTAGAGGACTCGATTAACTGTATGTATACCGCTTAGACCAGTGGACCACCGTCGACATGACAGATGTATGTACTAGCAGGTATACACGCTATATGTTAATTTTCAACAAACCTGCTTGCTCATCTGTCAGAGAGCGTACATGTTTAAGCCAGGCTTCTTCGCCACCGCTCCATCGTCATTGCTCATAAGTTTCCGTTGCAACTCGACATAAACACTTTATCTTGTCGACAGTTAAATAGTCCGTATCATTATTTCCACTATGCGCAAACTTCTTGTGCCGATATATATATATATATATATATATATATATATATATATATATATATATATATATATATATATATATATATATATATATATATATATATATATGCGGGAAACTTACTGCACAAAGTAATTTCAGAATTATGAGCCGATTCTAGAGACGAATCACTTCATTTATTCTGGAACCCGAGAATAGATTATCTGAAAATGATAAGTACACTTTGAGGAAACCCAAATCACCACAACATTTATTTCAAAGACCTTACGATCGTTTCGTTGACAAAAGCAACATCTTCAGAGGAAGATAAATTCTTAAATACGTGGGTCAAACTAGGAGAAACATAGCCACCAGATTTCGTGAACATCTCGCACAGTTAGGATATAGTACGGTGGACAAATGATGTGTGGCACAACATATATGCGATAATAATCACCACATTGACAAAGAAAATTTGAAACTTGTCAAAAACTTTAGACATCAAACTATGCTTGATTCATTAGAAAGTATTTTTATATTAAGGTCTATTAAGAACAAAACTTCATTGAATCGTGCGGCCCCTTTAATTTCTAGTCCTTTATTTTCACTTTGCATTTGACCACTTTAACACTCCGAATTTGTCTGTAGAATAATAAATTATGTCAATAACTCGGCCGGTTTATGCATATACTAATCTATACATTTGTCTCGACTTAAAGATCTGTTTGTTTTGTTTGTACTTATGAATTTAATATAGATACTATAACGAAGAATTAGCATTAATATAAATAAAGTTTGTATGTGGTATTTTAGTTGAATTACTTATATTTTGTTAGAGTGTTAACATGTTGAGCCAAACACCCGGTATTCGTTTTTCTATTTAAAAATATGAGCGGAGTTGATGTTGTTTATCTAGCCAGATGTTTTCGGCGTGTTTCAATATCCACATAGTAATTTTCTAGATCCAAAGGGAACGTGCAGATTCTTTAAATACATCGGTCCCTTTCAAGCTATTATCTGTATATTAGATAAGGGCTCATAAATATGTCGACCAGAAGATTAAAAAGCAGGTCTTAGACCTAGTAGTTTCACCACACAATAAACAAACGATCGTTCCTGGACGACAGTTTTACTTCGGACTAGTTCGTTTACCTTGACGCGATATAAATACATGTAGCTAGTTGTTTAAGGTAGAAATTATCTTCCTCTGAAGATGCTGACTTTGTCAACGAAACGATCTTAAGGTCTTTGAAATAAGTGTTGTGGTGATTTGGGTTTTCTCAAAGTGTACTTATTAGTGCTCATCACAGGTTCCAGTTTTCACATACTGAAAATGATAATAATAATTTTCAAGAGAATAAAGAAACTGTCCCTGATGATGTAAGTAATGTCTAATTTAAAGACGGCAACAAAACATTAGAATACAATAACATTTTCCAACATCTTGTTAGGAAGCCTCAAAGCGGCATGTAATTTTCTATAGTGTAACATCTTATAATCTGTTGCCAAAAAATATACTTTATGAAGATAAGCATATTCTTTAGACTTTGCCGTGCAATATATTTCAAGGCCTTAGATTTTCTGCCGTTTAGTTTGTGGACAGCTGTATAAAATACACAAACTGGTAGATATTATACACTTAAAGCAATAAAAGGTCTTCCGCGTAATTATCGCAATATAGAGGGTTCTAGAATGACCCTAACGCTTGTAACAGATACCACAGAAATACAAGAGGCTATAAAGTCTAGTCGTTCTTCCTTCACCAAGATCATCAAACTGATTGTTATGTGGTGCTCTTTGCGTAGCAAAGAGTATTATGGCACACTTTGAGTCTACCCAAAACTCTATACTTACTTGTAATGTTGAACTTTGTTTTATTTATTTAGTTTCAAACTTGACCTACTGTTGCACGATCAGAGGCGTCGCGTTCAAAATTTGTATGTGGGGTCGAAGCAAAAAGGTATATGTCTCAGCGAGGGCGGTCGTTTAAAGTTTATGAAGTTTTGGCCGCAATAAAAATATTTAGATTGATAACCAGGTATTACATTCTCTTTAATTAAAATATTTTCCGATCGCCACCACTTCCGGCTACACCGGAAGTCGCCATCAACTTAATTATTTTAAATAGAACACCCTATATATTTTTGCATTCTTAGATTGATGTGGTATTAAATCTTTTAGTGAATTTTCTTAAAAACATTAACTAATAAGATCGCGACGTTTTAATTTTGAAAAAATTTTTTCAAATAAGCGCTAATTAGGCCCCCTAGAACAGTTGCGGTTTTTATATGTTTATATATATATATATATATATATATATATATATATATATATATATATATATATATATATATATATATATATATATATATATATATATATATATATACACATATAAAAACCGCAATTAGCTTATCTGAAGAAATTTTTTCAAAATTGAAACGTCAGGATCTCATTAGTTAATGTTTTTAAGAAAATTCAGGTATCACACCGATAACTCAAAAAATAATGAGCCTATATAAATCAAATTTCCCTTTGTAAGTGTCTTGGATAAGTTCGTTAGCCAGGAAAATGTACCCAGTTTTTCCAGGAAAACGTTATGCTTTCTTTCAGAAAATTGTTATTGCTCTAAAAGTAACAAAAACTCTGAAAGCAGAAAATGCGTTATGGTAGTGAATTTTCATAAAAATATTTTTTAATAGCAATAATGTGTGTTTTTTTTAAGAAAGCAAGCATCAAATTTGGTTACCAGTATAACCTATATAGTAAAAACAATGTGCCATGTTTCATCAAAATAACTTTATCGTTTGGAAATGTACAAAAATTTCCGAAAGTAAACCTAAAGTGTTCCCGAAAAAACTTGTTTCTTGGTTAACCTTATAGGTTAAAATTGAGCTACTCAAATATGAAGCATTTGATCAACATTCCCTACCATAACACACTTAGTGCGTCCAGAATTTTTTTTCTTACAAACATGCATTATATTTTGATGGAAAATGCAAAAATTTAATAACATAAGGCGTGTTTGATTAAAAAAAAAAAAGAAAATTTGTATTACCAACGACTTAAGAGCCACCCTGTGATTGTAGAAATATTTTTTTAAGATGTAGCTCAAGACACTATATAATTAATATATACAATTTTTTTCATATCTTGTACAATAACAGATATATTGAGCTTTATTGATTTTTTACGAAAATTCTAGAAAAATTATATACCATTAAACGATAAACTCTATAGCTAAGGCTACTGCCAAGCATCAGAGAAAGAGTCTATTTGAAATGAATTTTCTGGAAATATTTTATTAACATGGAGGACAATGACGGTTGAAATTAAGACTTCAGGATTTGTAAAACATTCTTCTTGAGACATTTTATTTCCATAGCCCGTATTAGATTCAAGTTCTATGCCTAAATGTTGCCAATTTTGACGTTTAAATCGCAACTTTGACGTTTTGTGGAAAACCCCAATTTATTTTTCTTTAAATGCCTATAACTTTTTTGTGTTTTAACCTACAGAGCTAAATTTTGGTACGTGACTTACCTATAAGGATATAAACCAGCGTACCAAATTTGGTTTCCCTTACTGTGTTAATTTCGGAGATATATTTTTTTTGAAAGAAAACACAAAATTTTCCGGGAAAACCTAGGTTGATTTTCCTGGATAACAAACTTATCCAAGCCATTTGCAAAAGGAAGGTATCTACCAAATTTAATCAAAATCGGCCTATTATTTTTTGAGTTATTGGCGTGATACATAAATATATAAATATATATATATATATATATATATATATATATATATATATATATATATATATATATATATATATATATATAAACATATAAAAATTGAAACTGACCCCGGATATGTGTTCTGAGGGGCCTAATTAGCGCTCATTTGAAGAAATTTTTTCAAAATTCAAAAGTCGGGATCTCCTCATTACCGAATTTTTTTAAGAAAATTCACTAAAACTAGGGAAACAAAATTTAGTACAGGTATTAACACTGTCAAGCGTAAACTATACAGCAAAACTTAGATATCTAAATCAAAAGAGAGCAAGTTAAAACCATTTGAAAGTTTTATAGTTATTGTTCGAAAATATCAAAGTGAGTATATAAAAAGTCAAAACTTATGAGTTATTACAAAGGTTCTGCGCATGGTACATGTGTGTATTTCTGCTTCTTGAACGTCGGTCTATTTCCGCGCCAATAGCCAATCACCGACGCTAGGAAGCAGCTTACCCTCACTATCCTAGAAATGTTGCCGAAACCCTGTCTTTCTGTAAGGAGGGTAGGGATATTTAACGTGTCCAACATCGCATGGACACGGAACCAACGGGTTTACACGGCGGAATGTGCGGACATTCAACTTGCTCAAATACAATGTCAGAATTTCGATCGATGTTAATGTTACAGTATGTACTGAGAAAGTGAAAGGAGAACCCTGGGATCGAACCCAGTACCCCTCCGTGCAGAGGCACACGTTCTTACCACTGAACCACCGAGGGTCTAGCATGATACATGGAAAATATTAAGTGATATGTCTTTAACCCAGTCTTATATTTCTGTTTCAGGTGTTAATTTAATAAAACTTTTTCAAAAAATCTATTTGAAATAGAAATTATTTGTTATGCTAAAGCATAAGTTTACATATTAACACGTTCATTATAACATTTTTATCGTATGCTCCTATAGCTGAGTTTGCCAGGCGACGCCCGACGCTTATTCCATTATTATTACTTTGGAGATCACGCTGGTTCAAACCCAGGTGTGTGAATTACCTTTTTTTATTTTGTTTTATTGTCGATTTTTTACGTTATATCATCACATTATGTAATTGCACTGAATCTTTGGCAAATTTTTATAATAATAATCCATCAATGAAATGGGAACTCTTAAAACTTAATTCAAATTTTAATAGCAAATCAGGTTGTTTTCGTTGCGCTCACTTGGTTAAACCATACTGAATACAGCCGTATAGATTTTTCCTCTGGTTTCACAAGTACTTATTTTCTTCTATGTAACCGTTTTTGCTTTTTACATCCTCGCCAGGCAAAATAAAATTTTCTTTGTGGACTCGCAAAAGAAGCCCCACGTCTGTATTTAGATCAGATTGTATAAATTTTAATTCATTTCATTAGCGAATTAAACGTACAAAATGTTCTTAAAATAGCACACATAATAGAATTTTTTTACGTAATTCGTAAAAAATAATGTCTTAGGTAATACATTTTCTAACAAGAAAATTGTTTAGGAAAATTTTTGAGAAAAATATTCTATAGAATTTTTTGCATCAAATTTTTTAGCCAATTTTCGTAGAAGTACTGTTTTTTGGAAAGTATCATAGACGTTCTTTTTAATTAATTTGCATACGACTTTGAGACATTTGAAAATTTTCTTCAAACAGTAACCATAAACAGTGAACCATATATAGTTCACTGTCATAAAGTAATAAAGTAATAAAGTAATAATAACAATAATACATATACATATACACACACACACACACACACACACACACACACACACACACACACACACACACACACACACATATATATATATATATATATATATATATATATATATATATATATATATATATATATATATATATATATATATATATATATATATATATATATATCGAGCACTTATTATTTTATTGCATTTTTGCATCTTCCATCAAATTGTAATCCAAGCATGTGGGGAAAAAATTAAAAGCTTTCATGTTTTTGAGTTATTTCAATTGTTTTGCAATTTATATCACCTTAAAAATTATGTACACAGTTTTTACAGTTTGGGATGCTGTAACTCAATGTTTCAAATCGAACAGCCTGTATTTTGTGTTTTAGAAATTAACGACCTGCCATTTGTTTGAGGTTTTTTTTAAACATATTTTAGTTTTGGATATATTTACATTTATAATCGCATACCATGAATCAAATTTTCTTTCAGTTTTTTTGTTTGAAAATTTTAATGCAAAATTATACTTTGGCAGGTGGGTAAATAGCTTAAAGAGGTTCGTTGGCCAGGAAAATTGGACAAATTTTTGTACTTTTTCAAACAATAAAGTTATTTTAATGAAATATGGTACATTGGTGTTACTATATAGATTGTACTGGTAACCAAATTTGACGCCTGCTTTCATTACAAAAAGACACATTTGCTAATAAAAACATTTTAATGAAAATTCACTACCATAACGTACTTGCTGCGTCTAGACTTTTCATTTAGACCGACCGTGTCCATCTGTTACAGTTTCGGAGAAAAAAATTATGTCCAATTTATATTTCACATGTTGAGTTTTCGTTGATTATGTTAAATGCCTCAGCATTATAGCTGAAATGCGTCAAAATATACAGGGTGCTTCACGGTGAGTGGCCTATTAGACGTTTTTGGAGAACTTCATCTATTTAAATTCTGAAAATTGGTATCTGCACGTTTTTGGTATTGATCTTTCTAAATAAAATATTTTCAATTAGCCTGCACTCCTGGTTATACCGGAAGTCGACACAAACTTTGTTTTTTTAAATAGAACACCCTGTATATTGTTAGATTTTTGAATTACACGTTCAATTTAAGGGTCACTTTGATTACAACATATTCGGGCTAGTTTGTACCGTTTCGGATTTATTCGCCATTTTGTAGAAAAATTCCAAAATCTTTAAAGACATGCAAGATAGAAACGTGCGGTTTTCACTATCCCATAGAGCGTAAAAATTACTACACAGGAATTTAAACAAAATACGATTCTACGATAACTCTTATTTATAACAAACATTTGAATTTGAAAATTTTCAATCATAGAAAACTTGATTTTTTTTAATGGAACGGTACCCATATATCCCCAGCATCTGATTCACCGTTAAATTCCCTATATTTTAAGTATACGTTACCCAATACCTGTCTCTTATAGTTTTCTTCGAAAATTGATTTGAAAAAAAGTAATTTTTAGTGGGGCGATATAATTTTTCTGTACGTAACAAAAAAAAATACAGTAGAAACAAAAATATTTCATGTTCAAGTTAAAAATTATAATAAAGAAATATTGTTACTGTGTTTGGAAATTATGTATTTAAAGTATTTTTAAAAAATTTAAAAAATTTCTAAGGATAACAACAGTGATATTATTACCTTACACAATCTTATAAATCCTCGAAGTATTATTACAACACGAGTAATAAAACAACTCTCACCTCCTAAACTAGTAACTGCTCAAAATGTTGCCCATTAATACTCAAACATTTTAATATTCGTGTCGTAATGCCGCTAGTGGTTGCTGACAGAATCTCATTCCTATCTAACTCTTCAAACGCCCTTCTTACTCTGATCTCTAATTCTTTTCGTGAATTGACGGGCGTTTCATATACTTTGCTTTTTTTATCTTTCCCCAAAGATAGAAATCAAGCAGGGTAAGATCTGGCCATATCCATCGACCGCACTTTCCAATCCATATATCTTCAAATAGATCGTCGAGTGTGTTCGATATTTCTCGTGTAGAGTGAGCAGGAGCTGTGTCATGTTGATACCAACGAGTTCTATATTTTGATAATGGTAAATTGACTAAAAAGTCTGTAACTATTGTTCTTAATATTTCCATGTAACGATTAGAAGTGAAGGTTCAATCATAAATATGATAACAAAAGTTATTACCTTTCAATAAACAATACACATTGAAACTAAATTTTACTTGAAATCCCCTTTCCCCAATAGCGTGAGGGTTTTGATTTGCCCAAACATGACTGTTATGCCTATTGAAAACTCCTTCATGAGAAAATTTCGATTCATTTAATTCATATTCAAGGTGATGATGAAATATATATTTTCATCATCACCTTGAATATGAATTAACATTGTTTCACAAAACCGGACCCTTTTACTAGCATCTTCTGGATGCAGACCTTGCACTAACGTAAACTTATAGTTGTGCGTTTTGTGCATCCACAAGATTCTTTTTACAGAGCGGTAAGGAATACCTATCTCGTCCACTGCAGTGTAAATAGAGGCATGTGGATATGCTTCGACATAAGCCAGGACAATTATTTCGTTATCTTCATCTCTAGTCACTGGACTGGGATTAACTTTGGGTGCTTTAAAAGTACCAAATTCTAAGGAATTTAACTCAATCCTTCTTAACTTCTTTTCATTCGTGGGTGGCAGATTAGTATTTAACTCATTAGACCTTCTACATGTTCTACTAATAATTCGGTTACATTCTCCATGGATGTCAAATAAATTTAAATAATCTGCATTGGAATAATGATTTGCCATGTTACTGTGAACACTTGTACATTGACATTTATCGAATGTTTAGAACGACAAGTATGTTATATAAATTGTTCATCATGCCACACTTGCCTTAACGTTGACGTTCAACCACAGTATAAGGAAAAATTATGCTGCCTTATGTTTTTGAATGTCTCTAAATACCTCAAAAACTATACTTTTTAGCTATAGGAAATACCCAATTTAGGTCGGAAAGTTATCGAAAAAGGAACCGGTTGGAACTGCAAGTTACTGTGTGTCCCTTTTAAAATAAGACACTCAGTGAAGGCAGAAGTAGTCAAAGGTTGGCGCCACCCCGCTGACCATTAATATTTTCAAATAAATGTTCAAAGAAAACTGTATGAGATAGGTATAGGGTTATGCATACTCAAAAGATAGGAAATTTAACACTAAATCAGATGCTGGGAACATATGGGTACCGTTCTGTTAAAAAAAATCAAGTTATCTATGATCGAAAATTTTCAAACTAAAATGTATGTTATAAATAACAGTTATCTTAAAATCGTATTGTGTTTATAACAGTATGTAGTAATTTTTATGCTCTATGCGATAGTGAAAACCGCATGTTTCTATCTTTCATGTTTTTAAAGATATCGGCATTTTTCTAAAGCGCTCCAATCGTAATTTTTTCTACAAAATGGCGAATAAATCCGAAACGGTACGAACTAGCCCAAATATGTTGTGATAAAAGTAACCCATAAATTAAACGTGCAATTCAAAAAGCTAATAATATACAGGATGTTCTATTTAAAAAACAAAGTTTGTGTCGACTTTCGGTATAACCAGAAGTGCAGGCTAATTGAAAATATTTTAGTTAGAAATATCAGTATCAAAAACGTGCGGATACCAATTTTAAGAATTTAAATAGATGTAGTTCTCCAGAAACGTCTAATAGGCCACTCACCGTGAAGCACCCTGTATAACAATAACGAAAATAATGTTTATACAAAGCTAGTAGATCTTAATTTATTTTTTTGTACACAAAAATGCAACAAAATTGTTAGAAGAACATTTAACGAAAACAATACATACCCAGCTCCGATGACAAATGTTAAATTTAGAAGAATAGATGCAAATTTTGTTCGTTTTGGACGAACCGGTCAAGTGATAAATTGACAAAAAGCCGTAATTAATAATGAAGAGGGATATTTGAATATCTTAGCTTATTTCGAGGCAAATTCCATCGTCTCAGTTTGAGCTGCTGAAGAAGGTCTAACAATGCGTAGATCTCAGTAGAGTGGATTTTTAAGAAGCATCACCTCCACGATTAAAAGTTCTCGTTAATTAGAACCTCTATCCTTAAGACCCAGACGACAGAGTTACCTTGTATGAGATATCTTCAAAGTCAAGAAAAAGATAACTTTTTTGAGAAGAATTATCTGGACGTGAAGAGTTTTTTGACAGGCGTAACATTATCTGTAAGCTTCAGCTCATCAGCGTGAGATCCGAGAAAAAAACTATCAGGTTACGTTTAGTTTCAATGTCTTTTGCCTTATGACGGTGGACCGTTAGTTGAATTTATGACGGACTGTAGTTGTAAGTTTCCTTCGTGACCTGTTATTGAACTTGGGAGGAAACTGTTGGTATAAATTGGATGGTGGTGCGGTTCATTGTATCCAGAAGGTATTCCAACAAGGTATCTAAATGTTCGAGGTTAGGTGGTTAAGGCGGTTATGACCATGAAACCTGCCTGAAATACCTCCAGATCTCACACCTTAAAACTTCCACCTTTGGGGATATATCAAACATCATATCTACCAGACACGAGTGAACGCAAGGAATAAATTAGAAAGACGCGTGTGAGCAGCATTCGATAGGTTCTACCATCAAGAAGTACGAACAGAAATATTGGAGTATTACGCCTAACAAACATGCCTGAATCCGAATGGCCATAATTTCGAACATCAATAATAATTTGTTTCCATTTTTTTTACATCTATCTTTTGTCATTTGTGGTGAATGTGGAGAGTTGTCTTTGAAAATTTTGCAAGCTCTACTGAGAACATTGTCGTATAAAAATAAAAACTCTGGACGCAGCAAGTGCGTTATGGAAGTGAATTTTCATAAAAATGTTTTTAATTACAAATATATCGCTCTAATGCGAGTAGGCATCAATTTGGTTACCGGTATAACCTATATAGTAGGAACAGTGTATCATATTTTATCAAAATAATTATTTGAAAATGTACAAAACTTTTCGGAAAATAAATTTTAAATGTTTCTGAGAAAACTGGTCTCCTAGCCAACGAACCTTAGGTTAATAGCAAATTGAGTTATTGAAATTTGAAATATTTAATGAAAATTCGCAACCAAAACGCCCTTGCAGCGTTTATACAAAAAAAATCCGAAAATACAGTTAAATGTTGGTTTCCTAACCAACAAAACTTACGTTAATAGCAAATGAGTTATTGAAATTTGGAGGATTTAATGAAAATTTGCTACCAAAACGCACTTACTGTGTCCAGAGTTTTTCTTACAAACATGCATCATATTTCGATAAAATATGCTAAAATGCAGTAACGAATTTGTTCTACAAAAATTAGCTAAAAATTATAGACCGTTAAACCATAAACTTCACTAAACCTACAGCGAAAGCATCAACTTAACTAAACCGACAGCCTAAGCATCAGAGAAAGGGTCTATTTGAAATGAATTTTCTGGGAATATTTTAGTAAAATGAAGGACAATGACGATTGAAACTAAGACTTCAGGCTTTGTAAAACATTATTCTTGAGACATTTTCCTTCCATAGCTCATATTAGTGTCAGGTTCATTGCCTAAATATTACCAATTTTGACGTTTAAAATCGCGATTTTGACGTTTTGAGGAAAAGCCAAATGTATTTTTCTTTGAATGCCTGTAACTTTTTTGTCCTTTAACCTTCAGAGCTAAATTTTGGTAGGTAGCTTGCCTATAATAATATACACCCGCGTATGAAGGTTGCCCTTACTTTGTTAATTTTGGAGATATAAATTTTTTTCAATTTTTTTCGAAAGAAAACACAAAATTTTCCGGGAAAACTTTGGCGGATTTTCCTAGCTAACGAACTTATCCAAGCCACTTATGAAAGGAAGGTACTTACCAAGTTTTATCAAAATCGGTCCATTATTTTTTTAGTTATAGGTGTGACACATAAATATATAAATATATATATATATATATATATATATATATATATATATATATATATATATATATATATATATATATATATATATATATATATATATATATATATATATATAAACATATAAAGTCTGAAACCGACCTCGGATTTGGGTTCCAGGGGTCCTAATTAGCGCTCATTTGAAGAAATTTTTTCAAAATTCGAAAGTCGGGATCTCCTCATTAGTGAATTTTTTTTAAGAAAATTCACTAAAAGATAATTTCTTGATTTGTATATCCACTATTTTCGTTGCTGTTATTTATTATCACGCATTTTGATAAAAATGCAAACATTTTTAAATATCTAAAGAAGTTTTAGAAAGCTGATTATCTAAAAAATATTTGCAACAATTCGACATAATGGGTAAAAACTTAATATTTTTATTTTTTTTGGAAATAACTAAAACGATTTTATTTAGGTATAGGGACATGTAACATCATTTTGTGGCAGTTTTTATCTCCAATTCGATTATCTAACCAAAAATGGGTCTTTCCATTCAAAAACATTGTCATTTCAAAGAATACCCACGTTAAAACAATTGTTAAACAACAATCTAATAGCCCATTTTGTGAACGTCAACCAGCTTTTCGGAAAACATTTGTTTTATCAAATCCGTAATAGATGCACATGGAGCAGTCTGAGTAAAAAAAAAATCAAAATTATGATTCTCATCTACAATAAAATACACGGGTCTTCCTTTTCAAATAACAAAGTTCTTGGCAACTTCTGGAATAACCGGAAGTGCAAGAAACCTGAGAACTCTTTAGTTAAAGAGAATGTAACTAATAATGCCTGATTCATAATTTTAAATTTTTATTCTGACCAGAACTCCATAAACTACCAACGCTGCTCTCGCTGAAATACCCTATATATATATATATATATATATATATATATATATATATATATATATATATATATATATATATATATATATATATATATATATATATATATATATCTTAATATATATAAATCTCGTGTCACAATGTTTGTCCTCAATGGACTCCTAAACCACTTAACCGATTATAATAAAATTCGCACACCATGTGCAGTTCGATCCAACTTGAGAGATAGGATAGTTTAAATCTCAAATTATAGTCGCAATTTTAATTTATTGCTAATTATTTGTCTGTTATTATTTGACAGTCGCAATTATCTGTTAACTCCAAATGATTCTAACAGATGTCGATATCTTTCGACTGGGTTGAGTAAGTAATCAATAGATGGCGCTACTATGGTAAATCTACGAACGTGTCATATAAGCTACATTTTAACAGCATAATTACCACGTGTTGTTGACGCTATAAAATTAAGTAAATTTATTTTGTAGTGAACGAAATACCGTATAATTCAATTATTTCCACTTTTTAAATTTTTGGTGTTAGCATAGCCGGCCACGTGTTACTTAGACTGAAGTGTAAATTGCATTTGTTAGATACTAGATAGATAGATAGATGATACTGGGACTTTGGGTATTCAATGCTAATTATAAATGTAAAACACTCATTCGCTGGTATAAGTTCATAATTTATTATCACGAGTTGAGTATTAAGTATATCACAGTCACGTTTTTACAGTATATATAGATATAAGGTTATCCAGGAAAAACCATGCGGTCCTTGGGTCCGATGGAGAAAAACTGGATTGCGGGGACTGGTTCACTGAAACAGATCACTGAAACACACTGATATTTATAGAGAGATGCGATAAGATTCGATAAGATAAGATGATTGATATATTAATTCATCGATGTGTTAATTAATAGGCGATTAGATATTGTTGTCTATACACAAGCCCATGTGCACAATATGACGGGCAGATACGTAAGCTTGAGTGAGAGGTGAGGAGTGAGAGAGAGCGATGATTAAGTCCACTGACCCGCCGCCTAGATTATAGGTTGGAAGCTGCGGTCGGTAATGGAGCGTCAGGCGGGAGATTTGAACAGCATTCATATTATAATGAAAATAATACAGTGAAATTAATCCTGTTTTTTACTTATTTGTGCTTCATTGATCAAAACTTTAGCCACAGCAACGCGTGGCCGGGTCAGCTAGTATATATATATATATATATATATATATATATATATATATATATATATATATATATATATATATATATATATATATATATATATATATATATATATATATATATATATATATATGTATATATATATATATATATATATATATATATATATATATATATATATATATTTTGAGGTGTTTTAAATAAGTATCTAATTCAGAGTGATTTTCCAAGTAATTCTGAGATACAAAGTTGTGTTTAAAAACGTTCCGCTTTGGAGATACAGCGTGTTATAAATTTTGATGTTTGCTCTTTAATTTTGGTATTATATACTAATGTCTGAAACTTTGTACATTTGCTTGAAGGCAATTTTTTTATTTCAACAACACACCACGAGTGCTCACAGCCTAAATACTATCGTACCGTGAGTGTCGACAAGGGGCAAAGAGGCAACTTGTTAATTCTGGACTTAAAGGTTTGGAGGTTCGAAGGAGAAGGAAAAACATGTGCTGGCAAGGAGTTCCACAACTTGGAAGTCCTCGGGACAAAAGAGCGGGCATAACAAGATGTTCTATGTCTGGTGACCTGCACAGTAAAAGGGTGCATTCGCTCTCTTCCCCTGGTAGATCTGTTGGGGGCAGCAGGTGGAGGAACTATGGAAGAAAGCTCCTCTGAGCAGTGCCCGTGCAGATATCTATAAAAGAGAGAGAGAGAGAGAGAGAGAGAGAGAGAGAGAGAGAGAGAGGTCACCAACGGCACGACGGTGGGCAAGGGATGGCAGCCTTTGGGTGAGGGTAGGCTCACCGATGAGACGTATAGCTCTCTTCTGAATGGAGTCCAAGATAGCGAGTGTAGAAGCGGAGGCCGCACTCCAGATGTGGGAGCAGTATTCGAGATTCGGCCTTATTTGTGAAGTATATAAGGTATAGGGATTAGCTGGTGAAAAGTATTTGAAAGTATTAATTACAAGGAAATATCATCAAAAGTTTAAATTTTATACATAATTACTAAGTGAAGATTGTAATCTGTGATGACCACTAATAAGCACATTCGGAGAACCCAAATCACCACAACACGTTTTAAAAAACCTGGCGATCGTAAATGTATTATATCCACAACTCTATATAATTCTTTTGCAAGTAGTCGGTCACTAACAATTTAGGGAGGTTCAATGAATCAATAATTAACATATTTGGATTGGCGGAAATATCTATGGTCTTTTGTCATCTATCGGACGTGCTTATGCCGGTATTTATTTTGTAAAGTAACCTAACAGAAGACTACCCATAGGCGGAGCAGCGAGATTCATACACTTCTTATTATTACTATATTTAGCAATATATATATATATATATATATATATATATATATATATATATATATATATATATATATATATATATATATATATATATATATATATATATATATATATATATATATATATATATATATATATATATATATATATACTTTCAAATGCGTTTAGCTGTCCTGGTTATCTAACATATTTTATTGGTTTTAGCTCCTCCCCATTAACGCGGTGATTATTATCCCAAATATGTCAGGCGACGGGAGATCTATCTATAGTACCCTATCTCAGTTCTGCCAAATGTTCTTTGTACCTGTATCTAATTCCAATAAATCTTTTTCTTTGTCCGACGTATTGAAAATTACAACCTTTACTACTTATTTTATAAATTCCTGACATTTTGGCCGTACTATTCTTGTCTTTTGGGTTACCTAGAAAGTTTTTAAAAAATTTTTTTGTCGAAAATGTTACTTGCAATTTTTTTTAGCAGCTCGAGACACCCCATAATTAACGTAGGTATATTCTCTTTTCTGATATCTTGTGCAATAACAGATATATTGAGCTTTACTGTAGAAATGCGCCACCCTGTATATGTGTAAACAGACAAGAACTGACACTGACCCGGTATATGTATTTTAGTGGTTCTAGTACGCGCTCATTTGAAGAAATCTTTTCAAAATTTATAAATCGCAATCTTCTCAAAAACAATTTTTTTCTACGAAAATTTGCTAAAATTATAGACTATTAAACCATAAACTATATAGCTGAAACTACTAACAAAGCATCAGAAATGGGTCTAGTTGAAATGGATTTTCCGAAAATATTTTAGCAAAATGAAGGACAATGGTGTTTGAAGCTGAAAGCCAAGGCTTAGTAAAACACATTTATTATGATATTTCTTCTACATAATCCGTATTTGTTTCAAATTATTTGTCTGAAAATTGCCAATTTGGGCGTTTCAAATGGCGACAAAAAATTGTAGAATTTTTGACCTTTTTGCGTCAAGAAAACTTAAACGTAAGTTATATTTAATTAATTTTATTAACCACACAAAATATTTTGTTCTTGTGCTAACCTGTGTTCACCAGTGGCACCTATTTTTTTTAATGCCTATAACTTTTTTCCTTTTAACTTGGAGATCTTAATTTTAGGGTGTAGGGTAGGTTTGATAGCAGAAATGCATCTACCAAATTTGGTTGTTATTTTCGAAGATACAAATATTTTCCTAAAAGAACTGGTCCAATTTTCCTGGCTAACGAACTTATCCAAGCCGCTTATAAAAGGAAGGTACCTACCAAATTTGAACAAAATCGTCCCATTTGTCTTTTGAGTTACTATATATATATATATATATATATATATATATATATATATATATATATATATATATATATATATATATATATATATATATATATATATATATATATATATATATATATATATATATATATAAACATATAAAAATTTAAACTGACCCCGGATATGGGTTCTAGGGGTCCTAGCGCTCATTTGAAAAATTTTGTGCAAAGTCTCACCATCGATACCTCTCTATTAGTGAATTTGTTTTAATAAAAATTCACTAACAACCGATGTATTGAGCTTTGCCGTAGAAATGCGCAACTCTGTATATAAGTAAATAAATAAAAACTGAAACCGACAAGGATATGGGTCATAGGGGGCCCA
Source organism: Tillus elongatus (assembly GCA_964006375.1). Lineage (NCBI taxonomy): Eukaryota > Metazoa > Arthropoda > Insecta > Coleoptera > Cleridae > Tillus > Tillus elongatus. The sequence continues at coordinate 207,184,678 of OZ023262.1, read as the reverse complement.
GTTCACGCTCATGTAAAAAAAATCATTTCAAAATTTAAAAGTCGCTGTATCCTCAAGGGCAAATTGTTTTTAAGAAAATTAGGTAAAACTTAAAGACTATTGAACAATAAACTCTATAACTGAAACGATTGCCAAAGTATATAAGATAGGTCTACTTAAAATGAATATTCTCAAAGAAATTTAATCATTGTATGTAATATACATTTTGTTTTCTACACAAACTACTGTGGTCTGTGGGCACCATTGACATCCAAACATTTTTTCTTAAATGCTACTAACCTTTTTCTTTCAACTTAGAGATCTCATTATTGTTACATTTGTTACCTCTTATACATAAATCTGTGTGCCATTTTTGGTTGCAATAGCTTTGTTATCTGCAGGGATAAAAAAAATCCGAAAGAAAGCCGAATGTTTTCTGGGAGAAACTGGACCGATTTGCCTGGCTAACTAACTTGTTCAATTCACACACAAAAGGAAGGTACGCACCAAATTTTATCAAAATCGGCTTTCTAGTTTTCGAGGTTATCGATGTGATCTTTCGCGCTCATTTTGAAACATTTTTTCAAAATTCAAAAGTGGCGATCTCCTTATTAGTGATTTTGTTTCTAGGAAAATTCACTAAAAACCCCGTATATCTATCTATAGATACGCCAATGTGCACAATATACAAAGAGCAGTTAGTATGGGAACTAATCAGTGCATACTTCCATCTTGCAGACATACACAATTGAATTAATTTAATTGAAGCTGATTACTAAAATGGTCTTATTTCCGATTCTCGGTCTCGCGCAATTCGACGACTCAATTTTTATATGTCGTCAAATATATTTTTCTGATCTAGACATCGAAAATATCATGCACCTTAGAGTGATTAGCATTAATTGTAAATGGAGGTATCAGGTGAAACATTAGAAGAACAGGAAATAAATTTTTTGGAATGTCAAAATTTTAAGGTTGTTGAATTTGGAGTGTTGTCAAGCAGTTTTAGATGCAACTATGTATAAAATTATGTTAATATTCACCACAAGTCTTAGACTAATTGAATAAACATGTTGTATAATTTTAAGCAATAAATGTAATAATAATAATAATAATTAAATATTTAAATAGTCTTGACGCAGCCAGCGTGTCATGAAGCGAATTATAGAAATTTCATATCCGTTTAGTGAAAATATGTCCTAGACTAATATATTGGCAAATCGTATTCGTGTTTTTGAAATTTACGAAGTTGAATAAAAGTCTGAACGCAGCAACTGCGTTATGGAAGTTACTATGTTATGTCAATTTTTCATTAAAATCATTTCGATAGCAAATATGTATCTTTAATGCAAGCAGGCACAATTTGGTCACCGGTATAACCTATGTAATAGAAACAATATACCATATTTTATTTAAAATACCGTATTGTTTGAAAATGTACAAAATATTTCCGAAAATAAACTTAAAATGTTTCCGAGAAAACTCGTTT